>CM050851.1:4026720-4406720 GCA_027580175.1 Siniperca scherzeri | reverse complement strand
CCGTAAGTACCGGAAAATGGTAAATGCTGGAAAGTTAGGCTCTAAATCCCCAATTGTTAATCCCTTGTTCCTAGTCTTGTTTTCTTCCGCTGTACCTACATTTAAGTACCAGTAGGAACCGTATATTATATATTAAGTATTTTATATTTACAGATTCATACGAGGGAGTTACACTGTAAATTCTGGGAAATCACACGATCATTGTTAGATTACACTCTAAAAAAGGGGGCTGTATTATAAAGTGTTAGCCAGTAATTTACAATGTGCGTTGACTACGGCTGGCAGGCAGGCAGATGAGAGCCCACAGGAGCTGGGGTGAAGCCAGCATTTAAACCTGTGGTTGTCAGGCTGGCACCAATCAGCTTCCTGGAATCACCTATACACTCAATCATTCCCTCAGCCAATCCGAGATGTTTACCTGCGGCCCATTACAGAGCAACCACATCAGGTTAACCAGAGAGAGGGAGAAAGATCCACAGGGACACAGACCTCGGGGTCGTAACACAAGCAAGTACAAGTCACTAGAAATTAATTTTAATACAAAGGAAGGAAAAAACACATCTAATACATGCTTTGTAAAAGGATCTATAGTAATTTAAATATGTAAAGTATACATGACTAAATAAATGGGCTGAAAACACACAAACACCTGTATGATCCTTTAATAATCCTATACACATTTATTTTCATATTGCATCACAATGTCCTGTTGAAGGTTTCACCCAGCTCATGTTTCCAGGCAAATTAGCTTCTGTAGTGTTTCAGTTGTTGAGCCTTGTTGTCCTTTGTGTTTAATATTAAAGCTGCACTAATCAATATATTTATTTAAGCTAAACTTAAAACCCACTTATTTAGAATAGCTTTTAACACCTAGTGGCCCTGTGACACTTCTCTATCTTAATGTTGTAATGTGCTCTGCTGACCTATTTGTACCTTTATTATTATTATTATTATTATTATTATTTTTAATATTGTATACAGCAGCACTTTGGTTCAGTTTCGGTTGTTGGAAGGTGCTATAGAAATAAAGTTTGACTGATTATATAAACATTAAAAATGACTACATAGAATGTTACTACAGACAAATCTTTACACAAACCCACAGACATCTTACCAACTCTAATCATTCCCCTCAGCGCTAAAGAGCTTTTTAGCTCAATTGTTTTGGTTTTACGACTGGTAAGTTTAATATTCATGTTCAGTCTCTGTCCCCAACCATGGCCGTACCCACCATTCCCCAGAGGGAGGTCGGGCATCAGAGATGCAGTGGGGAGAGACAGCATGTAGAGCCAGAATCTTTTCACATTTAACTTGGTCAAATAGGAGTTTATATAAACCAAACCAGAGTTGGTACAGTGAAAAGACAAATCTAGACAGTTTTTATTTTGTTTCTGTCGGTTTAAATGAAGTGTTTTGTTGATCTGCGAGGTAAAATTAATGTATTTGTCAATGGAATCTGGTGGCTTTGACGAGAGCGATATATTGGCTATTTCTGGTTAAACAGAAATGATCTTACTCATCTTAAAAAAAAAAAAAAAAAGTGTATCTCTGTAGGGTCCTTTCCATGATGTTGTCATACACTTAAAACATCCTAGGCCTGTCAATGGCAAAAGCAGGCACTTTTAGCAGACACACATTGATGGTGCGCTATTGCCCGGGGAGGATTCAATTGAAGCCCTGTTTCGCGGCTGCAGCACACTCACTCAATACTGGACCAATTTCAAAAATTGTCCCCTAGACAAAAGCATGGGAAAATAGGGGTCCAGGCTGAAAAATACCGAAGTTTCCCTTTAAAACAGTGGCCATCCATCATGATGCCGGCTACTTAGTTTTACTTGAGTGAATTAACTAGTTAGCTAACATTAATTCCATCCATCAGTAGACTGATGAACTTTCAATTAAAGTTTGTGTAAAGGGTTAAAATGAGGTACTCCCCTGATAGATATAGGTAATTACAGTGGAACCTATAGGCTCGATTTAAACACCTAGCATAATTATAGTAGTGTAATAGTATTATTGTATAATACATTTTGCTTACATTTATGCACTGTTTGAGATACATTTCTATAATTTGAATCCAAAATGATGCAAACTTAAAGATGAAATGAAGGTGTATATAATTTGACTGAATTATTTTTAATACACTTTGGCAGGAGAGACAAGTAAGGTGTCACAGAGAAATGGACAGGCAGTGAATACAGAGGGTGAGAGAGAGAACAAAGTAGATGGTGTCTGTAATGTGAGTTGCCCTTTAACACTAAACTTCAACAACATTCATTTTTTGTTCATGTTTTGTGATCATTTTAGACTCTTATTTCCAGGTTATAGAGTGGATTGCTGATTGCAACATTTAACTTAATTCTCATGTATTACTGCTTGAGAGATCATTTTGGCTACTACCCACTGACAGTTTTAAAGCTGTTTCTGCTCTCCAAATGTCTTAAAAATGCACATATTTAGATAAGGTAATGCAGCTTTAATGTTCTCAGGTGACTGATGATTGATTAATGCAATGTCATGACAAAGCTGATTTAAAGCTTCACATCCAAGATGCATGCTGGGGGAAAAAAAATAAAATAAATAACCTTTCATATTATATCGGAGCTTAAAAAAAAAAAAAAAAAAAAAAGCAGCTTTTTATACTAATGATTTCATATTTTTTGGTGTCCTTTCATATCCACACCTCAGACATCTGTTCAGGTTTTTTCATGCTGTTATTTATTCCTTTTTCTATTTCTGTTAATATGCCATTGTCAAATTGTGTGTTCCAGCGGAAGAGAGCTTGCCCTTGTTGTGTCACTGTTTTTAAAAAAAACAAAAAAAACAAAAAACAGTGGTTAGATAGCCCAGGTAGCAGGAGGTGGTGTTTTCTCTGTTTGGTGCACTCAGTTTATATTCTTCTGAGAGTCTTTAGTGCATCACACATCTGAAAGCAACTGGTACGAATTATGGGTTATCATTTATCACTTGACGTGTTGAGATTTTGTTTAGGATAATAACGTTTGATCATTTAAAGTCAACTGTAGTTAAGTCCCACCTTAAAAGCCCAATTTCTGAGCTGCCATGAATGCAAAATAGTTATATTGGCATCTCGTTTAAAAAAATAAATAAAATAAAGTATGATTTAAGATGGACATACAGCCATGGACAGATCCAGACCTGCCTTTCATGACTTCAGTAGTGTAGCAAAATCACATACTGTATCAGGAAGGAGACAAACACAGTGGTAGATTTGTGTCACATTTGGTTCAGCAGGAGGGTCCAAATGGTAATAATTGTTCATTTAGGCTTTAAAAATAAAATAAAAATAAGAAAAGATAGATAGATATTATTGTTGTCCATGCATGGCAAAATATGCCTCTCTCCATACTTTGAAAACAATGAAAATGCAAATGACATGGCCTCTGCTAAGCCTATAATGTGCACCATGATAGTGCAGTCCATGGTGCACCATAAAACTTAGTATTTACAAACTGACCGAGTCAAAAGGAATTCAGGAGCAAAGTTGCAATAAAAAAAATAAATAAAAAACCCCCCCCAAAAATTAAACAAAACCTTCCTATGATAAATATGCCAAACCTTACACCATAATATTGAGAACAGTACATGAACAAAACTGATGTTTCATTAACCAGCTTTGAAGTACTATCGCAAATTAGTCTCATGAAAAATAAACAAGCCAGCTTTGATTTGGAGTAATAAAATTATCATAGAAAATGGTTTCAGTCGTAGTCATCTGGACACTGTTTTCAGAATCAAGACGTTTCGGCTCCCATCCGGAAGTCATTCTCAATTGAGTTCCGGATGGGAGCTGAAACGTCTTGATTCTGAAAACAGTGTCCAGATGACTACGACTGAAACCTTTTCTATGATAGAACACTCCTGGACGAATGAGGGACTACACCAGTAATAAAATTAGGAAGCTTACCTTAGTTAGGCTACTTGAAAAAGTCCATCTGTCGGTCCATCTTTGAAATGGCCAATGGTAGCGTCATAAGTTTGTCCTTAAGTTTGATTTAAGGTCCAAGAGAAGTCCTTTCTCAATTGATATCCTGGCGTCCGTCTTGATGCACTTCAGGGCCGAGAAAGACTGCTCAACTTAAGGTGGATACGGGGATGGTCAACACTAGACAGGTGAGGTGATAAAGCTGCTACATGCTCTCAGTCAGCTCCTTCTGTGTAAGGAAATGAAGCACGTCTGCTGGGCTCCTTCCCTCGAAGATTAACTTGTTGTACATGACCATCAGTCTTGAGCCTAGGGAGATCAGTCAGCATACAGTAGCACAATGCAAATCCCACATAGAATTTTATAGTGGTAATATTAATAAAATAATAATAATCATAATAATAATAATAATAATAATAGCAGCTGTTGTCAAGCAGTAGGAGGCCCACAATCATAGATCTGGAGGCAGAAATACCTGCTGAAAGCGACAGAAGGAGAGAGGAGAGAGAGAGAGACAAGAAAGCACAAAACTATGGGAGAGACAAGATGTTGAGTTAGTAACATGCATTAATGGTATAATAATGTGTACAGATGAGGAGGAGAGAGGTGCATCATGGGAAGTATTCCGGCAGTCTAGGCCTATAGCAGCAAAAGGGATGGTTCAGGACTCACCTGAACCATCTTAATGCCTGACCATTAAGCGCTTTGTAGGTGAGGAGAGGGATTTAAAAAATTCTATTCTGAATTTTATAGGGAGCCAGTGCAGAAAAGTTAATATTGAAGACATGTGATCACTTTTCCTAGTTCTTGTCAGTACACGTGCACAGCATTCTGGATCAACTGGAGAGGGAAGGGACTTATCCAGTCAGCCTGCTAAGGAATTGCAATAAGCCAGCCTAGAAGTAACAAATACATGGACTACTTTTTCCTGCATCATTTTGAGACAAGATGTCTCAGATTTTTGCAATATTACGTAGGTGAAAAGGCTTCTTACCCTCCCAGAAATAAAAGTTTGTGTGCGACCCCTGGGTAATTATTTTGCCCGAAAACCCTGGGAGAACGAGAAGAGGCAAGTTTGTGCATGACTCAGACAGATTTAAATTCTTATTAGTTTGGCTTTACTCAATAAAAATATTTTTGCTACTATACACTACTATAATCAATGCACATTTGCTCATTCACAGGCACCAGACTCAATGAGTACATTTGTTAATATACCATGTGTGTGTTTAACCCGTGTACTAATATATGCAAATCTGTGCAGAAATTATCCATGTTCATCTAGGAACACTATTTAGGCAACTATTAACTAGAGCTCTAGTAACATTGACCTGTCTTTGCACCAATAACAATAGCTTTGATGTGTTAGGGTTAGATATCATTTCACTTTAGTTCATGTGAAAGATCTGTTGTAATGTGTTGCATATTAGATCCTTATTAGACTTACAGGCTAACAGTGGGAAGTAAAGATGCAATGTCCTAGCAGCTTCAATAATGTTACCGGGGTTAGATAGTGACATGGCATTAAATTGTCTGATGTCTTAACTGGTAAGGGAGTAGAGCGTCTGTTAAGGAAACATGTATTACTACCAACAAACTCCACAGGACTCTGAGAACATCCAGGCTAAAAGGGATGTGAATTAGCGACCAGATGTGGTTTGACTTTAGTTTACAGTACAATTCCGTTTAACTGTGTTAAATAAAGACTAAATAAATGTATTGTCCTCTGCTATAGCCTTTATAGTAGTCAGGCAGAGCTCAGATATAGCCTGGCATTAAATTTGTGTATTTTCAGCCTGCGTTGTCTAATTAAGCGATCGTAGGCCCATGTTGGCAGTATTAAATGTGATGTCTAATAGTATAATTTGGTAGTAAAGGTAGAACAGTATCTAATATATTTTGGATCTGATATGGTATTGTATTTAATTAGACTATGATCTTGTAGAATGGTGTTTAATTGTGTATTAGAATCTCCTATTTTGTTTCTAATTAGAGTATAAAAAGTGTCTAAGTATAATATTTTTTTGGTCTAATATGGCATTATATGCAGTTTGTAATTACAGCATAATTTAGGTAGTCATTGTCAGGGGACAAACTAATAAGGGATTGTGGTGTGACCTTGACAAATGGCTCTCATTTGGAAGCCAGAATACTGGAGAGGTCATTCAAACCACAGTTTCTCCATACTGGAAATAATTGAAAAGGGAAACTTGACTGCATGGGGCACACTAGTTGCCCAGAAAGTGAAATTGACAAAAGAGATTATTTCAAAAAAATTACATAAAGGAGGGAATCTCATGTAGCTGCATATACTCATATGTATTACCTATTTTATCTTAAGGGCCCAATGCCAAGAATCCGTGAGCTGCTGAGCTCAGTTTAATCTACAGCGCGTCGGGAGCACCCAGAGACATTATATTGTCTAATAGTGGGGATGTTCTCTGCACAACAGTGAGACAGAGCTGGTGAATTTCAATGATTTAATGATGGATGAAGGTTTACATGGATGCTGGAGATCTGAGCAGGAGGCCGGTGACAGGGTTGCAGAACTGGAGACCAACGGCAGGGCAGCTGGACTGGGAGCCGGGCCCGACAGATGGAGTGCAGAGCTGAGAGCCGGTGGAGCCAGGCAAACAGGAGGCTGTTGAAGCTTAGCAGGACCAGGAGGCTGCTGCAGCTCAGGAACAGGAGACAGCCGTGGCTCAGAAATAGTGGATTGCTGCAGCACCAGAACAGAAGACAACTGCAGCTTGGAAACAGGCGACTGCAGAAGCCCAGCTGGATCAGGTCGTGGCTGCGGCCTAGCCGAGACTGGGGACTGCTGCAGCGCCTGGTGTCAGCCAGGATGCCTACTGGATACCAGGAGCAGATGTCAGCTGGTCCACTCACCGAGAGCCAGGAGCATGAGTCGGCCGGACCGCAGACTGGAGACCAGGCAGGACTGATGACAGCTCTGTGACACTGAGCAGCTGAGTCTCTGGGGCATTGGACAGCTGGATGAATTACCGTGATTTAATGATGGATGAAGGCTTACATGGATGGTCAGGCAGTCAGAGATCAAAACCAGGAATGTCAGTCCAAACAAAGGCAACCAAATCTGTAAAGGAGCAGGCAGAAAGTCCAATGAACAGGCAAGATCCAAGGAAACAGTCCAAAACATGGCACAAACACAGGAAAAATGGCTGAACCGTAGGCAAACAAATCAAGACGAACTGACAAAGAGGGAGTGAAACCACACAGACTAAATACTCAGGTGAGGGGTGATAACAAGACACATGTGGAAATAATTAAGACGGGGCAAACAATCAAAACTGGAGGGAAACACACAATGACAGGAAGTGAAGTTACTGACATGCGAGGAGAGGAGAAATACAAAATAAAATAGGAAACATCGACAAGAAACAAAGTAAAACATAAACTAGGGAGCAAAGCAGGTCATGAGATAACTTCTGTTATGAATTGGCGCTATATAAATAAAATTGAATTGAATTGAATGACAAATACTCTCTGCAGTTATTACTTTGTGAACCATGGGTCCTGTCATAATAAGGGTATTTTTCACTTTGTGGACTTACTACATGCTAGCTCACACTCTGTGGCACTTATGTACATTTAAATTGACAAATTATGGAATTATGTTTTAAGAAGGCATGCCAATGACTTTGATCACACAAATATGGTAAAATTGTAAAGTGTCTCTTACTGAAGAGACCTATATATGGGCAACTTCTCTGAGAGGAATGCATTCAGCAAAATTATTTTTCCTGTAGGCTGAAAATGAAACACCTCAAAGTAGTTTTATCACATCATTCATCCAATCAACTGAGGTGAGAAAAAAAAATTCTGGTGATCCATTTTCTAAGTCTGATCTAAATTGCTTTCTCTCTTGTGTTTATGACTTAAGAACAGGTAAAACAAAGGTTTTCCGAGGATAATCTTTCTAAGTTCCTTCAAAAAAAAATTTCAGTTGGGGGAAAAAAAGTTTTGCCAGGATCATTTTTCTGTTCTTGTTCAAGTGTTTGTTGTTGTAATACTTATTTGGGCCACAACGGGCTTAAATGTGTTAATTTTTCCCACCTGTTCATAAACACAGGAGAGAAAACTATTTAGATCAGACTTATTATTATTTTTTCTCATTTGCCTCTCAGTGCTTCCGTAATTTTGCTACGATGTTAGTAAGTAAGTTTTGTAAATGTTTTGCAGTTATATTAAAGGTGTGGCATGCGATTCTAATCCAATACACGTCTTTTTGTCAAATTCAGCAAATATCTCCTCATGGTCTGCTAGCTGACCGTTCACTGTGTGCACTGAAAAAATCTGGTGTTTGTACACAGCCCTGTCTCTGTCAATGAGAAACAAAGTGGCTCAGACCAGGTCGCTGTCTGGAGTTAGTGTGCTGGCTCTGGGAAACTGTCTCGTCCTCACTGCATGTTAGCTTCACAGCAGCAACTTTAGCAACAGTTTGCTAACCCACAACCTAGCTAAGCTAACCCACAACCTAGATAACGTTATATTACTTGCTGTGTCGTTGTTTGCTCTATATCATGTTACTGGATTTCTCCAGACTTGCATACCCCACCTTTAATTGCTTGCACATTATGACGTGCCGTTGGCTCACAAGGTAAAAACATTCATAATGGACAATGTACAAGCCAGTATACCAGTTCATACAAAGTTTGTCCATATAACCTTCATTGTTCTTGAACACAATAGTAACAATCAGACTGAGAACAAGAACAAACACTTAACTGATATTTAAAGGTTTAGATCAATGTTTTTTTTTGTTTAAACCAGCTGCAAGCTGCTGCTGGAGTGGAAGTTGATGAGAGCGCTGAGACTGAACCCAAATAGTAAATGTACTAAAACAATGTGTTTGTCACTATGAGCGACACCTGTAAATATAAAAATATTGATTAGTGGAGTTTTGATAAATAAGTGACTTTTAACGTTGTTAAGTGTTATGCTCACAGTGTGGCTATAACACACAAATACTGTAGTCTGAGGCTACACCTTTCTCACCAGCCATAGCAAATTACACTAAATCACAATCCCTCAAAATACCCCTCATTAATCCTAAATTTATCCCTGAAAAACGTAATCTAAAAAAAGGTGTTTGGTATTGTAGCTTGCAATCCCTTTTAACCAGATGCTTTAAAAACACCTTATATTCAAAAGCCCTTAATTAACAAATCTGTATATTATCAATTGAAGGTGTTATTAAGGTCGGAATGCTATGGGGTCTGAAATCTTTTCAGGTGCAAGTTAATATTTTAAGGGATCAATATTCAGGTATTTAATAGGTTTACAGATTTGGGGTAAATTAATGGGGACACACACGAAAATAAACCAGATACCATTAAAACCATCATTGAATTTTCATTTTAATTGAAAAATGAAGGCCCTTTTAAGATGTAAATTAAGGCAAGGCAAGACAAGTTTATTTTTATAGCACATTTCAATAACAAGGCAATTCAAAGTGCTTTACATAAAACATAAAAGGCATCAAGACAAAATGTAAAACCAACATAAGGCAATATAAAAAGACATTTACATACAATTAAAAAGAGTTAAATAGAAAATATATAGATAAAAACAAGATAAAACAGGAGAGTAAAAGTTACAGTGCAGTGTAAGATATTAATCATAATCCTGAAATTTGATTTAAAAAAAGGCAGCGGCAAATAGAAAAGTCTTCAGCCTTGATTTAAAAGAACTGAGAGGTGAGTAGACCTGAAGTTTTCTGGGAGTTTGTTCCAGATACATGGTGCAGAAAAACTGAACGCTGCTTCTTCATGTTTAGTTTTGACTCTGGGGACAGAAAGCAGACCTGTTCCAGACGACCTGAGAGGTCTGGATGGTTCATAATGTAGAAGGTCAGAAATGTTAAATTTTAAAATAAATTATTTTACAGACAGGAAGCCAGTGTAAAGACCTCAAAACTGCAGTGATGTGATCCACTTTTTTGGTCTTTCTGAGGACACAAGCAGCAGTGTTCTGAATTAGCTGCAGCTGTCTGATCAATTTTTTTAGGGAGACCTGTAAAGACACCCTTACAGTAGTCAAGTTGACTGAAGATAAATGTACAAGGTTTTCCAAATTCTGCTGAGACATAAGTTGTTTAATTCTTGATATATTCTTCAGGTGATAGTAGGCTGACTTTGTGATTATCTTAATGTTTCTATTGAAATTCAGTGCTGAGTCCATGACTACACAAGATTTCTGGCATGGTTTGTGGTTTTTAACATTACTGATTGAAGCTGAGTGCTGTAAGAATTAATAATTTAAACAAAGGTTGCTTGCCTATTATATTAATACCATGTTAAAACTTTTGTACACACAGGCACACACAAGCAGGGCCTGAAGCTTAACACTTTAAGGCATTGTCCTGCAGACAGCAGGTCTGCAGGAAAGAATTTGACTAGCTGTTGCAACAAACTTACACTTATACAAAGAAACAGGAATATCAGAAAGAACATCATGTACTGAGGACATTATGTACTTATGACCACAAGGAGATGTAGCAGTTATGGGGGGCGGCGCAGCGTCAGTAAACAACTAACTAACAGAGGATGATTTTACTTCAAAACGGGAGGTTTGATATGGGCCTATAATTGTTAATTATTGACGTGTCTAAATTGTTCTTTTTTTTATTAGAACCGCACTAAGCTGATTTGATTCCTATCTATCAGATCGATCTCAGTTTGTACATGTTAATGGTGAGTTCTCCGTGCACGCCAAAGTTAGTCACGGAGTTCCACAAGGTTCTGTGCTTGGACCGATTCTATTCACCTTATATATGCTTCCTTTAGGCAATATTATTAGGAAACACTCCATAAACTTTCATTGTTATGCGGATGATACCTAATTATATCTATAGATCAAGCAGATAAAACTAATCAGTTAGCTAAACTTCAAGCATGCCTTAAGGACATAAAAACCTGGATGACCCGGATTGCCCTGGCCTCCAGCACCACCGTAAGGAACCTCAGAGTTATCTATGATCAGGATTTATACTTTCACTCCCACATGAAACACACTTCAAGGACTGCCTTCTTTCACCTATGTAACATTGCAAAAACAGGCACAACCTGTCTCAAAATTATGCTGATAAAGTATTGCACGCATTTGTTACTTCTAGGCTGGATTATTGCAATTCCTTATTATCAGGCTACACGAATAACTCCCTTAAGACTCTCCAGTTGATCCAGAATGCTGCGGCACGTGTACTGACAAGAACTAGGAAAAGAGATCATATTTCTCCAATATTAGCTTCTCTGCACTGGCTCCCTGTAAAATCTTTCTCCTCACCTACAAAACTCTTAATGGTCAGGCACCATCGTATCTTAAAGAGCTCATAATAACTTATTACCCCATTAGAACACTGTGCTCCCAGAATGCAGGGTTACTTGTGGTTCCTAGAGTCTCCAAAAGTAGAATGGGAGCCAGAGCCTTTGGTTCGGGAAGCAGACACCATTTCCACATTTAAGAGTATGCTTAAGACTTTCCTCTTTGATCAAGCTTATATTTAGGGCTGGCTTGGGTGAGTCCTGAACCATCCCTTAGTTATGGTGCTATAGGCCTAGACTGCCTGGAGACTTCCCATGATGCACCTCTTTCCTCTCTCCTCCTCTTCCTCTCCATCTGTATGCATTTTTATCCCATTAATGCATGTTACTAAGTTGACATCTTCTCTCTCCCGTAGTTTAGTGCTTTCTTGTCTCTCTCCTCTCTCCTTCTGTCGCTTTCAGCAGGTACTTCTGCTTCCGGAGCTGCAGAGTCCTGATCGGTGGTTATGGGCCACCTACTGCCGCCGTGTTCCTGCTCGACAACTGCTACTACAATTGTTATTATTAGTCTTATTACTATTATTTTCATTATTATTCCTATCACTATTATTCCTATTATTATTCCTTTATTGATATTAATATTGCCACTACCATTACATTTGTTATTATTTTAAAATTCTCTCTCTCTCTCAACCCAACTGGCAGCGGTGGATGGCTGCCCATCTTTTTCTGCCCGAGGTTTCTGCCTCTTAAAAGAAGTTTTTCCTTGCCACTGTCACCAAGTGCTTGCTCATGGTGGGATTTGTTGGGTCTCTGTAAATAATATTATAAATAATATATAAATAAAATTGAATTGAATTAAGAGTGGCTTGATGACTGCAGTTTTCAGGGCCTGTGGGAAAACACCTGAGAGAAGAGAAGTGTTTACAATTTGTAGAAGATCTGAGACCATGCAATTAGAAACATTTTTGAAAACAGAGGAGGAAGAAAATGGAGGAGGAAGAAAGGTTGACTGGAGAGGAGGGTGATGTGGATGGGGTTTGGGGGTGAAGAAGGTGAATCCTCACAGGTGGTTGTTGGTGGGGGGGGGTGAAGACTTTTCCTCTTGGCTCTGATGTCTCTCATGATTAAAGCTCTCTTCAGGCAGGGGCTGAGGTGGCTCTCTTTCAAGGTTTCTGCCGCATTGTGTTATGTCTTCTCCTTGTTTTGATTCCTCTTGTCTCTTGTCCTTGGCAGAGGGAACATATGGGTGGATGCAGGAAGCAAAATCGGTTAAAGATACACAATTTTACTCCTGACTTGTTAAGGCAAAGTCCATATGCCTTAAAAAGATGTCTGCGGTGCCCGAAAAAGTTGAAATGGTCAATAAAGTGCACTGAATGGATGGTACATGATGTTGAGTGCCATGTGTTCAGTGCAAACAATCTACAAGGTACAAGGTAATTTATTTATCATTATATAACATAAGATTGTACAACAAAATTAGGTTAGTAGTCCTTCATGCTACACACATACAATAAATATATCATACAGTTATTTACATATATACATACACGTATACACCCAGGAAATAATTTAGTGCATTTTTTAAATTTGCGTCTGGGGGAATGCTAGACAGCAGCAACAAGATAGTGAAGATAATAATAGGGTTATTATCTTCACATAAAAAGCTCGCCATCTGGAAATAGTTTTCCATCCACTTTGACTGCGCTTGAGCACCAAGCACCGTCGATGTAAACACACCTCCCCTCATCCCGCCGGAGTCTTGCACTCCTTCAGCTCAGGACACGGTCCACCTGTTGCATACTTGATCTGGGATGTTGGTGGAGTATATTCTCTGACCGGACATTAGTTAGGAGCCTTAAGTCCAAACTGGGCCAGTTTGGATCCTATCCCGTGTCTTCCTGTCCTCCCGGGCGATCACACAGCACCCACCGTGGTGTCTGGTCCAGTTGATCTGGCTGGGTGGATGGTCACAAGGTCACTGCTCTTTAATTCAAACCCTGGCTTCCTTTTCTTATGAACAGGTAATACGTATTTCAGCAATGAAGCCAGAAAATATAAGATAACAGATAAAAACAAAAATGTAGCAGAGTTTGAAGGAGCTTGCCTACATGAAGCAGCATTTACATGCACAGCTGTTGCCATAGTCTAAATCTCTTGATCCAGTTGATTTGAACACTTTTGGCTTAGCCCTTTCAATCAGATCCAATCGGACATCATTGAATGATGTTTCAGCATTAAAGCCGATTTTTTTTTTTTAAACAAAAAAGTAGCAAGTTTGATGGTGCTACCATCGGCAATCTGCTGAATCTCTCAACTCCACTTCTGACTGGTGGTAGAAGGCCACTGATAAACACCTCAGCATTCAAGGAGCTGAGTGAAGTACTGAAACGAGACTTTACTGATCTGTTGAACACAAACTGTTGTTTCACAACATTATTGGTCCCTATCAGAGTTTGAGGCCCAGTCGTTAGCTTTCTACTTTAAGGTACTGCCTGTAGCCCATAATCTGATGGAATCATTGCTCCCAAAAATTCATCAGTACCAATAAAAGACTTATCATTATATCATCGCCACTTTTTATTAGTTATTGATATGAGTTATCATTGAGTTATCCATGCTCTTATAAAACAACTGATAACATGAGCTGGCACTCACTGTTAAATGTTATAAACTATAATATCCAATCTCAAGCTTGTACTTCAAAGAGAGGAGGCAATTATCTGTAATTTGAAAACATTTCCGAAACCAAAATGCTTTTACAACATTTTGAAATAAAAACACTTAATTGTCATCTTCAAGCTCCTCTTCTGTGGAATCAGATCCCAGTTTGGGTTTGGGAGGCAGACACTTTCGTCTTTAATAAAGCTTATAATTAGGGCTGGCTTGGGTGAGTCCTGAACCATCCCTTAGTTATGCTGCTATAGGCCTAGAATGCCGGGAGACTTCCCATGATGCACCTCTTTCCTCCCTCCTTCTCTCCCTCTCCATCTGTATGCATTTTTATCCCATTACTGCATGTTACTAACTCAACACCTTCTCTATCAGAATCAGAATCAGAAATACTTTATTGATCCCCGAGGGGAAACTCTTTTGCTACAGCGGCTCACTATCACGTCAGTGCACACAGGAATAGAAGAACTAGGCAAAAAATATAATACACTATAATACAGGTCAGAAAATAAATTAAGTACCAAGTGGGTAGTATAAAAAAATAAGTGTGAAGTACAAAGTGGGTTTACCGGTTGATGATAATAATATAGTATAAAGTACTAGTGCATGAACTGCCAAGTTAAGTGTAGCTTATTTATACTGAGACGGAGGATATTGCACAGCAGTAATAGAGGTATGAATAAATATCAATATCAATAAATAGGGAATTTAAGTATATTGCCCAGGAGTATTAACACAGGATATTGCACAGTTATGTCAAGTATTGCATAGATGTAATGATCAATGTCCAGTATAATGACTTAGGATCATATAGACTAACACTTAGAGGGAGGAGTTAAAGAGTTTGATGGCCACAGGCAGGAATGCCTTCCTTCCTGTGGCGCTCTGTGGTGCTTTTTGGGGGGATGAGTCTTCCGCTGAAAGTACTCCTTTGTTTGACCAGCATGTCATGGAGTGGGTTAGAGACACTGTCCAAGATGGCATGTAGTTTGGCCAGCATCCTCCTCTCTGACACCACCGCCAGAGAGTCCAGCTCCACCCCCACAATGTCACTGGCCTTACGTATCAGTTTGTTGAGTTTGTTAGCGTCCGCTACCCTCAAACTGCTGCCCCAGCATGCAACAGCATACAGGATAGCACTGGCCACCACAGACTCATAAAACATCTTCAGCATTATCTGGCAGATGTTGAAGCCTCCTCAGAAAATAGAGGCGGCTTTGGCCCTTCCTGTAAACAGCTTGAGTGTTCTTAGCCCAGTCCAGTTTATTGTCCATGTGTACTCCCAGGTACTTGTAATCCTCTACAATGTCCACACTGACCCCATGGATGGAAACCGGGGTCACTGGTGCCTTGGCCATTCGTAGGTCTATAACCAGCTCCTTAGACTTTGTCACATTGAGCTGCAGATGGTTCTGCTCACACCATGAGAGAAAGTTCGCCACCACAGTCCTGTACTCAGACACATCACCACCGCTGATACATCCCACCACAGCAGAGTCATCAGAAAACTTCTGAAAGTGGCAGGACTCTGTGTGGTGGCTGAAGACTGTGGTATAGATGGTGAAGAGGAAGGGAGAGAGGACAGTCCCCTGAGGGGCCCTAGTTTTGCTGACCACGCTGTCCGACACACAGTGTTGCAGGCGCACATGCTGTGGTCTGCCAGTCAGGTAGTCCACAATCCAGGACACGAGAGGGGCATCCACCTGCACCACCGCCAGCTTCTCACCCAGCAGGGCTGGCTGGATGGTGTTGAAAGCACTGGAGAAAACATGATCCTCACCGTGCTTGCCGGCTTGTCCAGTTGGGTGTGGATGCAGTTCAGCAGGAAGATGATGGCGTACTCAACTCCCAGCCAGGGCTGGTAGGTGAACTGAAGGAGGTCCAGGAGGGGTCTGACCATGGGCAGCCTTGTTTGAGTCAAGTTTCATCAGCTGTCCTCTCACCTGGTCAGCAGAGGTTACAGGCGGGGGAGGGAGGGGAGTCATTAGTGTGAAAAGGGCTGTTGGCCTGATGGGTAGGGGGGAGCAGAGTACTCAGAGAAGCTTGAGGGCTGACAGCAGCTGGGTTAGAGGGGAGATAAGCAGGAGCCGGTGTGTCAAATCTGTTAAAGAACAGATTAAGTTCGTTGGCCCTGTCCAAGCTGCCTTCAATTCCTCTGCTGCCAGTCAGTCTGAAGCCAGTGATGCTCTTCATGCCGCTCCAGACCTCTCTTATGTTGTTCTGCTGGAGTTTCCGCTCCAGCTTCCTCCTGTACTTCTCCTTGGCCTCCCTGATCTTCACCTTCAGGTCGGCCTGGATTGCCCTCACCTCCTCGCTATTACCATCAGTAAAGGCCCTCCTCTTGGCATTCAGGATGTCCTTGATATCCTTTGTTACCCACGGTTTGTTATTTGGATAACAATGGACCATCTTAGTTGGGACACTGCAGTCCACACTAGTGATGTGTCATGTGCAAAAGATGTGGCTCTGTGAGCCGATGCTTTGTAGTGAATCAGAAGTTCTCCCAGTTTTTTTCCTTTTGCTGCTTACCTCAGTGCTCAGCCTGAGCTCTGCTCAAGGCAGAACTTTGTTTTGATTGGTCAGCAATGGCATCGCGGCCAATCAGATGTGAGGATATGGGATCATACCATTATGTAAAAACAGGGTTAGTTAGGGTTAGGGTTACAGAATAAATGCACAAAATTAGGCAATACAGAATAAATGCACAAAATTAGGCAATTATAAGGATTCTCATAAAAACACTGCACATGAAAGGGTTTTCAACACACAAACCATAAAAATGAGCCAAAAGAGCCGGCTCTCTGAAAAGAGCCGAACTTCCCATCACTAGTCCACACAGAAGTTAAAGTTAGTGCATCCCAGTTTGTTACCTCAAAACATTACTGTAGTGTCCCATAGGCCTCCTCTGACCATCTCCTCACTGTCCTTGTGGTCGCAGGCTGCCTTTTAACCAGTGGCACATAGCAGGGTCTGAGGTGAACCAGGTTGTGGCCTGACCTACCCGGGGGGGGAAGAGCTGTATGCGTCCTTAACATTAGCATACAGCAGGTCCAGTGTCCTCTCCTCTCAGATCTCAGTGGGGACATTGGTTGTCCTGGGTGCCATGCCGCTTGGCTTTAGCGCGATCAGCTGTTTGGCCGCATTGTTTACACCAGGGAACAGCTGATCGCACTGAAGCCAAGCGGCATGGCGCGATCTGCAGCGGTGCCCTGACCGAGTAGCAGGAGAAGAAGTTCCACGTCGAAAAAAAGTATTAAAACACTTTCTACTCTCATTTTAGTAACGATCGTAGTTTAAATTATATCGTAGAAAAGGTTTCAGTCGTAGTCATCTGGACACTTTTTTCAGAATCAAGACGTATCGGCTCCCATCCGGAAGTCATTCTCAATTGTCACAATTGACTACATTGACTTATTTTGTCTTACTGAAACCTGGCTGGGTCATGAAGAATATGTTAACCTAAAGATTATAGATTATTATAGTTTACTATCTACCTTTTGTGTGTATTTGTGCAGGTTAAGTGTGTTTTTTTTTTTTATGTCTGCATATCGCCATAAATAAGCCCATACAATATGTGCATGTACTATATGGACACTGGTGTCTGTGTGTTTGTGTTTATAGTCATCTGCATATGTATTTATTATACACATGGGCACTTTCAAATTTGTATGTCCAGTAATTTCATGGTTGTATGTTTGCAGATATGTGTGCATTTGCATGTTTCACTCTGTGTGTGTTTGTGTGTTGAATGGTGTGAGTAGCAGAAGGGAGAGCTCAGCCACTCGAGGTTGATTATGATATACATCTGTGTTCAACCTGGGCTCATAACCCTGTCACTTTAGAACATGACATTATGAATAAACAATCTCATTCCTGAAAAATCACACTGACTGTGCGGCTGCTGAAGAATGGCCTTCTTTCAGATTAACGACTGCAGTGGACTAATCAGATGAAGAAAGGGCTGCCTGGGGCAGGGAAATGACTGTCTATTTTCACAGGTAATTTGCTTAATGCTCCCTTATTAAGATAACCGTTGTGATGCTATGGTGCAGTAGCTGACCGACAGCCACATTGGGTTTGCTCATGAAATACAGCTTCAGCCTCTTTATTCTGGGGCACAATTTCTAGTTATTATATTTCACTGCAGATCATTTGTAATTATCACAGATTTGTGCTGTCTCCACAATTAGCCTGCCCCTGCATCAAATAAACCCCACTGGCTCATGCATGTGGAGTAAACATCCCCCTTCAAAAGTGCACAGGCTTTGTTCCCAAAATTTTACGATCACTGCTCACTCTTTTTTCATTCAGAGCACCACGCCAATCAAGCCCAACATCAAGGGACTGTGATTTAGCAGCTCAAGCTGGCAGCGCTGTACTTCCATAGGCACGGGCTGGTGCTCCGTCACTGGTGGGAACGTGCATCCTCAAGGGGGAAATTCTCCTTCCTGAGAGGGACAAGACTCCCCCTAACCAGGAGCATCTGGGGTAACAGTACATTGACGGTGCAGAGCGGCAAAGGCCATCAGGCTCACGAGATATCAGATATTATAATCTAGATGGTGGTGACAAATACTAAAGAGAAAAATGAAGCAATATAATTATATCAGTGTTTGAGCCAGGATTGTCTGTGAGGGAGTCAAATGGGCTTTTATGATTCCCTAGTTCTTTTCTAGGGGGTCACTGCATCACCAGTCAGACCACAAACAATACTCTTAAAACTGTAAACCTGTTGGGTTTCTTACATTAGACATGGAACTAATTTTGTTTCATTTACACTAAACAAATACGATTTTTCAGGAAATTATAAAAATCATATGGATGAAAAATAGGGTGATTAAAAAAGTACTTCCCTTGTTTATAGGGGTTGGGCCACTGACAAATATTTTAATCAGTATTTATCTTGAATTCAACTTTAAAGAACTTAAATTCATCTGTATCTACAGTATAAAACTAGACCAATTGACTGTACTCACATTTAGTGTTAACAGCTAGATTACTGTAACACTCAAGAAAGTGGAATTATATGACCATATCAACATGCAATATTGTTGATGAAAAAAGATCAGACTAAAATGCAGTTTAAAAAATAAACTTTACCAAAATCTCTCTTTATTTTCGTTGACAGAAAAGAGGAGATGAAATAATGTAGACTTTTTTTTTTTCAATGCAGCAGTTCAGTTTCCTGTGCCATGTGTGCCAGTTTCGAGTTCTTGTGCTGCATGCGCCGTACCAGGACTACACCGCCAGTCAGCAGGACTTGGAGTAACTTGCATCAACTATTTTACAGAAAGTAAGTTAAAGTTAACAATGAGGTTTGGGAGAAATAAACGAGGTGATATGTGTGCCCATTTTTGTTACAATGAGGCTGAGAAAAAAACTGAATGCATTGCTTTATCAGAAGGGAAGCAATGTGGCCATAAAATAGCTGGTAAGAATACCACAAACCTGAAGAGACACATTAAGGCTCACCACAAAGAAATTGAGGTTGATTAACGAAACGTTAAGTTGTTTTTTAAGCAATATTAAGTCAGCTAGTAAGGTGGTGGTGTTACATTATGTAGGCTGTGTTTTATAGCCAAACCGAACTCATTAAGCTAAGCTAAGTGATTAAAAGTCTAAAATATCAACAGTTTTCATTGACTAAAACTATACTAAAATAGTTCTGGTTTTCTTTGACTAAGATAAACTGCCCAGACTTTTAGTCAACTAAAACTTGACTAAAAAACAGGATGAGGTTGACTAAATATGATAAAAACTAACAAGGACATTTGACACTGGACTAAGACTAAATAAAAAAAATAGCTGACAAAACTAACACTAATGCTATGTAGTCTTCGACTTATGGTAATAATAAGATAACTGTTGGTAAGTCAGGCCGGACAATTAACGCTAGATATCAGCTATTATCTAAATTGATCCTCTTGCTCTACAGTAAGTGGGGATTCAGACAGAAAACAGTCCTGCATTAAAACAGCGCAGGGGGTTGTGTTGGTGGGGTTGTGTTGTTTAAGGTACCAGTAAGAATTAAATACGATCCAGGAAGTCCAGTTGGAGTAACAGATTATGGGATTAAGCCTTACAACAGTAATACTCTCAGACAAGTTTTTTCAACTCTGGAAGTTGCAAACACTAAAAATGATAAGCCTGCTAGCATGGATCCTGTTGTGTATTTTATGTGGGACAATTGGCCTCAAAGAGGATGTAGTGACGGAACATTTCATGTTTTCAGGGGTTCATTGCCACCCTGGTATATACATAAATATATGCTCTGCTCATTTGCTGCTTCAATCTTTACTCAGATAAAGTTGGAATGATACTAAGCCAGAAAAAAAGAGATCTTCATGGTTGCCTTTTAATAAAGGAGTAAAGTAGGGTACAAATAGAATGAACCAAAATTCAAAACTTATACATACAGTATATTTAACTGTGCTTTTGCTCTGTAGAAGCAAGCATGGCAACAATCCTTCCTCTTTCTTTGGACTGATCAGATTTACATGTAAAAAGTTTCAGGAGGCCTTTTTCTTGCACTGCCAGATTTTCAAGGCAAAAATGTCATAATAACAGCAGACAGCCGTACAAATTTTGAGGAGAGGTTACTTTATTGAATTTACAACTTCAGGCTCCCCAGATTAAGCAGATAGCGAGACTTGCAGGCGGGCTAAACCGGGATAAAACAGACGAGGTGTAGCGATGTATTTGTATTCACAGGGCCCTGCTCAGGTGTTCAGAGAGCTACAGTAAAGCCTGTCAGATCAGCTTTGGCACTGGAGAAAGGACAAATGTTTTGTCAGGATATAGAATTCCACTGGAACTTATTGGGCACAGAGAGCCATTTAAACCCCAATTTCAGCACTCATAAACAAAGACAGAAGGCATCTGGCACAGTGAATGAGACTTCAATGCAGCAATATTACAATATATAGAATGTCTACTGCATCTCACAGTCGAAATCTCAGTGTAAGGAGATATGAAATTTTAGCATCTGCTTCTACAGTAAATTTGTGGCCAGCACGAACAAATAAAACCCTAATAAAGGCCTTAATTAAAAAAAACAATGAGGGATGAAATTACCTGTAGGGTGAATAAGGGGAATTTCCCTCCCTCCACAGAGGACTGAGTGGACTTTCCTTAACCTTCCTTTGACCATAAGAAACACGTCTGCAGGGACTTATGGAGGACACTAATGAAAAGTTTTGTGACAAATGGCCAATTTATGACAGGATGGGCATGGCACCGACCTTGGACCGACCTAAGGGCCAGTATTCCAGGCTTAGGAATGATCTCTGGATTTAATCAAGGACTCATACAGAGTTTGTAATGCAATATTGAATGTACACTAATTGATTTGGGATTTTTAGTTCACAATATAAGAAAAATGGGAAGTTGTGTTAATGATGCGAAAAGTTAATATGTACATGTCTAATCAGTAAATTGATCATAACTTGTAATAAGACAAAAAGTAAGTTGGAATGCGAAATCTGTGTGCATGTGTATATATATATGTATACACACACAGCAGTATTTTAAAATCAATTCTTTGACAGACAGGAAGCCAGTGTAAAGACCTCAGAAATGGGGTTATGTGATCCACTTTCTTGGTCTTAGTGAGGACACGATCATTGACTGCCCCTTCCCCTTCCAGCACAGCTTTTCCCTTGGTCATTTGAACCATCAAGTGAAACTTTACTTGGTGAGACTGGGGTTGATGCTGTAGCATAAGAGTAATTAAGAAGACAGAGGTCAGAATTAGGATCTCCAATCAATATACGAATGATATTGAATGGCTTGATATTGAATTTTCCTTTGTGTTTCTTAACAAGCTCCCACCTGCTGAACGGTGCATTAAATTGATTTGACTGGTTAATGTTAAAGTTTTCATCCACTTAGTGGTCTCCTTTGTTTCCACAAATTAATACATCTTGCCAATGTCATGGTTTTGGGTTTGTGTTTAGTTATTTACTGTTTTATTTTGGTAAGAGAGTTCTCCCTCATGTGTCTTGTAGCTTTACTTCCTGTTTTGATTTTCTGCCTGTCCTTATTTGTTACACTTGTCTTGTTATCTCCCCTCACTAGAGTATTTTAGTTTGTGTGTTTCCTTTGTCTCCCAGTGTGATTGGGGTATTTTAGTTGTATTTGTGTGGATTCTGGGACAAGTTGTGTTTTGTGGGTTTTGGTTTTCTGTTTGCTTTTGGTCTCCCTCCTGTGCTCCTGTGCTCCTCCCCAGCCTGCTTTTCCCTCCACACCTGCCCTGTATCAGCGTCGTCAGCCCTGCCTGCTCCCTGTGTTTCCCCCAGCCAATAGGCTCCCTGTCTGTTCTCTCCACCTGCACCTTATCCCCTTGTTACTTCAGTTAGTATTTGAATCTTGTGTTTCAGTTCAGTCTTTGTTGGATTCTTGTCTCAGTCTCATCAGCTACGGACAGTTCACGCTGGAGGTTGTTGACTGTTTACTGTTGTCAGCCCCAGCTGGACTGGGAATAAAAATGGCCCTGGACTTTTAGACCCAGACCCCCCCCAACGGTTTCTGGGTTGAACAACATGTTTCCTCGAAACAGTGTGAAACCGTGTGCAACAGGCTTTGAGGTACATTTTCTCTTGTTTGGTGCCCTGGCTCCAAACCGCAGCCACCTTGTCCTCTCCGATCTCTGTAAACTGCTTTTCCTGTTCTGGCTGCCAAACTGCACGAGCCATCTCCAGAACTCACTCTCATCGTCTCCGCCCTTGAGCCCAGTCGGTTCTCCACGGACCGTGTTGGCAAACCTCACTACTGGCTCCAGCGGACTACGCCTGATTTGCCCACTCTGGAAGAGCGTTCATTGACCAGTGATTGTTTACTGTCTTACAATAAATACTGTTAAAACTACTATCCAGCTCTCCACCTCACTGTGTTCTGCTTTTGGGTCCTTAGATCGTGCACTACAACAAAACGCTTGTGCAGGTTAAACAGGAATTTCCACCCGTACTTACAAAAAAGTTGTAACCTGCAGAATTTCGGAGACGAAAAGCTTAGGTTCCGGCAAATGGTTCTACCCTTCGAGCCTTCAGGTGGTCGAGTGAGACGAACACTCGGACAAATTCGTCTTGGAATATTTCAATACCGAATGCGGAGTGTTCCAGACGTCATTACGGCTGCCCATCAAGGTGTGGATGAAAATGATGGTTGAAAAAGCAGAAAAACTGAAGGATCTCTTCCTAAGGAGTCATCGAGACGTTGAGAACATTCTGATGATGAAAAAGACTCTGTTTACAGAAGACACCATCACCAACTCCTCCTCCGACTCCGCCCTGTAATTCATTCCGCTTAAAACGGGTACCCCGGTAACTTCAGACTCTCTCTCTCACACACACACACACTCACACACTGAGAAAAAGCATGTCTCTTCCTCTTCTACCACAACCAGAAAACACAGAATCGTCTGCAATTCTCAGAAAAGCCATGTCTCACCCTTGTATCACGCTCCCCGGGAACCTGGATACCATCGAGACCTCTGCAGCAGCAGCACCGTTGGAGGCCAAGATCTCTACATCACAGACCCCTCTTAGGATACGACCAACCTGTTTTGCTACACATCAAGAATCTAGCTGCTGGCTCCAAGACGAGGGTGGGAATGCGACGATCCCTTCTCCACCACCTCGCTGTCAGCCTATGCCACGAAAGAGGAGGACCATGGATGCGATCCCAGAGGAGAACCCTGCAGCAGCACCGCAGGAGCTTGATACGGTTCCTGAAGCAGCACCACCGCACATCGGGAGCCCTACCCTCAATACGACACCTCCACCTTCACCGCCAGGGACTCCTGACTGGATTCTACCTCCTCCTACACCATCTCCCTCCCCCGACTGGCCCTCTTCTTCTTCTTCGGTATCCTTAGCTCCAAGCGCCTCACCACCCCCCTCTACCAAGAAAGGATGAACCTGACGGGGTGCTCTCTGACCTATTTCTGAACACAGTGAGAGTATGGTGGTTTGCCTGTTGAGCAAGGTTCTGACCACATACAGATCTAAAATCTGTAACGGCTATCAAATTGATCACCCGAGTCAGCTACAATACGAATGTCTGTTTGAGATGCCGGATTATTTCTTCCAACGGCACTACAATGAGTTGACGAAATGGCATTGGATGGATTGTTTTATCAGAGCCATTCAACGGGTGCTTCAGGCACACCATATCCATGTGTCTGCATACAGAGTCCACGGCGCTTCCGAGGCCTTTCTTCATAACCTCAAAATGACAAGATACATCGGAGAGAAAATGGAGAAGATGTAGGACGCACTGATCGGACAAGACAAGAAAAAGATTGAGCTGATGAACTATGTTGCAGACTTTTGGAAGGGAATTGAGTGATGGGATGAAAAATGGGTAATTGTAAAAACGTGTAATTGTGAATCAGTGTTTTAGATCACGTGATTAAAAACAGAGTCACCCATGTTGTGGATAACGATGTTTTTTTTTTTTTAGAGACAAAGTCGCTAGACTAGAAAAGATTTTGGACGTTAAAAATTGGGATCAGATTGCAAGCGGCACATTGCTAGCAGTAAATAAATGCTCGGTGTTTGATACCTTTTGTAAAATCATAAAAGAGATGAAAATGTCTCATCTGTTTACGCTTTACACTTTATTTGTAGACGTTGTGAGTTATTGTGTACTAAACAACATGTATCTGAATACCTGGAATGAATTCAGAACATTGCACAATGATATTTAGAGGAATCAATGTGTTGAAGTTAACCTCGAGTACTTTAAGAAATACTGTGTGTTCATAGTCAGTAAAATGATTTAAAGAAGCTTGTGTCTCATTGTTTTTCAAAAAACCCAAGAGAGGGCTGCTGGAAACATGGCTGAAAAACGTGTCATGAAAAAAGTGTATTATAATCCATGTATTTTCAAAACGGGCTTATGCCAGAGCCTTAAAGAGAAAAACAGGAGTCGAGGTCTCTATGGCCTTTGATTCTATTTTAAAAGAAAGCCGGATCCCTGAAAAGTTACAAATGGACACGGGCAAAGAGTTCTTTAACAAGAGCTTTGAGGGATTGATGAAGAAACAAGGAATTAATAATTTTGCAACAGCCAGCAAACTGAAAGTGTCTGTTATTGAAACATTTAACCTTACACTGAAAACGCGAATGTGGAGGTATTTTACGGCTACAAACAGCTGTACGTACGTGGACATCTTACAGGAATTGCTTGACAGCTACAATAACAGTTATCATGAAAGTATAAAAATGACCCCTATGCAGGTGACGTCAGAAAAAGCCTCTCGAGTGTTGAAAACCTGTACGGTACATTTCCCATACGTGACAAAAACAAATTAAAGATGAATTTTAAGGAGGGAGATTTGGTGAGAATATCCAAACTGAGAGGAGTGTTATCAACAGAGTTATACTGATTAATTGTTTACAGTAACCGAACGCATACCTCGCCAAACCCCTGTGTACAAACTGAAAGATTATGATGCAGAACCTATCCAAGACATGTTTTACGAAGCAGAGTTGCAAAAAGTCAAGGTTGCTAAAGACAAAGCGTTTCAAGTGGAAGAAATTCTGGACAAGAGTGTTGTCAGGGGTAAAAAACAAATTCTGGTGCGTTGGAAAAACTGGCTGAGAAATGACCTCAAAAATGTATAAAAACAGGTACATTGAATCTGATTCATTACAACATAGACAAAATCTCAGGAGCAGGGCTCAACTTTTCAATCCAAAGTCTGCTACCTATCTGGCTGATATAAAGGAAGGATTTTATCACATGTATTGTTATAGCGATGTGGTATGATATCAACTGGTTGGTGACGCTTATGCGCCGCTCTTGAGAACAATCGCTATACAAGGGACGTTTGGGGACGTCGTCACGCAGTATTTTAATACTGCGTAAAGAGTTTCCCTTTGGGGATCAATAAAGTATTTCTGATTCTGATTCTAATCCACCCTACTACCTACCGGTGGTCAAGCAACACATCGAAAACATTCACACTGAGATAAAGACAGATCAAAATAACCCTGTAAATTTTACCTTTGGGAAGACTATCGTGAAACTCCATTTTAGACCTTCCAAAAAATCTTCTGTGACAAAAATGATGCATCAGAGGCTCGATCCTCACAGTTTTGTGAGTTATTATGAAAATCAAGTAGGGGGTGCTCTCCCTGGTTTTTACAGGGCACCTGTTATGTACGGGAGAGGAATCAGTTCGATTTTTTTTCTAAAATATTTAGTTTTGTATCGCCTTTGGTGAAAAAATTATTTGCCATTGCTAAGCCTCATCTTAAATCAGCCACAAAAAACATTGCCTCGGAGGTGATAAGCCAAGCAGTTAGTAGAATAGGGGTTCAATCGGACAACGGGCCTCAAGAAGGATCTGGCTGTATGATGGTTTTAGCCAGAAGACTGAGGAAGAGACCTCCCGCCTACACAGCAGTGGGTCTTGTGAGAATTAAAAATTTTAATGAAGGTTGCTTGCCTATTATATTAATACCATGTTGAAACTTTTTTACACATATATACACACACACACACAGGGCATGAGGTTTAACAATTTACAGTGTTGTCCTGCAGACTGCTGACTGCAGGGAAAAGTTGATTAGCTGTTGCAAACAGGCTTACACAAAGAAACAGGGATATCAGAAAGAACATCATGTACTGAGGACAGTATGTATTGTAATGACCATGAGAGGAAAAGTATCAGTTTTGGGGAACGAAGCAGAGACTTTAGCAACTTGTAGGGTTCCTCCACTTAGGGCGCTGTCTCCACACGAAGGGTGGACTCGTGTGCCAAGAGGCTGGGACCAGCCTGTGCACCACCGAAGGGAGAGCTAAGTCTAAACCACAGCTCCTCCCCACCTCTGTAGAAACCTATCAGATAGTTGTACATTTTCATTTAAAACTCTGTGTAATGTTAAGAATAGCATTCTTTTTTAGGATGATGGCTACAGATTAACAGCTTGCTGACTGTGGTTTTCTGAATAGAAAAGATCCTTGTACAAGATGCTTTTGATCCTCCAATTCTTTAATAAATGCCAAATTAAGGAATAGCTTCTCTCCAGACTGCTGACAGTCTCATCCTTTCTCATCTTGATTGAGCAAAGCTAGGTATCTTTGCAGCAGAGCGTTGTATTTTTTTTCATGGGCGATCAAACCCCTTTCATTTAACACATCCCTCATTTTTACATCCAAATCATTTTTGGCCGTACGTCTCATCATTTCCCCAGTGTTAGGAGCAGAAGCTACCGACTGACTCAGACGGTTTACCTGTTGAGGCAAAATCAAAAACATCTTTTGACTCATGATTTATCTTCTAATAAGCCCTCCAAGCAGCTCTCCAAACATCGACACCACCTCTGACAGCAAAGGTAAAAGAAAACCTCCAGACTGTTTTTTTAATTGGCCAACAACCTGATATTTTTCTTTTGTTTTCTGAGTTTTTTATATTGAGCCGAGGTCGGGGGAATGTGTCCTTTTAGAAAGTTTGAGAGCTCGCACAGAGACTGAAGAAAGTCAGATGAACAATGGTTGAGAATATCTTTACGTTTCCGTGGTGTGGTGTGACATAAAACTCGTAGTAAAGGCGCGTTTCTTTTTAAACGCACTGACATGCTGGATCAAGACTTGGGTTTAGGTAGATAGCTGATGGGCCACTGATGGGGGAGTATTCCCGTCCTTAGTCTGTATTGTTCTGGGCATCTGGGTGTGAGATCAATGATTAAATACCCGTGAGGATCTTTGCTAGCATCTTCAAAACTTTCTAGTAAAAAAGCTTTTCGTCCGGGAAACATTTGTTGAGCCAATATATTAATCTGAAATCTGACTCGAAGGCTTTTAAACAGTACCAGATAATTACTGTTTAAACTGATGGTGCGGCTTATTTACCTTGATGGAAAATACTTTGAGTCATCATGACTGACATGTTCTTGTGATGTCTGTATTGTGTAAAAATTCTGACTACATCAAGATGGTCAGAGGCCTGAAAAATTACATCGTCCAAAGTAATCAAATGATTTTGATCAGGGGGAAACAGGTTTTCATCATCAAAAGAAGGAGACAGGCCCTCAACAAATTTTTGCAGTTTAGCATACAACACCATACAGTGTTATCAGGCGGTATATCCATCACATGATTACATTTTTCCAAATCAGACTTTACAAAATAAGTCTTACCACAGCCACTCAGTCCTGTGACCAGACAAGGAAAAGGCACTTTCAGTGTGGCGTCAAAATCAATTTCTTCGGATGAAAACATTTTCTCCTCAATAACCAAAAGGCAATGTTTGTCCTAGACTAAGCAGCAGTCTCTTATCATATACAACTCTGGCATTTTTATTCGAATTATGTGTTTTTTAGAAGGAAGCCTTTCTTATCTCGCATGATACAGGGCTGAGGGATTTCAATGACCACCCTCTCGCCAGAATTTTGCACATAATGCCGTAAGGGGTGCTGTATAGAGGTATGTGGACCGAAAAGCAGATGACGAGGAAGTAGTCTCAGGGTAAAGTAGCCGGATGACTACCGTGTTTATTGTGGGGTGGAATGCAGGCATGAACAGGCAGAGGTGAAAGCAGGGGAGTGAGTCCAAGGTGGAAAACACATTTCACAAGGGAGCAGGCAAAATCCAAAAATCCAAACAAGGTCCACGGGAGAACAAAGAATCCAACACGAACTTACGGTCAATGCTCGGCAGGAACAACACCATGTGTACAACAATGATCCAACACTGAACAAAGAAAAGACCCAGACTAAATACCCTAGGGGAGGTGAGACAACGAGACACAGGTGCAAACAATCAAGGGAGGACCAACAATCAAAACTGGAGGGAAAACAAAGACAGGAAGTCAAAACACAAGACACACAAGGGAAGGAGAATACTACAAAATAAACCAGGAAGTGATAACACCTAAACTACCACACAAAATCCTGAACCAGGTCTTTGACGCTATCAAAGTTGACCCTTTCACAGCATTGGTGCATCTGTGTAATGCCTTTTTAAGCGTAAAACTTTTGACCCTTGCATAATCAAAGTGTTTTTTAAACCCAGTTCAAACATGGTTTTGATAAGGAGATTGCTGTCAAAACCTTAGGCATTGTGTGCTATACACTGCATTTTTGTACAAAGGTTTTTGTACAGAAACAGAGCAATGTAGTCTACTCCATTCAGTGCAGTGAGGAAAACTGCAAAGAATGGTACATATGTGAGACCAAACAGCCACTTCACAAAAGACTTTATCAGCACAGACGACACGCTAACTCAGGATTACAGAGCGCCGTGCATTTGCATCTAAAAGATACAAACCACACATTTGAAGACAGCGAGAAGATTCTAAGTAGAGAGAAGAGTTGGTTTGAACGGAGTGTCAAGGAAAAAATTTTTTTGTGAAAAAAAACACA
This sequence comes from Siniperca scherzeri, assembly GCA_027580175.1. Taxonomy (NCBI): domain Eukaryota; kingdom Metazoa; phylum Chordata; class Actinopteri; order Centrarchiformes; family Sinipercidae; genus Siniperca; species Siniperca scherzeri. Next base: position 4,377,441 of record CM050851.1, on the reverse strand, counting down.
TTTTTGTGAAAAAAGTGTTGACTGAAAGTATATACTGGAATGAGTGCATGAAAACAATATTTCTGTTAAAAAGAGAAACTGAGAACAGCACAGTGGTGAGTATAACTCTGTTGTACTGATTAAATTAGTGCTGTGAATTTATCATATTCAAGGCATAAGGTAAACACAGAGGAATCATTACCAGCAATATAGCCCAAATCTCAGATTTGTTTAGCAATTATAACTGGTCTGTGTTGTGCTCATGGACAGCTGTTTCACCCTGTTGGGGGAAAAAAAAATCAACCAATCCGAGCTATGTAGGTGGGATTACAAATTGGGACGTCATCTTCCTGTGCCAGGGCCCCCAAAAATTGTTACATCCATGAAAACAGCAACAGAAAAATGGCTAGGACAATGACGACAAGTGAGGATGATATTGACGAAGCGGCACAGGTTGTTATAAATCTACTTAAACTGGAATTATGTTTCGGTGAAGATACTTGTAAACATCTCTGCGATCCTATGCACGGAAGGGTGTTAATGGGTCGCAGAGGCGCCGACACACACACCTTCCAAACTTCCTTCAACTAAGTACCATACAGACCTGCGATCAAGCAGGCAGATTGGTTGATCCAACTCCTGTTGGGAGGTGGGTTTTAAACTGAGAAGAAAACATGAAGGGTGTACAAGTTGTTTGTGCAAGTACAGCAGAAACAACCATGCAAACATCTCTAAATGACCCCATGCAGCCTAAAGAAGCATGTCTCAGCCTTTAAAGAAATAACATCTCAGTTTTAGTAGGCCAATCAATATATTAACTGACTTTACTCTCTACATGAATATCGTGAAAGTGCATACATAGAGAAATTTGTAGTATTTATGCAATTTATAATGGGAAATATCCAATTATGCTAAACTGACCGACATCATTTGGTCATTCAATAATTTGGCATAATGTTTTGTAATTTGAGGTATGTCATACTCTATTATTACTGTGAGGTGTAATTTAAAATCTTCCCAGTTTACATCATTGTTAAACAGCATTTTGATCAAATATCAGGTGAGATATGTTAACCATATCCCATTCCCTCTTTTACTCTTCAATCTAAATGGGTTATATATTAGCAAGCTAATGTTAGCTTTGTAACTTAATTTAGTCAGCTACATAACAGTTCCACCTGGCAGTTACTGGGTTTAAAGATTTACAAGAACAACTAACCTCTATGTAAGAAAGCTTGTGTAGTGCTCTTTTAATTTAATGATGTGGAAATCTCCACTTAGCTTGGTTGTAATGTAAATAATGTTTAATAAGTGTTTGCTTTGAACGCAGCTGGTGCAGCAGACTGCTGCTTCTTCTGCAGTTCAGATAAGTAAAGGCCACTATTTACTTGTTTCACAGTGATTTTCAAAAAAGCAAACAAAGTCACACTAGCAACCTCAGGTGTTTAAAGAAACAGACATGTCTCACCTGAAATTTTCACCAGTGCTGTACACCCCTACTGTAGTGGGCCATCACAATCCCACCCCAGTCTCATTTTTTGAAGATATCCTGGGAGGCTGGCCTCATTTTACTTGGATAGAAATGAAGTTGGGAAGCCAAGCTGTTAAATTACGCAGCTCAAGCCCACCAGGAAAGAAGTGACACCACATCCGACACTCACACAAGCCTGCAGAGACGTGGAGACTGGGAGGAGGAGTGAAAGAGGAGACAGGAACAGAGAGCAGGAAGGGGTAAGACAGAAAGCGACCGAGACAAAGAGCATCCACAATACAGTGTATAATTAATGCATTGCAGAATAGTTGGCCGACAAGCCCCAGAGTGGAGATAAATATGGCATGGCAGCAACAATGAATCTCTGGAGAATGAACAGATCTACTATTCCCCTCTCTATTTGTCTTTGGCCCTGTGAAGCCCTCTGGTCTGTAGCCTGACCTAAAGATTACCTCTCAACACTTGCCTGAGCTATGATGCAGCAGTTTCCCTGAAAAGTCTGGTTTTCAAAGCTTTACAATTAACATCTTTACCTTTTGAACTTATCGATTCAATGAAAGCAAGTTGAAAAGATGAAGATTTCTGGCAACAGTGGTGTTTTGGGAGGAGGGGTGACTATGATGGGAAAAGGATGGGTAAGGCTCAGACAGCCACAAAGTAGTGTATGCACATCCCAGTATAATATCAGGAGCATAAGCAAAAAGGTAACAACTACATCAAGAAATAATATCGATGCAGCAGCAGGCTAATTGATAATACACATCTCTTAGACACAGATGCCGCTACAAGCCAATTTATTTTATATTTCTAAACAGAGTAACAATTAGCATTGTAAATGTACAGAAGTAATGAATGAATGAAATGTATTACTTTCAAATAAATATTTTTTAACATTTAAAAGCAAAATGATCAGATGTACCTTTGTATATTGTTCCTGTAGATAGGGTTGGAGTAAGATAGCAAAACCTAAAAATGGGATGAGCAGCAGAAGGTAAATCATAAATCCCCCCGTGGAGTCCAGACACTGGTGGTGGTGGCTGATGACTCTGCTGAGGCTGATGGCTGAAGAAGTTTGATGGAATGATGAGCTGATGGATCTGCGAAGACTGGGCAGAGATAGGGAGGTGGAGGGACGCACAACTGTTAAATGAACGTACTGAAAGCAGAGAGAAAATCATATGAGACAGATGTTAGTAGGATGATAGGTTGACAATGAAGGTGTGTCACTGTGCTATTGGATAGATGAGACTAGCTGATGGAACAGCTGACATTCCGATTTGACATCCCTGGATAATGACAGCAGAATGCTCTCATGCCTGAGAAGAGTGAATGGCAGAATGGTATGAGAATTATTACGCCTAAGCATGCAGAAACCAGTGACAGAAATTATTTGACTTTACCTTACATTGATTCAAAGTATATCTATTGTCAGGAAAATCAAGTGTTGATTGGCTGCACACTTTTATATAACATAATTTTTAAGATTGGGCTTGGGAGGATATCAAGTCATTCTAAGTCAAAAGGCTAAAGTTGTAGGGAAGTCATAAGTTATTGGTGTTAAAAACAAGGTGTCTTTTTTGATTTTGTCAGTCGAGTCTAAAGTCATGTGACTGGAGTCCACATCTCGACAATGTTTGTTAATTTTTTGCATTTTATTGTTAACTTCTTTTCCAAAAAATGATTTATTTTGTCCATTATATATGTCACTATATTCTGAAGAGCTTGTCTTTAGGGATTGCTTGATTGTTTGGGAGTAGCTGATTGCATCATACTGATTGATATGTAATGGACATCTTGAGTTTTTTGTTGTAACACGTGTACATGTCGAAACGTCATAACTGCACTCAATAAATCTTTTGTTGGGAGCATCTATTCAGTGTATAGATGTGTTTTTCTTGATATTGTTAAGGTTTACACACATGCAGCAATGCCCAAATCCAAACACACAAATAGACAAAATATACAAGTGCATATCATACACAAAAACAGAAGCGCACACAGACATCTCTGTGCACATACCCTGCCACTCATACATGAACACACACACACACACACACACACACACACACAGTGTTGGAAATGGCTCAGACTTCCTGGGGGACTCCATTACGCCACCAGAAATGAATCATCTGCTATTGATTTCCACACGCTCTCCTCCACTAGTGTATTCATCACAGTTCGATTTCAGAATCTCTCTCTTTTCCAACCATTTCCATAAAAGCCTTTTGATTGATCCTCGAATTGCACCAGACTCTGGTGTTTTACTCTTGTTTGGTTTCCAAGCAGTAGCAGGATTTGTCCCTTGATTATTTACAGGGTGAACAAGCCTGTAACGCTGATTAATTTCCACCTAATTGTAACCTGTATGCTCTGTATTGATTTTCTAGACATGACTTCGCCTAGAGCTGCAAATTAATAATATCACAAAGACAAATGTGTCTAAAACTTTAACCTAGCCCTTAAAATTGATGACTATTATAGAAAACAATCATTTCTTTGCAGGTAAATATTGCTTTTTGGACACAACTGGCTCTCAGCCCCCAATTTGAAAATAACAAATACATTTCAGGAAGCAGTGAACACCACATCACCTTATTTCTACCTGAGTGTATAAACTGTGGATATTGATTTCCCTCTGGCTGGCCTGCTTAGGAGGTGAAGAAGCAATATTGCAAAGAGAAATACTATTCAACACGACTGCTGCACTTATCGAAAGGAGGACATTTGAGATTATATATTATTATGCTTATTCAAGCACAGATGGTGCTCTGCTTTAATATGAACAGTGACTGTTATGTGTAAGGTCCAATATACAGTACACTTGCCATAGCTGGTAGTGTAGTAGTATGTGGAGGTGGGTATTAATTTTACTCTGCATTCAATTTAAAAGTCAGAGGTTGAATATTCACAGCTGGTGGATGATAATTACAACCTTTGTGCATTACAGTGGTCTGACTCACAAAACCTGAAGTGAAACATAAAGGTATGTCAGACTAAATAAACCCAATTTGTAACACTCCATTCTCCATCTTACAGCCAGTGTTTTTCTCAATTAAATTTAAAGGACCCTGGACCAATTTATTAATGCACTTCCATAAATTTGGGGGAGATGCAAGAGACAAATTTAAAGCAGGTCTCTATGGGGCAAGCTCAAAAAACACTGAATTTCTTCAATTTCTTTTTTCAGACAATACCAAGGGGGTGTCACATTTCAAAATCCAAAATCAGCTTATTTGCACTCAGAGGAAATAGTAGAGAATATGTAAGAGAAAATCATTTAAAATTAATTAGTTAATTTGTGAATTATGATAAATAATTTATGAATTTAAATATATACATAAGAATAAAAACCCCACCTTAAATTGTTATCATAAGCAAAATCATCTGCGGGGGCTTGGTGACCTTTTCCCCTGGGTTTCACCTCTCAGGCTACATCCAGTTTGTGCTAAACCTCTGATTGCTGGAGCTTGTTTGGGCTGTATGCAGCCTGACAGGTGGATCTGCAGACGGTTGAAAAAAAAAAACTCCCCGTCATGCTTTTCTTGGAAAAAACAACTATGCCCATGTTTACAATGTGTAATTATAATATTCTCCTTAAAATGCAATGTATTGGACATTAATAACAGATAAGGAAGGCAGTAAAGGAATGAGTTCTTTTAGTGAAGATGTGAATACAGAAATACTTTATTGATCCCCGAGGGGAAACTCTTTTGTTACAGCTGCTCACTATCACGTCAATGCACACAGGAATAGAAGTACTAAGCAAATCTAAATATAATACATTGTAATACATGAATGTATTAGATGTAATGCTGTGTCATGTAATGCACACTGTAATCTACAATGTTGACTTGACACCACATAACTGCATTTCATGAAGCCAAGTGTTGGGAGGGCCAGTGAGTGTATGCTGACCCCAGTGGTAATTATACTGATAGACAGGTATAGTACTGAGTAATAACCCAAAAACGTAGGGCTGGGAAGCTGTCCTTGATACTTATCTTGTACGTTTTCGCAGTACATGGATTCACTGTCTTGCTCTACTAACAGAGACCTTTCTTTTTGCATTTTAGGGATGGTTCAACTGACTAATTGGGCTCATCTAGCAGAACATGAACTATCAGAGGCGTATTACACCTCACAAGAGTTCACCTTAACACTGGAAAGCTTTATGACATTACACTGCCTGAATGGAAAGGCCTGGAAATGTGTGGTGTTGGGATTTACAATGGTTAAAGGGTTACCAAATTATGTAGGTGCAATCAATTAAATAAAATTATCAAAGATAATCATAAATAATAACTTTAATGAATAAAGTCTTCAGGGGCGAAAATGATAATAAAAGCTAATTATTCCAATTAATTGATTCAGTCTCTAAAATACACTAAACTATCAATTTGTAACTCAGATTAATAATTCAATTAATAACTATAACCAAAATTACCAGATAGTAGGTTAAAGGTTTTGGAGTGCAACATAGAATAGGTTGCCAAATTATTCACTCTTGTGCAACCTTAAAGAAACCAGCATAATTATACACAGGCATTTATTAAAAGATGAACAAAGCAAAAACACACAATGTGAAGTCTAACTCTAAATGCATTAAATTATAGAACAAAGGGTTTGTGGATCCAAAATGGCATTAAATAAAAGAAAGGAAAATCAAAATGGGGGCTAAGGCCATGTTTTAAAAGAGTGTGGCTCTGTTAAAGGTCAAATTGGAGTGTATGTGTGTGATCGGTGTAAGATAATAGTGCCCAGATAAAAGAGAGTTAGTTAATGTTAAGCTTCATACAGACAGAGTCTTTGCATGCTAACTAACATCAACTTAGGATGTGGCTACTAATCCTAACCGGGGGAAACACATCACAATAAACAACAACAAAAGTCAGAAAAATAAATCAATACATGTAGCGTTACATTAGTTAAACAGTCCTGTGCTTAGCCATGTACACTGTTACTCTATGCTATGCCCAGTTATTACGTTACCAGTCCATGAAGGAAGAAGAGCTTTGGCATGCTGCTGTTAGCTGGCCATGTGGATGAGCCAGGCAGGGAAGAATTTTGGTTCTGATTGAAGAAAAGTCCTTGCTGTGCAGTCGCTCCGTCTGTTTATCTCCTTACAGTTAGCTCGGTGCTAACTTCCTTAGTTGCTTCTTCAAGTTAGCTGGCAGACTTTGTGTAGTAGCAGTTGGCACTAAGCTTTGTTGCAGAAATCTTACACAGGCCCTCGCAATGCTGCTGTAAGGCCAGAGAGTTTGGTTCTGCTGTATGTCTGCTCCAAGCATGCCACACTGAGAGGGAGACAGCAGCAGCTGCCTGCTGCGTTAGATTAGTTCCTGGAGAGGAGAGCAAGAACAGTGGCTGCTGAACCTTATATTGACCTGGTGACATCACAGGTCACAGGTCAGACTGACATATGGTAGCTGGAAGCTGGGTCCATGTGGGGAGTTTAGTCTGGAGGATTATGGGAAACTGAGTTCTATGGCTTTCCTTTGTTTACAAAACAAAAGAGCACACAGTCTCCTATTAAAAGTGCATTTAAAGTCCCACAAATGAATTAATTAATTTGTGCCAGTGATCCCAACAGTGGCAATCCTGTTTTCCATGTCAATCATCCTCCATGTTCCTTTCAGTGTTTGATATCTTGCAAGTTAGTATGTCCATGGTCATTTAATTATGCTATAATGTTAGCTGGTCACAGGGGCCTGAGGAAAGAGGGAGGTCTAAGGTGCTGCAGATGGACCCTTTTGGCCCATTCACCCACTCAGTCTGTCTAAGTTATTCGACCGCTCTGCTCATAACGAAGTGTGGAGATAGGTCTGGCTATGCAAGACTACTCTGCTCAGGACTACTCTTCAAGTGTTTGGAGGTTGTTCAGTATGTCTTGCAGAATGTGCTTTTTTCAGTTGTGAAGGAAAGTTAGTTAGTTTCTTGATAGACAATTAACTTTATGTGTTGCTAAAGAACCACTAACTACTGCTAACTGTAGCTGCTGTTAGCTCAGTTAGCCATGCAGCTAGCGATCCCATTAGCTAGCTGACTCGGAACCCGAGCCTGAAAACCTCCTGATGGTCCAAAGTTCCTGTGCTAACAGAGTAAACACCAACACTCACTCAGGGCTCCAAGCTCCCAGTCCTGGCAGTCAGCTAAGTTAAAAGGACCTACAGTAGCAGCAGATAGCGGTTACTTTAAAGCTATCTGTCCATCAGGAAGGACATCAGAGGGAAAACCAGAAAATATTTTCTCCATAAAATATGTTTCAGTTTCACTGATTAGTGACTTCAGATCAAAGCATGAGGTTGCTGCTCGGTGTCTTATGTCCAGGACTTGACTACACAGAAACCTGCTCTTACCATGAAACCAACCACATGCTGACAAGTAAATTGACATCACCTATTCAAATGCACTTTTCCAAAGAAGTGATGGATGAAATCTTTTTATCATCTTTCACCTGTCACTTCACTGTGTAGGCCCACTCTCTCTAGGGTTTAGGGGACCTTGTCTGGGGTTTTCCATATGGAGTCAACCAATCATCTAGTTCTGTTATTCCCAACCAAGGTCCTTGTACCTCAGGGGGCCAGGGTGTATGAGGAAAGTTTGTAGAGTAGCTCATCTAACTGTAAAAAATGTAAATTACAATTTAATTGCATGTTGAGTCGCGCTAACAGACTCAACAAACTGATCCGTAAGGCCAGTGACATTGTTGGGGTGGAGCCGGACTCTCTATCGGTGGTGTCAGAGAGGAAGATGCTGCCCAAAATACATGCCATCTTGGAGAGTGTCTCCCACCCACTCCATGACGTGCTGGTCAAACAAAGGAGAACCTTCAGCGGAAGACTCATCCTCCCAAAAAGCACCATGGAGCACCACAGGAAGTCATTCCTGCCTGTGGCCATCAAACTCTTTAACTCCTCCCTCTAAGTGTTAGTCTATATGACCCTAAGTCATTAAACTGGACAATGATCATTAACATCTCTGCAATACTTGACATAATTGTGCAATATTCTGTGTTAATACTGCTGTGCAATATACTCTGTTTTCAGTTTAATTTATTGATATTTATTCATACTCTATTACTGCTGTGCAATATACTCCGTCTCATTATAATCTTAATAAGCTAGACTTAACTTGACAGTTCATGCACTATTACTTTATACCGTATTATTATCATCAACCGGTAAACCCACTTTGTACTTCACACTTATTTTAATTTTATACTTATCCCCACTTGGTACTTAATTTATCTGACCTGTATTATATTGTATTATATTTTTTGCTTAGTACTTCTATTCCTGTGTGCACTGATGTGATAGTGAGCTGCTGTAACAAAAGAGTTTCCCCTTGGGGATCAATAAAGTATTTCTGATTCTGATTCTGATTCTGATTGAGCGTGTGTGAATGTGGAATTTGCATTTGCAAGCGTATCTTTTGAGCAGGTTAACAAGGGGGATGGATTTTGGTCATTTTGCTAACAAGGGGGATGGCATCCCCCCTCATATTGCCTACTGGCTAAAAGTAATGAAAACCCCTCTTTAAACAGAAATGGTGGTCTGAGATTCAACTTGCCAACTGTTTACCACAGGGTATTATCACCATGGTCAAGCCAATCATATGCTAATCAGGTACTTAACAGTGATGAGGGAGTTGCAGCCAGAAAACAATAGGCCTGATTACTGGGCCATCATGGAAACAAAAGAAGGTCAGTTTCAGGTGAAACTAGGCAGGGTAAACAGCAGACACTCAGGAAGACTCTTCCCTGAGGGCAGGACTTAAGCAACACAGATTAGCTTAAATTTCTGAGTTCCCAGACCATTTTCACAATTGAGAATGACTTCCGGATGGGAGCCGAAACATCTTGATTCTGAAAACAGTGTCCAGATGACTATGACTGAAACCTTTTCTACGATAGAACACTCCTGGACGAATGAGGGACTACACCATCTAATGGATAAACAGTTGAAATGCTTAGATAAAAGTAATGGATTGTTGAAATAGATAGCTAAAATTAATGGATAAATGGTTGAAATACCCAGCCTAACCATTGACCCTTATTGTAGGCTAACAATATCCACAGTTATAAATTTTAATAGAGTTAAATAACATCCAGTCTGAAAAAAAGGTTGGGATCCACTGGTCCAGATTAGTCTAGAACAGCTGTACTGATGGATGACCTTTCTTTGAACTCTTGCTATTTGTTTCTCAGCTGATTAGAGAGACTTGCATATCTGAAAGATTATTTTTTCCCCCTCTCGTTTCATCTCCATCTGAAGTTTCCTGACATGCCGAAGGGGATGTGAGATCTGGGGAAGAGTGTGATAAGTTTATTCCAAAGACATGAAAGGGAATGCCATAATAAGCTGTCTACCCCAAAGTATTTTAGACTGCGAGAGCGTGTGAGAATTTTAATCTCACAGCTGTCTTCTCTTGTAGACTCGGCTCCTGCCAACAGATGACATCTTTTGCGTGACAAATGAGAACTTCATGGCGTATCTAGGTTTCATTTGGAGTCAGACGTGCATTTTGAAAGAGAGGAACAATGAATATTTAGCCACAACCTATCGTGTCTGTCTGCGTAACAGATAAACGTCTAAGAATACAATTTCATCCAGAGCATGATGTCGACAGGCAATAAGTGGCTTGTTTCGCGTGCAGTTGTAGCTGGAGAAATTCAGCGCTTTAGTGTGTGCGCTCTTGTCAAATGTGACAACAACACCTCTCCAACAACTTGTTATAAGGCAAGTGTGAGGACGACCCAGCAGGAGTTGTTTTCACTGGCATGTAACATGCTTTTCACATTTCTTCACACTGAAAAAAAGAACACGAAGCACGGAACAATAAAGTTACACACAACATATTCCATTCATGTTAGAGAGCTGTATGGCAAAGGAGATGGGTGAATGAAACTGTGTGGTCAAACATATTTCACATGTTTTTTAGGGGAAATTGGACCAATTGTTGTCTATGCAGGGAGTCAGTTCATTATTGCATTAAGATTGAAATGTTATACTAACAGTTCCTGCTCAGTATCCAGCAATTCAAGGACTTTTGAGCTGCAATGAACCATATGATAGGCAAATTGACTTAATTTGATTAATTGACTTAATAATTGACTTAATTAAATATTGTCTGACAAAGACACTAATGGGATATTTACAAAAGAGACAAAATTAAATTAATTATTTATTATATTTTATTTATTATAATTAAACTGTAAAGTCATAGACACAACTAAAAGAGGATAATCTGTTGTCATCTACTTTGCCCTTAGTTTCAATGACAACAACCAAGGAAGGAAACAATATGCAAAACATTCCGTATGTTTACATGCACACAAGAAACCAGGTTTCTCAGAGAAATCAGGGTACACAGGTAATCACACATTGAGTTCACATGCACTGTAGTAACCTGGTTAATGTTACTACTGATTTCTCCCCTACCCCCTGATTTATGTTGTGTTTTTTGGAGCATTTGGACTGAAAACACCGTGACAGGTCAAGTTCTGTATCAGTTGAAGTCGGAGTTTGGATGAAGTTATTTTGAATACAAGAGTGTGTCACTATGTTTAAGTATCTCTCTTCATCCTATGGCTCTGCTGTCACAGCAGTACTCTCCCTGTCTGAAGTCTTTGTCCTGCACATGTGTACATGCTGTTCCAAGGCACCACATTTTTAGAATTTATAGTTACATCAGACCTATAAATGCGTTTTTAAAGGGGCCATATCATGCTCATTTTCAGGTTTATATTTTTATTTTGGGGGTCTGCTAGAAAATGTTTACATACTTTAATGTTCATAAAACATGTTTTTCTCATACTGTCAATTGTTTCAGCACCTCTATTCACCCTCTCTCTGAGACAGTCCTTTTTAGCGCCTGTCTCTTTAAGGCCCCCCTCTCATTAAGCCCAGTCTGCTCTGATTGATTAGCAACCCCAGGCCTGAGGAGGCACTGCCCAGATCTGTTGAAAATGAATGTTGCAACACTTCCATAGACTTCTCTTGTAATTAGAAAAGGCAGAAGCAACGTGTGTTGTGGGGCAACCAATAGTTACATACAGTGTTGCCAACTTGGCAACTTTGTTGCTAGATTTAGCGACTTTTCAGACCCTCTTAGCGACTTTATTTGTAAACAGCGACTAGCGACAAATTTAACTATTTATTTAGTCCAGAAAGGAAAAGCAAGAAATTTTAAGATATATTATTTTGTAATTCATTCTCATGCATGCTGCACAGCTCTTCTGCCAACAACGCAGGAGGGAGAGAGAGTGCAGTCAATGTGTGGCATGTGCGGCAGGCAGCTTCTCTCTCTGGATCTCTGGATTGAGATGTTCCTACAGGTGGGATTTGTTGGGTCTCTGTAAATAATATTATAAAGAGTACGGTCTAGACCTGCTCTCTAGGAAAAGTGCAATGAGATAACTTCTGTTATGAATTGGCTATATAAATAAAATTGAATTGAATTGAAAGGTTGTAAATATGTAAATAGTTTCTTTGATCTTCTCCCTCCCATTGTAGATTTTTTTAATAGGGGTTCAAGCCCTGAAGAGGCTGAAACCCTATTGTGTTTGTGCTGTCTTATTAGGGGTTCAAGCCCCAAAGGGGCTGAAACCCTTCTATGTTTGTGCTGGTTTATTATTATTATTATTATTATTTGTTGTCTGCCGCTTCGGCTCAAATTCCTGTGAGCTGGAATGAGCTAGAAACACGAAACTTGGCCCAATAACTGGAAATGATGAGCTTCCACAGAAATTTGAGCCCAATTGGCAACATGGTGGTGCTGTAATTAAGGCCCAAAAATGCTATTTTGAACAAGCCACGCCTCTCACACTTTAAGTCCGAATTACTTGAAATTTCTCTCACAAGTCCAGCTCAATGAGCTCTACAAAGAAGCCTCTTGGACCACTAAAGTCCACCTAACTAGATTTTCCATCATTTAGAATTTTTGGAAAAACACACATCTCCTCCTAAACCGTAGGTCCGATTGCTACCAAATTTTCAGTGGATCATCATTGGACAAAGCTTATCAAAAGTTGTATAAACCTTGTTGATATCTTATTTAGTTTTTAAGATATTGACCGATGAACTTCAACAATCGTTGGGCCAATCATCACAAAACTTACAGGATATGTCCACAGAAACATACCCTGAAAGTGTCATTCAAATCGACCAATAGGGGGCGCTACAAGGGCAAGATATTTGCGTGACATAACAAAAATCAGACTATGAATCAGAAATTGTTTGTATTCTTCATTCTATTTGTGAAAATGCAAAAAAGGGAGATTTCACTGCTTTTTTCACGTCTAGGCCACATTTGACTGGGTCCAGATCAATAGCTTTAAACTTCTAATGGTCGGTGTTGGCTTGAACACCGGAATTGCCACTTGCGGCTATATTTTATTTTCATTTCTTTACTTTGTTACTTCAAATATATGATGCCCCCTAGTGAGTTTGTGATTATTTGGCCAAAAATGTCTCTATCTACCTTTTATATATGGCTCAAGCTAAGGTGATATCTCTCTTACTGCATTAAGCTTTATGCAAAAGATTGCGTGATGATATCATCAACATGCAAATGAGCGTATGATGTGATCTGGCGACTTTAGGAGTTTGGCATTCGTTGGCATACAAGGTTTATCTTCAGCTATTAAATTCATTGTTAAAGTTGTATTTGTACATCTGATTACAATGAATGGTAGCTAGCTCAACTAGATAACATGGCTAGCTTGTATCTATCAAGGTTATTTCTTCGTTAATTCAGTCATTACACACATCGTTTGTTAGGCAGTGCATCAATGACAGGTGGTAAGATCAGCAGCATAAATGTGGATGATCACAGTAAAAAGAAAGTATAACTCCAGGTAGCTAATTACTTCACATATTTTTCTGTTGAAGATCTGACATGTGAAAGCATAGGAGACTGACTTTGATAACCTAGCAAGCCAACTATCTACAAAGGATCCAAAAAAGCAACAAGGTATGTACCGTAAAACTTCAATTAATAGCCCGGCTATTATTTGTTTCAGTCACTGAACTCAACCTGCCTTTATTTGGGACAGGCGTCTGTATGGGACAGGCCTTTAAAAACGACTATCAAATTGTTTATTTAAATGAGTATTAATATTACTTGTATTGAATTCCTACAATGTGGCAGTATTAGCCAGGTGAATGAGGGAATATGGACAGGCATTAGGCAGGATAACTCTGCTCGGACTGAGGTCCTTTACCACTGTGCACGCATAGCCTAGCTAGTTATTCCACTCGGGACTGCCAATTCATCATTTCCATGTCCTTCTAAACTGTACATTAATTAAAAATTAGGCTTTCTAATAATATCAATTATAAATCATTCATATCAGAATCAGAAATACTTTATTGATCCCTGAGGGGAAACTCTTTCGTTACAGCTGCTCACTATCACGTCAATGCACACTTGAGAATAGAAGGAATAGAGAGCAAATCAAAATTTGATCTAGCTCCGAGAGATAGCGCATCTAAAGAGAGAGAGAGAGAGAGAGAGAGAGAGAGAGAGAGACAAACAAGGTTGGCAGACAGTGCGCAATGGACTTCACATGACAATATCCACAACTTGATTGGTTTTTATAAAAAAACATTTTTATTCTTTTGATCGGTGGACCCTTATGGACTAAAATAATATAAATAATAGAGGAATTGACACATATTCAGACTTTATGACTGCTTCAAAGATAGAGAGGCAACACTTGTCACACTCCGTCTCTCTTGTTTACTATACTGGTAAATCTGAATGAATTATACTTTGGTGCTCATGTTTTCCGGAAAATGAACTGAACGATTGAATTGTGGAGAATATAACCGATCTAATGATGTGTAGCATGTCCATAAGGAAAGTTTAAACATTTATATTTGTATGCACAATCTAAGCATCTTAGAACTAGCTCAAGCAGGTGAACCAGTGGGTTTAAGAGGTTTTATATACAGTGGTGTGAAAAAGTGTTTGCCCGCTTCCTGATTTCTTATTTTTTTGCATGTTTGTCACACTTAAATGTTTCAGATCATCAAACAAATTTACATATTAGTCAAAGATAACACAAGTAAACACAAAATGCAGGTTTTTAAATTAGTGAGGCCTGCAGTTCTTTGGATGTTGTTGTGGGGTCTCTGAATGGCTGAAGAAGAACAAAATGAAGACTTTGGAGTGGCCTAGTCAAAGTCCTGACCTGAATCCTATTGAGATGCTGTGGCATGACCTTAAAAAGGCAGTTCATGCTCGAAAACCCTCCAATGTGGTTGAATTACAACAATTCTGCAAAGATGAGTGTGCCAAAATTCCTCCACAGCGCTGCAAAAAACTCATTGCAAGTTAGCGCAAACACTTGATTGCAGTTGTTGCTGCTAAGGGTGGCCCAACCAGTTATTAGGTTTAGGGGGCAATCACTATTTCACACAGGGCCATGTAGGTTTGGATTTTGTTTTCCCTTAATAATAACCTTCATTTTATTTTATTTTTTTTGAACTGTGTATTTATTGAACCTTTTTTTAAAACAAAACAGTTACATAACTTTTACATACAATATGAATACATGAAACACAAAGAATAAATAAACATTGGGGAAGAAGCAAAAAAAAAAAAAAAAAAGATTCCTGACAGCAGTTCGGTAAATGCACCACATATCGGTAGATTACCTGCATGGTTTAAGCATTGATGTATTAGTATATGTTAAAACTATTTCCTTCGAGCAAATATGTTTCAATAAGTGCCCACTTCTGTCGAAAAGAGTCAGATTTTACCTGCAAGTCTGCAGTCATTTTCTCAAATATATATACCTGTTTCAGTCTTTGTGTCCACTCTGTCACAGTAGGTTCACGCACCTTCATCCAATTCACAGTGATTATCTTCCTAGCTACCATTAATAATATATGCAATACAAATAAGTGGGATTTATTAAACTTATCTGAGGGGAAACCATCAAGCAAACAGAAAACTGGGAGCATTGGTATATCTCTTCCCAAAATTTTACTAATTTCCCTTTTAATCCCCTGCCAATACAATAGTACTTTGGGGCATTCCCAGAATATATGCACATAGTCCCCCACCATTCCACATTCTCTCCAGCACTGCGATAACGGCGATGTACTGTCAAATTTGGCAACCACCAGTGGGGCTCTGAAGAATCTCATTTTCATTTTCCAATCAAATTCCTTCCACATTTGACTACTTGTACCCTTATGACAGCCAGCACATATATTTATCCACCTCTCATCCTCTATTACAGTATTTAACTCTAATTCCCAGTTTCTTTTGATATGAAACGTGTCATCAGATTGGTCCTGCATTAACTTCCTATAAATATGTGCTATATGATTTTTAGTAGGTAGACCATGTTCAATAATATTGATAAAATATTTTTCAACATTTATTGGAGTTCTTTTGATTATGTCCCAATGTTTATAATTTGTGATATAATGTTGTAGTTGTAAATATCTAAAGAAGTCATTAGATTTCAGCGAAAACCTATCGCATAATTGAGAAAAGGATCTTATGGTCTCCCCATCAAAAAATTGATTAACTATCTTTAAACCATTCTCTTCCCATCTACTAAAAACATCATCCCATATAGAAGGAAGAAAATCTGGGTTACCTTTAATGGGTATTGCACGTGATAGGGCTATTATTCCTCTAAACTTCTTTTGTATGGTGGACCAGATTTTAACAGTATGCTGTATCCATACATTTGTTATTTTCACTTTTTTCTGTGCCTGCAAGTCCATGAATGGCAGAACTGTCAGAGAAACTCCAGGAAGTGAATTCTGTTCAATATTAACCCATTCTGCTTCTTTATCAATACCAAGCCAAGCAGTCATAGCCCTTAGCTGAGCAGCCCAATAATAGTATCTAAGATTAGGAAGGTTCAAACCCCCCCCCATCTTTATTTGACATAATTATTTTAAGTCTTATTCTTGGTCTTTTGTTTTGCCAGATAAATTTCGAAATCATTTTTTCTAGTTTGTTAAATGCTGAGAGCGGGACCCAAACTGGTAGGGATTGAAATAAGAACAGAAGTCTCGGTAATATGTTCATTTTCACTGTCTCTATCCTACCGAACATGGAGAGAGGTAGTATTTCCCATCCTGCCAAGTCCTTTTTTATCATCTCAAAAAGACGTGTGTAATTAGCTAGGTATAAACGTGATGCCATAGGTGTAAGGATGACACCCAAGTATCTGAAGCCCTGACTAGACCATCTAAAAGATACCTCATTATCTAACTGTGTGGGCCAATGTCCTGATATCATCATTGCCTCAGATTTCTCAGAATTTACCTTATATCCGGAAACTGAGCCATAATCTCTAAGGCTCTCTAGAAGGGCTGGGATTGATGAGAGGGGGTTATCAATGAATAGTAGTACATCATCTGCGTATAGCGATATTTTGTGTTCTTTTCCTCCTTTATCTTTTATCCCATGTATTCTGGGGTTGCTCCTTATTAACTCCGCTAGTGGCTCAATGCTAAGAGCAAATAAGACTGGGGACATCGCATCTCCCTGGCGAGTTCCCCTGCCTAAATTAAAAAACTCTGAGCAATGACCATTAACTCGAACTCTTGACTTGGGATTTTTGTAAAAAGTCTTTACCCATTTAACAAAATTATCATGAAATCCCATATAGTTAAGAGTCTGCTCCAGAAACACCCAATCCACCCTATCAAATGCTTTCTCAGCATCTAGGCTGAAAAGCATCGAGGGTGTTTTACTGTCTTTTCCGATTTGTTGTATATTTAAAGCTTTTCTTATATTGTTTATGCCATAACGTCCATTAATAAATCCAGTCTGATCTGGTTTAACCAGTTTTTTAATATGTTTTTGAATTCTGTTTGCTAGTATTGAAGTTAAAATTTTCATATCCTGACAAAGCAAACTTATTGGTCTGTAAGACATACATTGTGTAGGGTATTTTCCAGTTTTATGAATTACGGTAATAATAGCATCAGACCATGAGTGCGGGGGGTCTTCATTTTGTAATGCATGGTTAAACACCTTACTTAAGTTAGGAGCCAGTTCATTTACAAATATCTTATAAAATTCCCCGGGGAATCCATCCACTCCAGGTGATTTGTTATTTTTTAATTTTGCAATAATCTCTCTTATTTCCTCCTCTGTGATAGGGGATGTCATTTCCTTTGCTTCTTCTTCTGTTAATTTATTTAATTCAATTGATCGCAGAAAGCTTTTAACTTTTTCTTCCTTATTTATTAATTTCTGGCCTTCATATCATTTTTTATAATAATCTTCAAATGCATTAACTATATCGTTTGGTTGTGTTAGCATTATTAACGTATCTGGGTGTTTAATTTTTGGAACTACCCTGCTTGCTTGAGCCTTACGTAATTGGAAGGCTAGGAGCCTGCTTGCTTTATTACTCATCTCATAATATTTTCTACTCACGAATCTGAGTGCCCCTTCTGCTTTATATGTGAGCAGATCATCCAATTTCTTTCTTTCCTGTTTTAAACATTCTAGAGTTTCGATTTTACCTGTTTGTTTATGTTCAATTTCTAGTTTTCTGATTACATCCTCTATCTTGTTTTGTTTGGCTAATCTCAGTTTTTTATTCCTGGATGTTATTTCTATTATTTTACCTCTCATCACTGCTTTGGCTCCCTCCCACAAAATAGATGGAGTAACCAGTCCATTGTCATTAATATCAAAGTATTCAATCAATTGTTGTCTTATTTCTTCCTTGGCTTTGCAGTCGTTTATCATTGATACATTTAATCTCCAGTATTTAAACTGTTTACCTTGATCTAACTGAAGTTTTAATCTAACTGGAGCATGATCGGATATGGTTATGGGATCTATATGACATTCTGTAATATTGTGTAGATCTGCTCTAGAAGTACAAAAGAGGTCTATTCTAGAGTAACTGCCATGTACATGTGACATAAAAGTAAAATCCTTCTCTTTCGGATGCAAGTGACGCCAGATATCTGCTAAACCTAATTCTCTCATTATTCCTAATAGAGCTTTTACTTTTTTTGACTGTGGTCCCCTATCTGCTGGTAACCTATCCACATGTCTATCTAATACACAGTTAAAGTCCCCACCAATTAGATACATTCCTTCGCCCTTCTGTGCCAACAGAGAGAAAACATTCTTAAAAAATTGTGGATAGTCTTCATTAGGTGCATAAAGATTAAGAATCGTAATTTTTTTGCCTGAAATTGTACCAACTACCATGATATATCTCCCCTCTTTATCTTTGTATACTTGCTCCACATTAAAAAAGACTGACTTGGCAAACATGACTGCAACACCTCTCCTCTTCCCCTTGTTGTATGAGGCACTGACAACTTGGTCCACCCATTCCCTTCTCAGCTTTAAATGTTCCCCATCAGACAGGTGGGTCTCTTGAAGCAATGCAATGGAGCATTGCATTTTTTTAAGCTGACTAAATATTTTCTTTCTTTTAATTGGGCTGCTCAGACCTTTTACATTATAACTGACACAGATTAAATTGTCCATTGTTTGATGTTGTATATGTTAGTAACCATCATGTTCCAGTGGTATAAAAAAAAAATAAAGAATTAGAAAATAATAAAATAAAACAGCTGTCAAGGGCAGATATTTAAGGTATACAGAAACTAAAACATGAACTATATACATGAACAAGACTCCCACACATCCATTCGGCCAAGTTATCATCTCACAGGCCAAATCCCGATGTAACAGGGGCAGGGAATTGTGACGCTGACTCCCTGGGGTACCAAAAATGCACCGAGTGCATGCGGCCATTCTGTTTTTAAAACAGGGCCGCCTCCAGGAGTGATTTCCACTCAAGATTCAAAATACCAGCAAGTATCCGTCAAATTAGAAACAAATCACTTATTATCCCGAGAATGAAGAAGAGAGGGGGGAAAGTTACTTAACCATACGAATCTCAACAAAATGCCACTCTCTTCTATAATTTAACCAGAGTTTACTCACATTCTGAAGCAAAAATATCTAGTTTAAATGTACTGCTTACACCTTTTTAAACTGTTCATTCCTTCTGCAAAAATGCTTGAAGATCCGCATCGGACAACGCTGTGCTCAATTCACGTCCACCTTGACCTTGCACTGACCATCTAGCCCTCGATATTTCTCTTACTTGTCGGTCCCGTTCATCCACTCGAACTTTGATTCTTAGGTCCCGCAGCGGTAGTGCAGCATCCATCAGGGTAGGGAAAGTTTTTATTCCCTTCTCCAGGTAGATCCTTATCTGTGCCGTGTAGATGCACTGCGCTCTCACATTCTTCATCTTGAGCTGTTTCATTACATCTCGCACCTGTGCTCTTTTCCTCTGCAGCCCAGGCGAATAGTCATTGTCAAAGTAGATCCGTTTTGTGTTGTAAACGACTTCTTTTTGTGACCAGGCTTGTCTTAAGATTGCATCCTTAACCGCATAGTCCAGGAATCTCACAATTATCGATCTCGGAGGTGCGGTAGAGTTTTTTGGTTTGGCTGCAAGGGCCCTGTGTGCTCTTTCAATCTTTATATCCATGTCCGGAGGTAGCTGTAGAACTGAGGCGAGCAGCTCCTTAACAAATTCCGCTGTGTTTTCCCCTTCGCAGCCCTCGGGAACTTGATATATTCGCAGATTATTCCGACGAAGTCTGTTTTGCAGGTCTTCACATCTACCTGTAAGATCCGCCTCACGTTCCAGGAGATATCGGAGCGCTCTTTCGTGCCGCATTTGAGTTTCCTCAGCAACATTTATCCGTTCCTCCGTCTCCCCGATTCTGCTCTCCAAACTATTTATTTGGCCTTTTAAGTCCTCGACCGAGGTCTCTAATTTCGTCAGTGATATTTTCGTTTGTTTATGCCCTTCTTGATTTTCTTTTCTTAGCGATTTCAGTTCTTCCATCACTTCAGAAAGTTCGGGAGCACGCGGGCTAGCTTTAGCATGTCTGGTAGGGCTAGGTGATCGTATTTTCTCGTCTCTTTCTCTCGAATTGTCATTTTTAGAAGCATTCTTGTGTCTTGTTATCGTACTCATTTCTGCAAACTCTGATTATACCTGAATTGATTATATAAATCGGGATTTTTGCTACTATCCGACGGAGCTTAACTTTTAAGCGTTTACCATCTCCGTGACGTCACCGGAAGCCCATAACCTTCATTTTAAAACTGCATTTTGTGTTCACTTGTGTTATCGTTGACTAATATTTAAATTTGTTTGATGATCTGAAACATTTAAGTGTGACAAACATGCAAAAAAATAAGAAATCAGGAAGGGGCAAACACTTTTTCACACCACTGTATCCAGAGAACTAGTATAAAAACCAGACCCGGTGTCTAATTGAGACCTGCGTTTATTTGTCAAAAGGTGTAGCCACATCCGGCCAGCAAAAGGGATCGGCCTCTAATTGGGACTCTGCTTTTAACTGAAGTTGTACCGTAATAGTCAGTTATGTCTGTAGAACTTAACATAATGGCAATGCCACTTAAATAGTTGAAGATGTCTGAAGATACAGTTAGATCCATATGTATTTGGACACTGACAAAATTTCTGTTTATATAATCCTTGTAAGATATGCGATATAGCACTTCACCATTTCTGTTGGAGCAATGGAGAGGCTAGTGGAGAGATGACCATGCCAGTGGAGTGATGATGGGCTAGTTAGTTGGGCTGGTGGAGAAGGAAGGAAGCCAGTCACTCCGTCTGTGGTTGTCCTTACAGAGTTAACGTGCAATTTCGCCGTTAACTTGCTTCGTGCTCCTGTTAGCATGTGAAGTTAAATGGCAGACTTTGTGTGTGGCAGTCGTTTGCGCTAAACTTTGTTACAGAGATCTAATAGGCCTTTGCAGTGCTTTAGTAGATCAGAAGACTTGGGTTCTGCTGCGTGTTTCTGCTCAAGCCAGGAAGAGAGGTGGGTGTCTGCTAGTGAGCAGGCCGCACTGAGAGGGAGACAGCCGCGGACTGTTTGCCACAGTGAAAGATTCCAGGAGAAAGAGAGATAGAACCAAAGACGGCTGACCTTTTTATTGACCTGGTGACATCCAGGTCACAGGTCAGACTGGCCAATGCTGCGTTAAATGGCTCTCAGGATTGTGGGACAAATGAGAATGCAGTTCAGTTAACAAATCACCCAGTCCCAACAGTATTAATCTATGTCCTTCAATGCGTTAACCATAACATGGTTTCTTCTTTTTTTACTACTCATAGTTCTCTCCAGTAGCGACAGGCTCGACTCAAGACCAGATCTCCTCTGGGGCCTATGACATGCTCTGCTTCTGGCAGTGGAATGCCCTCACCAAAAAATTCAAGTAAGTGTAGCATTACTATTATTAGTATAGAGTGGAGTTTGAATGTTTTTGCTATCATTGCATGGATAAGTATTTGACTCTGTGATTCTTGTGGGTGTATCTGGAGATGTTTTGTGCAGTGATCATCCAGTGAAGTTTATTGAGCGCTCATTGTTAGATATGGAGAGGTGGTTAAAGATGTGTGCTGTTGTAGAGAGCATGATGGTAATGGACTGTACTTGTATAGCGCCTTTCTAGTCTTCTGACTATTCAAAGTGCTTCACACTACATATCACATTCACCCCATTCACACACTGATGACAGGTGCCAACTGCTCATCAGCTGAAAGAAACTAATCGAGCATTCACACACACACCAAAGGCACAGCCCTCGTGAGCAATTTGGGGTTCAGTGTCTTGCCCAAGGACACTTCGACATGTGGGCTGGGGGAAGCCAGGATCAAACTGACGACCTTCTGATTGGTGGACGACCCGCTCTACCACTAAGCCACAGCTGCCCATAACTTGCTATCTCCCTGTTTTGTTTTCTAGGATAAAATGATCAAGTACAGGAGCTGCAGTTCTGCAAAAACAGTGATGGGTATGCAAGAGTGAATATAGTGACTGAATTTCAACCACTCAATGGCGTTTGTGTGTGTGTGTGTGTGTGTCAGTCTGAGGTTTGTGAACGGCAGTCATGACAGCACCTGGGTTGTCATAGTTTCCCTGGATTGGGACATAAGAACTGAAAACTCAACTCTTCAGTCTCGCCTATCCATAACCTCTTCCACTGTTTGTTTTTGGTTCAAATTTTTTTTTATACATACAGGGGTTGAAGGACCAGTTATAGTCAGTTTCCCTGGACTGGGCTACAAGACTTAGAAATGGAATTCCACCTTTTCTTCGTGCCTATAAAGAGCTTAGTACCCTATCCTAAATCTCAACCACCGTGCAGAGTAGCATAACTACAATTACCTTTTCTCTTGTCTTAAACATCCACTGCTCCTCCCGTCACCGCCGCATCTGGGGCCAGTGTTGGTTGGGTGGCTCATCGCTCTGCCATGGGGAAGAACCGATGTAGGATGCTGATGGAGGCCGTAATTAGACACTCAGGAGGACTTCCTCTGGCTTCCACGTCTCCTCACCCCTGTCCGCCTGTGCAGACAGAGAACGTCCATTTTCTTGTCCAGGCAGTCCTCACGCACCATCTCCTCACCCCCTCTTCCCCCCAAATACATTAATCATTGGCGATTCCATAACCAGGAACATCCGCTTCATAAACGCAATCACTCACTGTTTCCCTGGAGCCACTGTCCCTGACATCCTGGATAAATTCCTGGATCTGCTGCCCTCACTCCCGAGTTCTATTAGAATAACTGTAGTTCATGTGGGGAAAAAAATGACACAACCCACTGGGAGTCTGAGTGCACCAAAAACTATTTTTACCTCCTTTTTGACGTTTTAAAGAGCTGTCTGTTTTTATATCAAGCCCTATCCCCAGTCTTGGTCGCGGAGCTGGTAGTTTTAATAGACTCCTCAGCCTTCACACCTGGCTCCAGTCCGCCAGCAAGACTCACAACATGGGTTTTATTGACAATTTAAATTTTTTCTGGGATCGTCCCTCTCTGTTCAATAGAGTCAGAATCCATCCCAACAAGTGGGGCAGCCAAATACTATCGGCTAACCTGCAGCATGTGGTGCAGTCCCTCCCACCAACAGTTTCAGTCAGTCACATGGGAGTCACATGTGCTCACACACACACACACATGCTGTTATTTACAAAAAATTTTTTAAATGCACTCCCATTATACATAGTAGTTTTACATGATTTGGTCTTACATCTTGGTTTTATGGCAAATTCTAAAAATCCAGTGATCATTTTAATTATCTACAGACCGCCCAGGCTAGACAATGTTTTTATCCAAGAGTATGCTGAGCTATTATCCCATTTTATATCAAAGTATGACAAAATTCTTATGATGGTGATTTTAACATACATGTCTACTGCCCTTCTCAGACTTTTGTCTCCAGTTGATCCAGAATGCTGCGGCACGTGTACTGACAAGAACTAGGAAAAGAGATTATAATTCTCCAATATTAGCTTCTCTGCACTGGCTCTCTGTAAAATCCAGAATAGAATTTAAAATCCTTCTCCTCACCTACAAAGCTCTTAATGGTCAGGCACCATCGTATCTTAAAGATGTCATAATACCTTATTACCCGAAAAGAACACTGCGCTCCCAGTATGCAGGGTTACTTGTGGTTCCTAGAGTTTCCAAAAGTAGAATGGGAGCCAGAGCCTTCAGTTATCAAGCTCCTCTCCTGTGGAATCACATCCTAATGTGGGTTCGGGAGGCAGACACCATCTCCACATTTATGAGTAGCAGTGGTTCCAACTCGGAGCCTGGATGCAGCGGTCACCTCACTGACTGGGTCTAGCCGCCGCAACCCCCGAAAGAATCTTTCCCCCTAGGGAACCACACCTGTTGCAATTGCAATATGACACACACACACACACACACACACACACACACATCACTCCCCTTCTTGGCTTCCATGCCAAACCCCACGGGTCTCAATAATATACAGAACTTTTCTCGCAGCTCTATAAATCTATATATAAATAGAATCTATACCTTTCCTAGCCTTAGCTAATTTTTTATAGCTTTTTTTGCCTTAACCTAAATTGGGTTCAATTGCC
This sequence comes from Siniperca scherzeri, assembly GCA_027580175.1. NCBI lineage: Eukaryota > Metazoa > Chordata > Actinopteri > Centrarchiformes > Sinipercidae > Siniperca > Siniperca scherzeri. The sequence continues at coordinate 4,353,011 of CM050851.1, read as the reverse complement.
CATCATGCTTGGCAGGAGATTGTTTGTACAATAATGGAAGGTGAAGGTTTATGTCCTTAATAACATGTCCTCATTACTAGAGTCACCACATACAAAAAGGTATCCTTTGATTTCACATTCACCTATACTATTGGCTTCCCTCTTCCCTTTATCCCTCTGCAGTGGTGATTGGCTTCTGTATTGCTTTGACCCTGATAAAGATAAATAACTTAATTCAGGAAAATTTCCTGCATCATTTAACATGACAAACCTATTAGTTTGGTGACATTTGGAGGAGAATCCCACAAGAGATCAGCTAAATCAGATCTACTGCAGTAATCATATAAAGAGGGATAGCGCCAAAGGGGATATAGGGAACTTAACATGGCTATTTGTGCATGAATAAATAGGATGATGATTCACTCTGTGTACAGATAAAAGCAGCTCTCAAGTGCTGCCCTTTATTTTGACTTTCATTTTCATCGTCACAAGTCGTTTCACTTATTGCCCATAACCTTTGCTGCTTTGCACATTGTCTGATTCCACGTTACCTTTCCCAATTAAAATACCATAAAACTTCTAATACTTTTAATACAGGATTCAAAAGGGGCAATCATAGGAAGTTTTGTCTGGTCCTATGATGGCTAATTGGTGCCCTTTGTGACTCAGGAGGCAGACAATGTGACCCCTGAAATCATCATTCATTTTTATAAGAGATTAACATTTGGCAGAGGAAGAGAAAGAGAAAAAATTTGCTACAGGCTATTCCCTTTTCCATTAACAAGCCCTATCTGTACACATATATATTATCATGAAGTAATCCCTTTAATATAGGATGGGGAACCACAAAGAGAGCCAAAATCATGTGTGAACACCTGATCCTGGACCTTCTGGTACTGCAGACATTTAATCTTTAAAGTGGACATTTGGTAGTGGTAATGTGAAACTTTGGGTCTGTAGACCACCTGTGTGTTCGGAGAACGAGAGCTTAGGTTCAAATAAGAGCACCCGCAGAGCTGGACGTGCAGCAGCATACCTTATGTTGTGAGTATATATTGACATTTCACACTCCAGTAAATGGGCAGGTCCTGGCCCTTGGCCCTTGATGTGGGTGCAGTGCCACAGAGCAAATTAAAGGCAGCTCTGGGGAAAAGACAGGAAACACACATAGCCTCTCTGTTAGGCTATTTGTTTTTCTCAGGGCCAGTAGAGTCAGCAGGGCAACAACAGTTTGAATGCTACATAAATATAGAGTAATTTCTTAGCTATTTCTGATAAGCTTTGTACTTTATTATTTCACTTACAACACTATCTGCCTGTTCACATTGCATGGTCAAAAACAATAGAAACTATGACTTGGAGCATCACCCCAACCTTTCTCCAAACACACACACACACACACACACACACACAGGCACACACCACAGCCTTATCTTCCATCAGTGTGGTGGACTGACAGCTTTTCATTTGGACCATCCTTGTGGTAAACAGGTACTTTTCAGAAAGGTATTAGAACAAGTTTATTGATCGTCCATCTGCTCAAAGTTTATTTGATTGACATAGGTGGTGGAACCTCAAATCAACATACTTTCAACAGCAGTCTAAATGTGTGAGCGTGTGTGTGTGTGTGTACATGGCAGTGAGGGCAAGTAGGTCAGCAATGCTGTCAGTTTGCGTCACTGCCTACAACTTTAATTATGATATGAATCCGAATGGGCCAAAAAAGTTTACCTCATTTACAAAATGATGGACAATGGTGGATTTAACTTGGAGATAAACACCAACCTATTTTAAAGAAAATCACTGGATGGAGCCAAGGAGGACAGGCTCTCTGAATAAAAGCCTGGTCATACCAGTGAATGGCACAGCGAAGCTCATCTGTGCATCTTCAAAAAATAGGTGGTGACTTGGTGAGTACTCACAGGGCTAGTTGGCCAACTACTGTAACTGGCGAGCTAACCACTAACAAGACAGCTAACCGGGAACATGATAATCAGCCACAATAGCTCTCCAAGCAAGGTGAATGGATAACTATCAGTTAGCAAGCTAGCTAGCTCTTTCGCTAAATGATTAATAAGTTAATAAGTATATTCAGAGAAGTATTTGTACCATCAACTTCTGCCTCATAATTGTCTGCAAACCATGTCTCTTTTGTTGAGCAGTTCATACTCCAGCAGAGGAGGGTTTTAAAAAAAGTGGATGGTGCAACACATCTGATAGGCTACTGTATTCAGCTTCATCCAATTTGGACTCATTGTAGCACTTCAACACCATTTGATACTGATCAACGGCATGATTTGGGGAGTCTATATTCACAGATTTACTTAAAGGGGACCTATTATGCTTTTCCTTATTTTCTGTCATATATGTAATGTTACAATGTCTGATGTTCATGCTAAATGTGACCAAAGTTTCAAATAATGAGGTAAATGTATGTAAAAGTAATCCCTGTGAGCAAAAAGCTCAGGCTTCAGACTGTTATGAATACCAGGTTTCCAACATATTTTTCTACTTTCCTGCCTAGCTGGCTAGGCACGGATGTCCTTATATGGTCATCTGCTCATGATATGCTTCAGGCACAGCACGCCCACGAAGTACAGGGACGTGCCCATCCACCTGCTCAGTCTGTCTCAGTATTCAATCACTCTGCTCAAAGCGCTTTTTGTAGCGCTAGTACAGCACTAAAACAAAGTGTGGAGATAGGTATAGCTATGCAAGACAACTCTGCTCAGGACTACGCTTCAAGTTTTTGGAGGTTGTTCAATATGTCTCGTAGCAAGTTTTTTTTTCTGTCTTTATTTGACTATGCAATTAAAAAGGTGAGCTGGCCAAAATAGTGCAAACTATCCCACGTAATGAGACATACACATGCCATGATGTGCAGTATGAGTTGATCGGCATTATGAGTAGGGTTGTCACTGATGCAATAGTCAACGAAATAGGGGAGTATTGGTATATGATAAAGGTGGGTGGCACAAGAGATCCCACAGGCACAAACAATCTATCGGTAGTTGTTTGTTTCATCTCTGTCTTAGCTATGTCCGACTTTGTGATTTGAATTTACACCGAGTGCACCAAGCTTGACTGACCACAGTCCTAGCTGCGCCCGGTCTTATGATGCGCATCCACGTGACTGCATTCGAAGCGATGATTGTTGCCAAGCAACACACTTCTATCCAAAGTGCACTCTGAATGTCTCCCTTCAAACAAGCTATGGAAGATATGGATAATGCAAATCAAAAGAAAAGGAAAGGAAAACTAATTTTTCTGATAGAGAAATAAGAAAACTTATAGAGTTGTATGCAAGGCAAGGAGAGGTTCTCAAAGATAAATTTAACAACACCAACACAAACAAACAAAAACTATCAGCGATGGCAGACTGTGGACAGTTGAAGAGGTCAGGAAGAAATGGAAAAATCTTTTTATCAAAAGCCAAAAAGGATTCATCGGCTCTTAAAAACTCGCTGACATCCACAGTGGTGATCAGTGCGATTGGTCTTGTTGAGCAACAGTGCTAACCTGTGGTGCGGTAAGGTTTGTGCTGAAGTGGTAGTTGCTTGTGCGAAATACTGTATTGTGTCGTCCTTTGTTCCTTCCTGTTACATAAAGTAGCACACTTACATGTATTTGCTGTAAATTGAGAATAAATATTGTACACACATTCACCATGGTTTTGACATTTGTGGTTCAGAATGAATTGTCTCGATCTATCCATCTGTTTGATGAATTGCTATGCAATTTGGTGCAGAAATTTCAAGGTCTTTGCGAACGTTAGTATTCCTCTGACTATGCATCTAGTGCCATGATAAGTATAACTTTTAATTTGTCCATTACTTTGGTTTATCTGTCTAACAGTTTGGTTTTCTTTGTAATGACCATTACAGACTCAAACAGCCACTAGCGTGGCTGTAGACTTTGTCTTGTTTTTGTTTGTAGCTAGCAGTTAGCTGGCAAGCTAACTAGCCAAACTAACTAACAGTGTTAGTTTATTTAGCTTGCTAAATGATTAGTTCACATAAGACTTTAAGGAATCAAGTTACAGGAAAAAAAGGGTGCTTAGGGTGATGAAGATTTTTGCAGTGATCTTGCAATCCCTTAAGCTTTTCTCCCTTTGTGGGTCTCGACCCCCAGGTTGGGCATCACTAATTTATAAGATAATTTATAGCTTAACCTCCTACAGAGTGAATTTGCAATATTGTCGGAAATTAATACAAAGTTGAAACTTTAGTATGTAACCTTTTTATTGAAAAAAGAGAGTAACAATCAACATTCACAGTGTTGGCATCAAAAGTCGTACCACAGCATGGCTTTTCTGAAGTTTGTTCCACATTTTAATTGGAGTCACTCAGTATTTTTTGGCTTAAACGGTCGTTCACAGCCACAATGAACATTACACAAATTCTTGTATTTACCTTTGTATCCATGACAATTCCCAAACTTGTACATGCATTACTAAAAAGTTTAGTACCAAGACTTCTAATCCAACAAGCCCTCCAAATGAAATGACATTCTTTGTAATTGCCCTCCAGAATGACATAAGCATTTTCTGTCATAAGCATCTGTTGCCCCTCTCAGCAGCACGACATTATTTGGCATTGCCTTCCCAAACCATCACAAACAGTAGCAAAAATAAAACTGTTTTCTGATCTGACACTGCTATGGTTAAGGTTTGGTTGGGTTTAGGCCAGAAAACAACTTGATTGGGGTTAGGGAAAGATCATGGTTTGGGTCAAAATCACTTCTTCTAAGGTCAGCAAAAACAGTGTCAAAGTCATGGATATATATCAATTTTTTACAATTGCTAACTCACATTTCTCTTTAACAAGTTCACTTTTTCAAAAAAATGTCCCAATGGACACTTGCAGTATTGAAACGAAAAATTAAAACCCAATGCAAAATGTGAAAAACAGCATTTTGGAGACAGAGCAGTATTTTGAGAAACCCTCTCTCAACAGCTCTCGAGTTCATTCCCAGGAATTATGCCACCGCAGGAAACAGGCTTGTCAGCTTATTGACAGTTAATTTAATAAAGTGAGAAAATATAGACCTGGCCAGAGCCGTCCTACCCAAATGTATGGACGGCATCCTCACAAGGACAGAGGTGCTGCCTGTCAAGATGGCGCTGTCAAAGTCTGCAAACTTTATTTCTTCTTGAAAAACCACAGTGTATCAGCAGTCGTTACAGTCTGTCAGGGATGAGACATAGCTCCATTAGCACCTCAGGCTACCTCCAATTCTCAGACAAAAACACCAGCGTCTGAGAGCTTTGGTGTCCAAATGTTTTAGTCTCAGTCATGGACATTAAATGTGATGGGACTGTGCTTTATAGATAAGTGATATCTAACAGACAGGAGTGTTTTGATGATCAAACCATAGAAATAAATCTCCCCTATCCTCATGTTTTCAGGTGCCTATTGTGGAAAGTCCCTTTCATACTGTATGGTTTTATTTCTCTCTGTAGTGATTTATATTGTGGACGTTTGTATCAATTTGTGCCCCCTCAAAAATTTTGGCTGTACTACGCCCTTGTCAGTATCAGTTTGTTGTTTGATGTGTTGGTTCATAGATCTCATACATCATCCTAGTCGCAGTCTGTTTGTGTATGTCTGTGTGTGGGTTCAGCACTACATTTCTTGGAGGCAGAACTTGGAGGCTCTTGCAGGCTCTGGAGAAAGAAATAATTTCATTGGAGTTCAACCTCAATGGCTGGAACCACAACTTTTGTGGTGAAAGTTTGCACTTTCTAACTAACTTTCACAAATTAATGATAAAGAAGGAACCCTGATTTAAATACTAATTGAAACAATTAAAAATAACCATAGCATTCATTTGGGCAGTCAAAAAAGGTTACATTGGTCCAATGTAATTTCATTAGTCTGGCCATCAGCAACAGCACTCATGTTCACTAGATGCAGAAAATAGTACTTCTGCTTCTACCAGTTGGAGAGGTTTGCAGTGTCACTTTGACATCCTCTTGTTTGACTTCCAGTCCCCTAAGCCAGTGTGCAACAAGAGCACAGCCTCCAGTGTCACTAAAAGACAGTGGACGACTGTGACGTCTGCTTTCCCACATTACTGTGATGCGTTGAATAGTCTGCCATAGTTTATGGATGTTATGAACTACACTTACCCAGGAAAAAGAAGAGGTTCTTCTAGCTACCCAGCATGTTTGCTAGCCAATTAGTTAGCTAGCTAGCTAGATAACTGGTTAGCTAGTTAACTAACTGGCAAAAGCACATGTCCCGGGCGCTGGACATGTGCGGAGCTGAGGACCTCAGGCGGACGGTCCAGGGGCTGGACAGGTGCGGAGCTCATCTCATGAGGTCCGCGTCGAAGACCAAAAACATCTGGAGGCTTGGCGGAATGGTCCATGGAATGGGCCGGCGGCGAAGATGGAACCCTTCTGGAGGCCGGAGAACCAGATCAGGGCCCGGCGATGGGACAGCAGGACAGGAAGCCAGTAACAGGGAGACTGGTAGAGGAGCTGGCAGAACCAGTGATGTCTGGGAACCCGGAGACTGCCACTCCGGCAGACAAGGAGGGTGCTGCTGCTGCTGCGACCCAGCAGAGAATTCAGCGGAGTGCTACGGTCCAGCAGACGGTTCAGCGGCGTGCTGCGGTCCAGCGGTGACTAGAGATGGCTGCTGCTGCGATCCAACCGGGGCAGGAGGCGACTACAATCCAGCGGCGACAATGGGTTGGTGCTGCTGCGATCCAGCCAGGAAAGGAGGCGACTGTGTTCCAGCGGCAACAATCAGAATCAGAAATACTTTATTGATCCCCGAGGGAAAACTCTTTTGTTACAGCAGCTCACTATCACATCAGTGCACACAGGAATAGAAGTACTAAGCAAAAAATATAATACACTATAATACAGGTCAGATAAATTAAGTAAGTGGGTATATGTATAAATTTAAAATAAGTGTGAAGTACAAAGTGGGTTTACCGGTTGATGATAATAATACGGTATAAAGTAATAGTGCATGAACTGTCAAGTTAAGTGTAGCTTGTTAAGATTATAATGAGACAGAGGATATTGCACAGCAGTAATAGAAGTATGAATAACTATCAATAAATTAAACTGAAAACAGAGTATATTGCACAGGAGTATTAACACAGAATATTGCACAATTATGTCAAGTATTGCAGAGATGTTAATGATCAATGTCCATTTTAATGACTTAGGATCATATAGACTAACACTTAGAGGGAGGAGTTAAAGAGTTTGATGGCCACAGGCAGGAATGATTTTCTCTGGCGCTCTGTGGTGCTTTTTGGGAGGATGAGTCTTCCGCTGAAGGTACTCCTTTGTTTGACCAGCACGTCATGGAGTGGGTGGGAGACACTGTCCAAGATGGCATGTAGTTTGGCCAGCCTCCTCCTCTCTGACACCACCGACAGAGAGTCCAGCTCTACCCCAACAATGTCACTGGCCTTATGGATCAGTTTGTTGAGTCTGTTAGCGTCCGCTATTTGCTCTTCATTTCGCTCCAGACCTCTCCCATGTTGTTCTGCTGGAGTTTCCACTCCAGCTTCCTCCTGTACTTCTCCTTGGGGTCCCTGATCTTCACCTTCAGGTCAGCCTGGATTGCCCTCACATCCTCCCTGTTACCATCAGTAAAGGCCCTCCTCTTGGCATTCAGGATGTCTTTGATGTCCTTTGTTACCCACGGTTTGTTATTAGGATAACAATGGACCATCTTAGTTGGGACATTGCAGTCCACACAGAAGTTAATGTAGCCAGTGATGCACTCAGTGAGCCCATCAATTTCCTCTCCATGAGGCTCACATAGTGCATCTCAGTTTGTCACCTCAAAGCATTCCTGCAGTGTCTCATAGGTCTCTTCTGACCATCTCCTCACTGTCCTTGTGGTCGCAGGCTGCCTTTTAACCAGAGGCACATAGCAGGGTTTGAGGTGAACCAGGTTGTGGTCTGACCTACCCGGGGGAGCTGTATGCGTCCTTAACATTAGCATACAGCAGGTCCAGTGTCCTCTTCTCTCTAGTAGGACAACTCACATACTGGGTGAAATTAGTCAGTGTTGTTAAAACACTGACATGGTTGAAGTCACCCGAGATTAATATGAGTGCACTCGAGTGTTGAGTCTGGAGTTGTGCTATGGCGGTGTGAATGGCGTTGCACACCAATGCCGAGTTAGCAGATGTGGGATGTAAATAGCCACCACAATGACATGTGAGAATTCACGGAGTCCCACAGCTAACAGTTCAATGTCCGGGCTACAGATACTCTGCTTGATTGTAACGTGACCAGGGTTACATCATCTGTTGTTACCCAGATAACAGCAAGCCCGCCGCCTTTCCGCTTACTGCTCCCGGTGTGATCCCTGTCAACCCGAACAGTCTGAAAGCCGTCGATGGAAATGTTATGAACCGGGATATAGTGTAGCCATGTCTCTGAAAAGCACATCAAACTACAATCACGGAACTCCATCTGACTCCAGGCTAAAGCTGTTAGCTCGTCCATTTTATTCGCCAGTGATCTCACGTTGCCCATGATGAGAGAAGGCAGACATGACTTAAATCTCTTGTTCTTAAGTCTCTTTTGTCTGCACCCCTCTCTCTTCCCTCGCCGCTTCATTCCACCTCTGCATCCTCGGTGTGTCCTCCTCCAGATCTCAGTGGGGACATCGGTTGTCCTGGGTGCCATGCCACTCGGCTTCAGCGTGATCAGCTGTTCCCTGGTGTAAACAATGCGACCAAACAGCTGATCTGCAGCTGTGCCCTGACCGAGTAGCAGGAGAAGTTCCACAGTGAAAAAGTACTAAAACACTTTCTACTCTCGTTTTCATAAAGAGCGTAGTTTAAATTATACTTACACACAAGTTACTCAAGTTTGGAAGAAAAAGGAAAGCTAAAAGTTGGAAAAAGTAAGACGTCGAGACGGAGCTATGGCAACAGGCAGCATGCACGTTGGCGCATGCGCACTAAGGGGACAAGGGGTTGGTGTGCTGTGATCCAGCTGGGAAAGGAGGCGACTGCGATCTAGCCGGGGCAGGAGGCGGCTGCGATCCAGTGGCGACAAGAGCAGCTGGGCGGCGGTGCAGGCAGCTATGGGAGCCACGCTTCCTCCTGGGGGGTTTCCCAGAAGGCACCAAGACAGCAACAGACTGAGGTACCACCTGGTTTGCAGGCTGACATGCTGACTCGAGACTAGCACACATGAGGTAAGCTTGCAGGGATATGAGATGGGGACCAGCAGGCTGATGACTGGCAGGCCGGGGTGCAGGCTGATGACTGCGAGGACCACCGGGGCCAGGCGGGTACCCTTGTATGGGTTCAGAACTGGGACCGGTTTGGGACAGGCAGATTGCAGGCTGGTGTAATCAAGCCTGACTGATAAAGGGCTAGCGGGCCGGGAGTCTGGCTGGTAAACAGGCTGAGGAGTTGCAGGCAGGGTTGCAGGCTGGGGTGTTTGGGTATAGAGGTAGTCCGTGAGCCACTCAGGGATGGCCTCCCTCGCCCAAGCAATGTCGAAAATCTTGCTTCTACCCGAAATCTGATTGCCTCTCTGTGGGACTCGTCTCTTATTACATCCCATATGTCCTTGAGGCACATAAAATCACAGACCAACTTGTCCACTTCCTCAGAAAAGTCTGCTGGGTCCATGATCGGTCAGATCATTCTGTTCCTCATCCTCATTCAGCTTCCTGGTCTTCTGCATTTGGGTCCTCATACTGCACCACGTACGACAATTATACACTAATAAAAACATACTTTTAAATATTATGTTCCATTTCTGCCAATAGCTCCTCCTAAATGTTACACGCTGGACCTTTAAGGGAATCACAAGCCAAAAAGTTTGGGGACCACTATTTTTAAAGAACATAGTTGAAACTATGTTAATGGCCATTGACTGACACAAATAGTAACGTGTTTAAAATACAGGTAGCTAAATACAACTAGCACAGAGATCAAACATAAATGAATGGGCATGTAATATATTACAAACAGGGGAAAAAATCAAAATGCTTCTTTTCGAAAAGAACTATAGGTCAAAACATGAACGGTGCAAGCCATACATTTCTGTATCTGGCCCAGTAATTCCACACACACACACACACACACACACACACACACACACACACACACACACACACAGATAGATATATTGATATATCTGCAGATATATTGCAGTCATTTTGTGTTACAGAGCAATAATAATCTTTCTTATTGCTCTCTTAAGTGTTAGATGTCATGATTGGAACCATTTTGAACAGAGCCAATTGTCTCTTATTGTTGGCTTAATAGAGTGAGCCTTCATGTTGACGGAAGAACTTATCATTCTAGCACTGTAAGTGTTCCAAAATCTTTCTTTTTTCACTGTGTGGTTGTATAATTTGCATAAAGCTGTGGGACGCACATTCAGCCCCATTTGCTACTGTAAACGCCAATTAATATCCACGACAAGTCCCTCCCTAGCTTCCTATGTAATTTTTGGGGAGGACAGTCTGGAATGACTGAATGACAGACTTTTTTTAGTTAAACACATTTAACATGCAGGCCACCTATGTCAAGTGCTGACCTTGACCTCTAAAGTTTAATCTCACTTTTCATATACAATAAAGAATTTAAAAAAATGTTATATTAATAACACTTTTTATGTGTTGTACTGAATGACATATACTTTTGTTACACATGTTACCTGAGAGCAAAAAGGAAATCATCAAATACTTAAGAGTGATCTACTAACAATCCTGCTGTATCAGGGGGTCATCAGGGGTCTTCTCAGGGTCCTCACAGATTGTCACATGACTATCTGCATGTGATGTTCTCTAAAATGGTGTTTAACTTTTGTTATACTGAAATATTTCATATTGCTACATTTTTTAAACAATATCATAAAATGCTTTTATATGTTGTTGAAAACATTTATGTAAACAATTATGTCAAATGCGTTAATTTACATTTTTCTTATATTTTTGTAAAAATCCCATAATTTATAATGGTTCACTGTTAATACATTACTGTATCAACATGGCAAAAATAGATTAATTTGATATATATTTTTTGAAAACATAAATACTCTGGGACAGAAAATGTACACGTCTCATCTTTTACCCATAAAGTTGCATTAAATGGAAATACTCAAGTAAAGTACAAGTACCTTGAATTTGTTACATTCCACCGCTGCTGGCTGCATAAAGCTACCAAAAAACACTCTGCAAGCCTGCAGTTCTCCTTCAGTCTGTTTAGGGTACCATAACATAACACAGCATCTAGATGTTATCTAGGCTGCTGATTCACTCCTAGTTAAGTGATGGCCTTAAGCGACTTCACTGGTAATCCTCAGCTGCTCTCGACCTGGGTTCTTTCCATCAACATGTATCCAGTGTCTGAGTGCCTTCAAAGTAAGATGGACACGCAATTATTCTTCAAAATTGGAGACTTTCTTCATCCTGAGATCTCCCACAGTTCATCATATCCACCCAGAAAAGAAAGGTAATAACGTGCTGGTCCGAGGGGAAAGAGGTAACCGGTTATAGCCACTCCCCCTTAGCTCAAACTTGCAACCTCACTTACTTTACAAGCCAACCATGGCTCACCAATGACATTTTACAGACATATCTGTTTGGGGATCTAAAAATCCTTCATGTGTAATTGTAAAACATTCAGCAACAAGCCTGCTGCAATATTACTATTTTTTGTCATCAGGGTTGATATGATAAAAATGGGATCATGCTAAGGAGAGTAATTGACTCCCCTCCCTCGATTAATTTCCTGTAACTTGTTAATTAATATGGCTTTACTAATAAACTTTTCTCTTTGGCTGCCTTCCCAAACAGGGTTGACCACAATCAGTCAGAGGAATGCATTACCAGAACACAGGTTGGCAGTCATTCATTAGTCACTAATCACAGTGAGTAATACCGCTGTTGAGGCCCTCCATTATGAGAATATAAATCTCTTATATTAATACGGTGGAGCAAAATGGCTTATTGGCTAACTGAAAGGTCAGCTCAGAGTCAAAGTCACGTCCACTAACCCCTGAGTGAACAATTAGATCTGAACATTAGCATAATACAAAATATATTGGAGGATGGCGGATCTCTATTCTGACAAGACCTCTTCTCACCTCTCACATGTGAACAGTTGCCTTCAACACATAACCTTCTACATGAACTAATGAGCCTTTCAGAGTTAAAACTAAATAGCTACTTGTCATTTAGGGAGGACAAAGCTAAAGTAATGATTATTTACTGTCTTTGTGCAATGTAGTAGCTCACTGACAGTTAAAGGAAAACTACGGTTTATTACAAGAATAGTTCTGGCTATTGGTTCTAGGAGCAGGAATCAAGAAGTTGCTGCCTTTAATGCTCTGCTAAAGGGAGACATGATGGAAATTCTTAAGAGAATAATTGGGGTGTATTCCAACTCAGGTCCTATTTACACACTTTTGATTTTTATCAGTTATGACAACATTGTACTCACCAAAGTATTTGCTGGGATCTTGGAATGTGGCAACATCATTAAAAATAGATCCAACACCAGCAGTCAGACAAGTTGTAATCAAGACAACAGATTAGCTAGATTAGCTACCATATATTAGCTACAACAAAACCATGAGTGTGCACAACTACATTAAGTATAGGTCACAATTGAAGTGGATCTGCAAACTGTGATGGATGTTTACAATGGACAGTTTGGGTAATAATTTTACTTACCTAATTTTACTTTTACTTAAAATCAGATAGACTAACCTGGGGTTTTGTTTATAACCTTTTTGATCATCTGCTCATGTTTCTTGACCCATCCAACCTATTTTTAGTGATGTCACTGTGTTCCAAGATAGAGAACACGTTTCAGTAGGTATAGCCTAATCCAGAGTTAGGATTAGACTATACCTACTTTTGCTTTGTGTAGTGGTTGTTTTATAATACCCTGCATGCCATCATTGTAAAGAAAATGTGTTTTTTATTCACTCAGATACATGTGAAAGTTGTCAATAATTTAATCCTATTAATTTTTTTATCTCTTTCATTGAAGTTGTATTTGTAAACTAAGGCAGTTTAAGATTTTTTTTTTCACTGACTTTACATCATATCACCTTGTTTTGGAAAAATATAAACAACACTTTTCTTTTTAAGCTTTAAATTCTAATCTAAGCATGTCTTTTCTTTGATCTACTGTGGCTTGGATTGTACCTCATTTGTCCGTCGTTTTGGACAAAAGCCTCTGCCAAATGAATAAGTGTAAAAATGTAAATGTCTTTTACAGTTTAAAATATTCTTTAACCATTAGACTTGAAGCTAACATGATGTATTTAAAATTTTAAGAAATAAACCTGACTCCATAAACCATACCAGTAGGGCAACATTTATCCTTCCTGAAATCTCTCTGTGTACCAATTTATTACACTGCTGATAACCCAAGGTCCAATGTAAGAATATGGATATTAACCCTCCCGCAGCCTCGGAGTTCTGCGGCGCCTGTGTCCTTCGGGTCAGACTGACCCACGGCCAGCTGCCCTGTCAGCGCACGTGGGGCAGTACGGCAGTGCGCAGCTTCTGCCCACATACCTGTTGCACCCGCGGCACACGGTGTGCGTTTTACTGTCCTTCTTCGGGGGCATATCTGACACCTTTTCCTCTTGCTGGCCGCAGCAGCCGCCGCTCTACAGGGGGCGTCAGTGGAAGGGGATGTCACACTATGCTCCACAGCAGAATACAACACACACACACACCTGTGAACGGTACCAGTTGCTCCACTGTTATCTCGGGCCCCGAGTTGTAGAAGTAGGGCAGCCACTCCACCCACCTGTCCGCCAGCTCCCTGACCACTGCCAGTTTGTCCGGCGCGTGTGGCGGCTCTGGTTTCGCGGTCGTCGAATCGCAGCAGCAAGGAGTAGGCGTGAAAGACCTTGAGAGGCATGGCGGCGTCGAACACGCCCCGTCCGCTCTCTGCGTCCCACAGGCTTGCCCCGGGACCTGTAGACGCCAGCCAGGATGAGCAGCCCCACGTAGGCGCGCAGGTCAGTGACGTTCATGCCCTTCCACCAGCTGTGCCGTTCGTGGTACTTGCGACGACGGGCCTCAAGGTTGGTCATCTCCAGGACGAGCAGCTTTATGGCAGGCGTGAACAGCAGGCGGAACGCGGCCCCGATGCCGCGCACTAGGGACGCCGCATAAGCATAACAACACCGGTCGGGACACATGGAGGACCTTGGGGGTGGGTAGCTGTGCTTTTTATCATTATTATCATTATTAGCATTATTATTAGTATTATTATTATAAGGGAACAAACGTCAGGACGGCTCGTGGGGGTCTCCTTCTAACTGCTCTGGGCAGTGCTGGGCATTTGGTGAGGTGTTAGGAAGAGAAGAGAAAGAGAAGGGAAAGAGAATGAGAAGACAAAGACAGAAGAACACAGGAAAGGAAAGGAAAGGGACGGAAAGGAAAGGGAAGGGAAGTGACAGGGGGTCACCCGGGTCTCTTTGACCCACCGCCCCCTAAATTGCTTCTCAAATAAAAAATAAAAAAAATTATTGAAAACAGTTGTGATAAAGTAAAAAATAGGTTAAAAAAATTATATTACACATTATATAATATAATATTATATTACACAATATCTGATTATTTTGTACCAGCAAACGGGGAAGGGTGCACATGAGGCTGAAACGGCTTCTTTGTCTGTCTGTCTTCTTTCTCTTGGCAATACATTTACAGCGTGCATCTGGCTGCATTTATTAACTGGCTGGAGTATTAACATCAGATCAACAACACCTTAACCTGCTGCACACTGAGCTGCTGGACCTCTTGCTCCATTCTGCTCTCTCTCTCTCTCTCTACCAGTTGATGAGACTTATACTTTGACGTATACTTTGTGCATCTTATTACATCTCTTTATCATTTTACCATAAAGTTTGTTTGACTCTTATGATTAAACCTAAAGACTGAATGATTATCATTTATGAGTAATAGTTTTTCTCACATCGAGTTGCAGTGTGACCGAAGTTTTGAAATCAAGGTCACTTCTGGAGGTCAGTCCCAGGTTCAGGCCAGGAGCTAACTGCATAATGAGCTGCTGCCTTAGTAAACCAGGTGCTGAATAGATGCACATTGTGACCGCAAATTCATTGACAACCGTGGTGCACATGTATGCCATTTTCTAATCTGATTACAATTCGTCGTTGTTTTCTTGGCTACATGCAAATCAGGGTCGGTTCTCCTATAGTACAGAAGGAGGTGGTAATGTACCTGAAGCTGTTTGGTAACTGCCAAAAACACCAGAAGAAGAATAACTTATGCACTTTAGCAGTTTAGTCACAACAATAATAGTTTAGCTAGCGTTAGCTAACAACTATCCATAAGCTAACATGAATGAATCGTATTTATGAACTACAAGCGAGACAAAAGTGTTATCGTCTTCACAGGTCTAACTCACACCACTCCCTCACCCATAGAGATCAATGCTCTCCTTGTTGCTTTAATGAGATAGAGAACAATTGTTAATGTCAGTATAACTTCAGCTTACATTATCACAGGGGACAGACAAGACAGACCCTGCAGAGGATATTTCCACAGAGCACTGACTAATGTAGTTACAGTTGGGAGGAGTAAAGATTAAAGGGGACCTATTATGCTTTCCCTTATTTTCTGTCATATACAGTATATAACGTTATAATGTTGGCTGTTCATATAAAACGTGGCCAAAGTTCAAATAATGAGGTAAACGTATTTAAAGTAATCTAAAAACAATAAAAAAAATGAAGCTTCCTCTAGCCTCTTAATAGTCACCGAAATGTGTTTCTGAAAACATTTGCAGCAAGAAATAAGCCATGCAGTTGCTGAATCTGTCTTCATTTTAGATCAACAACGGTTAGTTTAAAAGATTTTTGGGAGTTTCCAGAGGCTGCGCTTGAGGCCCTTGATTTGCATAAAGTAGCCTAGACCTTAACTTTATGCAAATGAGGAGCGGCCAATGTGACACCCTACCTCTCAAAATGCACCACAGCACTACCAGAATGCATTGCACGGCTGCTTACATAGACAATGAATGGGAAGCCCCAGAAATGATGGATCTTGTTAACACACACGTATCATTAATTCAATTAAATTGTATTTATATAGTGCCAATTCATAACAGAAATGATCTCATTGCACTTTTGCTATAGAGCAGGTCTAGACTGTAGTCTTCATAATATTATTTACAGAGACCCAAAATAATCCCACCATGAGCAAGCACTTGGTGACAGTGGCAAGGAAGAACTTCCTTTAAGAGGCAGAAACCTCGGGCAGAACCAGACTCAGGGTGGGTGGCCATCCACCGTTGCTGGTTGGGGTGAGAGAGAGAGAGAGAGAGAGAGAGAGAGAGAGAGAGGTGGGGGGTGGGAGAAGGGGGGTTATAGGGGAGAGGTGGAGAGAGAGAGGGAAGCAGAATGCAAATTCCACCTAGAATTTTAAAATAATAATAATGTAATGGTAGTGGCAATATTAATATCAGTAAAATAATAATAATTGGAATGATAGTGATAGGACTAATAATGATAATAATAGTAATAAGACTAATAATAACAATTGTAGTAGCAGTTGTCAAGCAGGAACACACGGGCAGCAGGTGTTCCACAATCACAGATCCAGACTCTGCAGCTCTGGAGGCAGAAATACCTGCTGAAAGCGACAGAAGGAGAGAGGAGAGAGATGAGAAAGCACAAAACTAACAGTTATTCGACCACTGTGCTAGCGCTAAAACGAAGTGTGGAGATAGGTCTGACTATGCGAGACTACTCTGCTTAGAACTAGGCTACTCTTCAAGCTTTTGGAGGTTGTATGTCTCGCAGAAAGTGCTTTTTCGGTTAGTTTCTTGATGGACAGTTAGCATTACTTGTTGCTAAAGTAACCACGTACTACTGCTAACTGTAGCTACAGTTATCCATGCAGCTAGCTGACCTATTAGCTAGCTGACTCTGCGCAGACTGGGAGCTCATCAACCAGGAATTAAATTGTATGGATCAGAACTCAAACAGACATTTTAAACAGTTAATAAACACTGCTGTTTGTTAACTATTTAAAATGGGAAATTATTGTTTTGTTTATTCCTTTTTAATCCATTTCTCCAATATTAAATAGCATGCAGAGGAGAGAGAGAGAGACAGGAATGATGTGATAGAGAAGTGATGACATGTGACAGGGGTTGATGGAGGCAAACCCA
Source organism: Siniperca scherzeri (assembly GCA_027580175.1). Classification (NCBI taxonomy): domain Eukaryota; kingdom Metazoa; phylum Chordata; class Actinopteri; order Centrarchiformes; family Sinipercidae; genus Siniperca; species Siniperca scherzeri. The sequence goes on along the minus strand of CM050851.1, from coordinate 4,335,863 downwards.
TAATGTTACAATGACACTGTGTGCAGTGTCACCTGCTGGTCCACCAGGACACCCTGACTAAATGAATCTTTAGTCAAATTTACCTCCTCTTTTTGTTGCTAAATAACTTCCACTAGGAAGCATACATTGACAAACATCTGTGTGTTTCATCAACAAAAGTCACCTCCTGCCATTTCATTTAGTTCCCCCTGATGTTGGCCATTTTACAACAAAAACAACAGTCTTGTATTTTACATGTGACTGTAAGCGGATTACTAGTTCCTGAACTGAAGGTGGCCTCCCTGCTTTCTGCACAGAACAGTGGGGGATGATAGACATGACAGACAGAGATTAAGGGATTATGGTTTCTAATAGAGGAAACAATCATTAAATGTTAACATCTGTCAGTGTGTTTAGGAAGTGGACAGAAACAGGTTACAGATCAGTCAGAGCATGGACAGCTGGATACTGCATACTCTACTGGTTGCTTTACTTTTCACCCATAAAATGACAATACAGTGGCAGGCAGGTGGTGTCACCGACCGAGCTGTTCACTGTTGCAATCAGGCACAAATTTCCTGCTCACTTTTGTCATAATGAAACCTTTGTCTATTTGATTAGTATGCACTAATGCAAAAGGAACTACCCATCTGAAATCTTGGAAGCAGAAATACCTCTTGGAGCTGAGGTTTGAGTTGGTGAAAATGTTTCAGTCCCAGTGCAGGAACCTTACTTAAGATGTTATTACATTTTTATTCAGCCTGGGACAGGAATCTTCATGAATTTATCATGAATCACAAGCTATTTGCTCATTAAAAACCCAATTTTTATTTATATATATAAAAACAAAACAAAAAAAACTTTGTCCTTCACCCTCCACGGGTGGTCTCATCCTAGTATCAGTAGTATCAGTATCAACAGTATCTTTGCTGTTCCTAGTACTGCACTTTTCTGGACCGAGATGTCTGGTGTTCTTCCAGGGATCTGCTGTAGCCACTCCTCCAGTTTGGGGGTCACTGCCCCGAGTGCTCCGATGACCACGGGCACCAGTGTCGCCTTCACCTTCCAAGCCTTCTCTAGCTCTTCTCTGAGCCCTTGGTATTTCTCTAGTTTCTCATGTTCCTTTTTCCTGATGTTGCCATCACTTGTATTGCCACGTCAACCACAACGGCTTTCCTCTGCTGTTTGTCCACCACCACGATGTCTGGTTGGTTCGCCATTATCATTCTGTCTGAATCTGGAAGTCCCACAGGATCTTGGCTCAGTCATTCTTTACCACCTTTGGAGGTGTTTCCCACTTTGACCTCGGGGTTTCCAGTCCATACTTCCTGCAGATGTTCCTGTACACTATGCCAGCCACTTGGTTATGGCGTCCATGTATGCTTTCCCCGCCAGCATCTTACACCCTGCAGTTATGTGCTGCATTGTCTCAGGGGCCTCTTTGCACAGCCTACACCTTGGGTCTTGTCTAAGGTGTGGTAGATCTTCTTCTTTTCCTTTCGGCTGTTCCCTTTCAGGGGTCGCCACAGCGAATCATGTGCCTCCATCTAACCCTGTCCTCTGCATCCTCTTCACTCACACCAATTAACTTCATGTCCTCTCTCACTACATCCATAAATCTCCTCTTTGGTCTTCCTCTAGACCTCCTGCCTGGCAGCTCCAACCTCAGCATCCCTCTACCAATATATTCACATTCTCTCCTCTGAACATGTCCAAACCACCTCAATCTGGCCTCTCTGACTTTATCTCCGAAACATCTAACATGAGCTGTCCCTCTGATGTACTCATTCCTGATCCTGTCCATCCTCGTCACTCCCAAAGAGAACCTCAACATCTTAAGCTCTGCTACCTCCAGCTCTGCCTCTTGTCTTTTCTTCAGTGCCACTGTCTCTAAGCTGTACAACATCGCTGGTCTCACCACCGTCTTGAACACCTTTCCTTTCATTCTTGCTGATACTCTTTTATCACACAACACACCTGACACTTTTCTCCAACCATTCCAACCTGCTTGCACTCGCCTCTTCACCTCTTTTCCACAGTCTCCATTGCTCGGAACCGTTGACCCTAAGTACTTAAAGTCCTGCATCTTCTTCACCTCTGCTCCCTGTAACCTCACCGTTCCACCTGGGTCCCTCTCATTGACACACATGTATTCTGTCTTACTGTGGCTAAGCTTCATTCCTCTGTTTTCCAGAGCAGACCTCCATCTCTCTAGATTTTTCTCCACCTGCTCCCTGCTCTCACTACAAATCACAATGTCATCCGCAAACATCATAGTCGATGGAGATTCCTGTCTAACCTCATCTGTCAGCCTGTCCATCACCAGAGCAAACAAGAAGGGGCTCAGAGCCAATCCTTGATGCAAACCCACCTCCACCTTGAACTCCTCTGTCACACCTACAGCACACCTCACCACGGTCTTACAGCTCACATATATGTCCTGCACCACTCTAACATACTTCTCTGCCACTCCAGACTTCCTCACATCTTCCTCACTTCACTCTTGCTAATCTTTGCTACTTCCTGCTCCACACCAGTCACTTCTTCTACTCTTCATTCCCTTTCATTTTCCTCATTCATCAACTCTTCAAAGTACTCCTTCCATCTTCCCATCACACTCCTGGCACCTGTCAATACATTTCCATCCTTATCTTTAATCACCCTAACCTGCTGCACATCGTTCCCATCTCTATCTCTTTGTCTGGCCAACCTGTACAAATCCACCTCTCCCTCTTTAGTGTCCAACCTAGCATACAAGTCCTCATAAGCTCATTGTTTGGCCTTTGCCACCTCTACCTTCACCTTACGCTGCATCTCCCTGTACTCCTGTCTACTTTCTTCAGTCCTCTCCATGTCCCACTTCTTCTTAGCTAACCTCTTTCTCTGTATACACTCCTGCACTTCCTCGTTCCACCACCAAGTCTCCTTGTCCACTTTCCTCTTTCCAGATGACACAACGAGTACCCTCCTACCTGTCTCCCTGATCACATTAGCTGTAGTGGTCCAGTCATCTGGGAGCACTTCCTGACCACCCAGAGTCTGTCTCAGCTCCTCCCTGAAAACTACACGACATTCTTCCTTTTTCAACTTCCACCACTTCGTCCTCTGCTCTGCCTTTGTCCTCTTCATCTTCCTCACCACCAGAGTCATTTTTCACACTACCATCCTGTGTTGTCTGGTTACACTCTCCCCTACCACTACTTTACAGTCACTGGTCTCTTTCAGATTACAACGTCTACACAAGATGTAGTCCACCTGAGTGCTTCTACCTCCGCTCTTATATGTCACCCTATGTTCCTGCCTCTTCTGGAAGAAAGTGTTCACTACAGCCATTTCCATCCTCTTTGCAAAGTCTACCACCATCTGTCCTTCTGCGTTCCTGTCCTGAAGACCAAACCTGCCCATCACATTCTCATCACCTCTGTTCCCTTCACCTACATGCCCATTGAAATCTGCACCAATCACCACTCTCTCACCTCTGGGGATGCTCTGCATCACTTCATCTAACTCACTCCAGAATTTCTCCTTCTCGTCTAACTCAGATCCTACCTGTGGGGCATAACCACTCACAACATTGAACATCACCCCTTCAATTTCCATCTTCAGACTCATCAACCTGTCTGATACTCTTTTCACCTCTAGAACATTCCTCATAAACTCCTCTTTCAGGATAACTCCTACTCCGTTCTCCTACTCTTCCTATCTGACCCATGGTAGATCTGGGCCTCTATTGCTCTGGTGCTCAGGGCCTGCTCCTGTGCAGCCATGATGAGTGCCTCTGTGCTGTCCTTCAGTCCGGCCCGCTCTAGCCATTGGTAGGATTTCTTGATATCAGCCACTTCAGTTATGTTCCGGTGGTACATCCCATGTAGGGGTTTGTCCTCCCATGATGGTCCCTCCTCCAGCACCTCTTCCTCTGTTCCCCATTGCCTGAGACATTCACTGAGCACGTCATCTGTTGGGGCCTTATCTTTGATGTACTTGTGGATCTTGGATGTTTCATCCTGGATAGTGGCTCTTACACTCACTAGTCCATGGCCGCCTTCCTTACGGCTAGCATACAGTCTCAGGGTGCTGGATTTGGGATGGAACCCTCCATGCATGGTGAGGAGCTTTCGCGTCTTAACATCTGTGGTCTGTATCTCTTCCTTTGGCCACCTTATTATTCCCGCACGGTATCTGATCACTGGCAGGGCCTAGCTGTTTATTGCCTGGGCCTTGTTCTTGCCATTGAGCTGACTTCTTAGGACTTGCCTTACTCGTTGGAGGTATTTGACAGTTGCTGTTTTCCTTGTTACCCCTTCGAGGTTGCCATTTGCCTGTGGTATTCCAAGGTACTTGTAACCATACTCAATGTCTGCTATTGTTCCTTCTGGGAGTGAGACCCCTTCTGTGTGGACTACCTTCCCTCTCTTGGTCACCATTCGGCTACACTTCTCAAGCCTGAATGACATCCCGATGTCAGAGCTGTAGATCCTGGTGGTGTGGATCAGTGAGTCGATGTCCCGCTCGCTCTTAGCATATAGCTTGATGTCATCCATGGTGGCCCCATTCCTGAGTCGGTATCTATAGCCAGTCTGGTTGATTATTTGGCTGAGGGGGTTCAGACCTATGCAGAACAGCAGTGGGGACAGAGCATCTCCTTGGTATACTCCACATTTGATGGATACTTGTGCAAGTGGCTTGCCATTGGCCTCCAGGGTGGTTTTCCACAGCCTCATCGAGTTTGCAATGAAAGTCTCTTAGAGTCCTGTTGATGTTGTACATCTCCAAGCATTCAGTGATCCATGTGTGTGGCATTGAGTCATATGCTTTCTTGTAATCAATCCAGGCAGTGCACAGGTTGGTGTGTCGGGTTCTGCAGTCTTGGGTGACTGTTGGTATTATATATATATATATATATATATATATATATATATATATATATATATATCATTGGTGTTTGTTCTGACTTGTATACCTATTCGATCAAAATAGTAATTTTCAAAAGGAAGAAATGTAAATGTTATTAATTTTTCTGCAGTGATAACACCCCTACATCTGTGTTCTACAGTGGGAATGAATTTTTGGTACCAGCTGATTTCAGTATTGTAGTTTGATTAGTGCAATATCTCTATGTGTTTCCCATGTTTATGACTTGCAAGTGTTTATTCACCGTTCAAATCAAGACGGTTGCATGATTGCAGAGTTAGCTGTGTGAGAGTTACAAATACTGTGAGTTGACAATATAGCTCTATATTGATTAAGTTTGGGTTTAATTACCTTGAACATTCATATTTGTTGGGTGTAGAGGCACTTTTGTACTATGAAGTGCCAAGTTGGATATATCAGAGCTTTCACAAAAAAAAAAAATCACAGGTGTAATTATGACTTGGATCTTGACGCTAATTGTATTAATGAAATACTTAGATTTAGTTGGAAATGTTCAAAATCATATGACTAATTACACATTAAGGTAGTTGACAGTATACTCTATCTGTATATTGGTCTTAAAATCGATACTGGCACAAACGAAATATATTTTGTAACATATAGAGGCTTAGATAGTTAAACTTCCCAGTGAATCAGCCATTAATAAATAAAGCACTTACTAATTAAGAGCCCCATTAGGATCTTGCCAATTAGTAGGTCCTTCCTTAAGTGCAAAGATTTAGGCCTATGGTGAAACACTCAGCAGTCAGCATAGGAGGCAACTGTCAGCTCATGACAGAAAAGAATACATGTCATTACTCTGAGTAATTAAACACTGTCTGAAGTATCTGAACAATGCAGTTTATGCCATTAAAAGGAGGATTTAAGTACCATATGGAGGTGCTGACACTTTAATACAAGCTAAATACAGAAAACGGATAAAGAAAAATATAAGAAAATACTTGAGTAAATAGCTGACTTGCACAGCCACAGGAAACGTGGAGAGAAACGGGATGGTAGACACAAGAGTCCTCATCCAAATGCAAACTGAAGACATGACAGTTACATGATATGTGTCTTTGATTGCTGAACTACCAGGTTACCCAAATACCTTGTACTTTTATTTGATTACCCTTAGAGTAAAATTACTTATCATACATAAACCTATCCAACTGTACAATGAAGCAGGCACAGAACACTACTTACAACAGAACCTTTCACAGTGAGTACACTCACTTTTCATACTTTATTACATTTTACTACTAATACTCGTTTACTTTTACTTCAATAAAAGTTTGAATCCATTACTTACTCTTGTATACTTGTAATAAGGATGTTTTCCATTGGGGAATTGCAACTTCTACTTAAAACTGCATTAATATAGCTTGACATATTATCACCTTATACGGTTCTAATAGCGAACATGTTGGGTTGCATTTTTACACATTGGAGCAACATTAGCATTGTTTGCTGCAGTTGTGTTGTTTGTAAGCTCAATATTCACTCTCCTTTTAGCTCTGGTTTTGTTTCCACCAACTCCCCAGACATATATCTGGCTTTTACCAGGTAGTCTCTAACTTTGTCTGTCTGCTGTTTGGTGCTGGGTAGGTAGCGTATAGTAGGTTTATCAGAACTTTTTCTCTTTAAACTGCTGCCTGCTGCTGCTGGAAACCAGGTTGATGAGAGCTGTGAGACTGAACGAAAACAGTAAAGTTGCAGACCATTAAACCAAAACAATGAGCAGAAAGACACTACACTCCACAGAGCTGAGAGGGACTGCAGAGACCTGTAATAGTTCTCTGTGGATTTGTCACTGTAAGTGACCCCTGTCACATTACATACAGTTATCTGACCCATTGGTAATTAAAAATAATAAATATATAATAATAAATATAACATACAGGTAAAATATAAATTAGAGTAGCTTTAAAAAGGGACAGTTCACCCCCAAATCATATTTTTATACATATTTTTCCTCCTACCTGTAGTGCTATTTATCCATCTAGATTGTTTTGTGTGAATTGCCGAATTTTGAAGATATTGGCCGTAGAGATGTCTGCCTTTCTTGAATATAATAGAACTATATGACACTCAGCTTGTGGAGCTCAAAGCGCCAAAAAATTACATTTGAAAAACTCAACAGCAATATCTTTTTCCAGAAATCATGACCCGGTTACTCAAGATAATCCACAGACCTTGTTGTGAGCAGTTTCATGTAGGAACTATCGGTAGAAAGAAAATAGTAATATTAAAAAAAGGCAGACATCTCTACAGCTGATATCTCCATCAGCTGTAGAGATGTCTGGCAACTCGTCTCGGCAACTCGCACCCAAACAATCTAGATGGATAAATAGCACTACAGGTAAGAGGGAAAATATGTATTTTTGATTTTGGGATGAACTGTTCCTTTAAGTAAAAATGCAGTAAAAAACAGAAATAATATTAAACAGTAAAGGCTCTTACATGTTTCATGGCAGCAGATTTGTCACGGATACTCCAGGCTCCACTACCCACTAATTATCCATACCTGCTCCCAATCACTCTCCTGCTCCACATTAGCTCCCGATCATAGTCTGCATATAAGCCCTGCACTCACCTCAGTCTATGTCTGACCTCGTTGTTGACTAGGACACTCCATGTTACTCGGCATTACGCCTATTCTCCCTGCCTCCAGTGATCTCCTGCGTTTCTCCTGTCTCCAGCGATCTCCCTCCAACAGACTTCCCTCTCTCCATACCCACTATATCTGGCTGTTATTCAATAAAGAACATTCTTTGTCCATCTCGGTGTCCCCTGCCTGTCTGTACTGAAGGTCGGACCGTTACCGAAAGGATGACAGCCCTGAGCCCCGATGACCCCTTACCGGACCTGGAGGATGCTATCTGGCGATATCTCCTCACCCATCCACCACCAGTCATTCCCACCAGCGCTTCCTAAGACACTCCTTCAACCCCTCTGGCTATCAGCTTGATAAATCAACTACAGACCTTTTCAGGCCCAACAGAGGACTGCGAGGGATTTCTGCTGTGGTGTGCCCTGGTCTTCAGCCTGAATCCAAACCAGTATCCCACTGAGCGATCCAAGGTGGCCTACTTGGTTTCCTGGCTTGATGGACAGGTGCTCCACTGGGCAGCAGACATCGGGTCGCGAGATGAGACTGTCACTCAATCTTTTCACCATTTTGCAGCACACGTCAGGAAAGTGTTTGGCACCCCAGTTCTGGATTCGTCAACCAGTCCTCAGCCTGCACCTCTACCAGCTAATCTCAACACTGCTAATCCGCGACTTGCCTGCACCCACGCTCTGCCGCCCAGCCGCTCGCCTGCCCTGTCAATGCCTCCGTCTCCAGTCCCAGGCCGTGGCCGCCTCCAGTCCCAGCGCCGCAGCTGCCTCCGCCTCCAGTCCCAGTGCCGTGGCCACCACCAGTCCCAACGCCAGCACCCACTGCAGGAGGGCAGCAGCTGGTACCCCCTGCAGGAAGGCAGCAGCTCCTCGCCCCCGGACTCCCTGCTGAATCGCAGTCGCCTCCAGTCCCGGCTGGATCGCAGCACGCCACGGGAACAACTGCTGGTTCGCTACAAGCCACTTGAGCATTGGCTGGGTCACAACAGCAGCCAGACCTCCACTACCCACTAATTATCCACACCTGCTCCCAATCACACTCCTGCTCCACATTAGCTCCCAATCACAGTCTGCATATAAACCTATAAACATATGTTAACCGTAAGATAGCTATCAATGTACACACTGACCATGTGTGTGGAGTTTGTCTGTGCTGTTATTTGTTATTTTCCACTATTCATGAATATATATTATATATTTTGCACACCCCTGCACAAAACTGTACAGCTCTTTCATTTAAATAGCAGCCCTAAATAAACCTGATTCTGAATTGGAGTCAGAAAGTTATTCAGTGCATAAAAGTTAAGTTGAAACATTTTCACTCTGTGCGGAGTCATCTTTGACTCTGTTCACACTGCTCATTGCAAATTTACATCTATTTACATCCATTTACCTCTTTGCATTTACTGTATATGCAATTGCGATGACTAAAATTTGCTTCCAATAATATAAAAAGTCCCACATATTGTATCTCAGTACACTATTTACAATGATTGTCAGTATTTGTTCAGTGGGACTTGTTGACTCCCTACTATCATATCGAGCAAAATGACCATTGTATGATGACTGGTGGACAGATAGGTAGTGGTGCTTTGGATCTGGGATTTTTTTTTCCTGAGGGAAAGAGGAGCTAGAGAAAATAAGGAAAAAAAGGTATTTGAAAACCTCATGATAACTGCAAAATTGTAGTAGCACAGTCAATGTTGGAGAGCTGAAGGAAGCAAATCAAACATAATGCTGAGGAAAAACCCAGCTCTCAGGGCCACAGACACCACTAATATTCTTTTGTCCAGCTGCTGTTTACAAGATCTGAGCAGATAAAAAAAAAACTTAAGAGTCTCATCATTCCACTTCAGTGAACACCTCTGCTCAAAGTGCCGGTCAATGTCACTGAATTCAGTAAAACTTTATTTGTAGCTGAGCACTTCTGTCTTGACACTATCCCTTGTATCTCATGTACAGCACTTTTCCATGGTTGCATTGTATCTGCTGTGGAATGAAAAATAGTCGGGTTGCTCTCAGCTTCTCCTCTCAGTGGGTGAACCGGCTCTCCACTTTGAGCAAACAGGGACTTTGCTTTAAATTATGATGATACAGAATATGTTGAAACTGTTGAAGCACTGCAGCAACTTGTAATGTCATAGCAGCAGAGTGAAGCAGAAATTAAAAGACATGTCTCTGTCTAGTGGGCTAACAAGCAAAGGCAACGCTCACCTGGGGATATAAAAAAGTAAATTATTGAATACACAATTGCACAACGTGACTGAGCAAACAAGCATTAGATAATCATTGCTGCTCTGAGGATGCCAGAGTCAGCAAGAACAGACCTGAAATGACAGTTTGGCCAATTGTCAGGGGTACATTACGGTGCCTCATAATTGCTAGTGGTATGAGCTTTAATGTTTTTTTAACCAGTCTGTCTATTTTTGCAAAGAAGTTTGCATCTCTGATATGGAGGACCACAAGTGACACGGAAATAGTAATAAAGCATTTCATTAAATAATAACTAAGCTCCCATAAACTTATGTGTTACAATGGAACTTCACACTGTTTTAATGATGACAAGGTCTGACAAGGGGATAAGGGAAATATCATTTAATCAGTTACAATCAAAATACAATCTACCTTCCACTCACTTACTCAGGTTTTTCCCAAATTCATCATATGATACAGACAAGTCAAGGCAGTCTTGAGGAACCCAAACCTTCCAAAATAGAATGTCTCAACAAGGATGTAAAAATCTCTAAGTGTATTTCTAAAGTAGATAAAGGCATGTTAGAATGCTTGACTACAAGCACAGAGGTAATGTGATGTAAATGGGAAAAGGATTTAGAGATGGAGATAAGCAAAGAGGACTGGTCTTTATTTTGTTTTAAAGCTCAAAATGTATGTAAATCGTATGTGCTGCGTAGTGGTATGTGGACCCAAAAGCAGATGAACAGGAAGCGGTATCAGGGTGAAGTAGCCGGATGACTACAGTGTTTATTGGGTGGTGGTATGCAGGCGAGTACAGGCGGACAACGTGAACAGACAAAAGGCAGATAGGTTACCGGCTGGCAGTGGTGGAAGCAGGGGAGTGAGTCCAAGGTGGCAAACAGTTCACAAGGGAGCAGGCAAAATACAAAACTCCAGGATCCAGCCAAGGTCCAAAGCAGACAAAGAATCCAATACAAACTCATGGTAAGAATGCTGGGGAACTGGGCACAGGAACCAGGTACAACAAAAGGAGCACCAAATGGCGACACTCACAAAGGTCCGGAACACTCACAAGACAGGAACAAAACTGCCCAATCAGGCAGGAATCACACCATACATTAACTACAATGACCCAACACTGAATTGCCATAGGGGAACTGTAAATGATACAGATCCAGGAAATGAAGACAGGGCCAAAACGGCTATTAAATATTCCCTTTCCTAGTCTATCAATTGCTTTTCCAGCATTGATAGAAATAGCCACCATAGGGGTAGTACGATTGTTAGTGTGAAAAAGAATATCAAAGTATCTGCGTAGATTATCTGACAAAAGATAGCCCTAGACCAAACCTGTTTGTTCAGAATGAATAAAACTAGAGGCCACTGATTCAAGATGAAGAGTTAAAATTTTAGTAATGATCTTATAATCGTTATTTAAAAGTGAGATTGGCCACATAACACAGGATCCTTGTCTTTATTTTTCAGTAAGGTATTAGCTGCTATATAGAGGGACTGGGGAAGTTGCTTTTCTCAAAACAGGTTGAAATCAAGAAAAAATGCATTAGCTGCAAAAAATAATATTTAACGATGCATTTAACCTATTACTACTGTCTTTATGTACAGCAAAACTAATTTTTGTCGTTTGTTTATGTATTCTTCAAAGTCTGGGAAACAAAATAGGGAATGCCTTAGTTTTCTGTCTACTTAATTGCACTATACAGAAAATACAAATACAAAATGAACATTAGACATCATGCTGTTGTGCAGTAATTAAAACAAATAAAGTACAGCCAAGTGTCTGGAAATGTGACTACTTGAAGAAAGTCTGCTTCTGAAATACTTCCAGTGAACATTTGAACCTTGATGACGATGTGTCAGAACCATGGTGAGACCGTAAGACGACGCAGCCTCATCCAGTGAACATCTGGGGTCTGGCTGCTATGGAAGAAAAGAAAGACAGGTGTGAGAAAGCAAGCTAGCTGAGGCAAAACGACTGTAAACAAAACTCTTTCAAAAGAAAGTTGATTACAACTTTCTAGCACCTGTTTTAAAATGGTTTGATTGTATATCTTAAGTATATACAATATATACATATATAACGTTAAAAGCTTAGCTAAAGTAATAGCAAGCCATCATTTGCAGCAGTATACACTGAAATATGTCTGTAACGCTAATATCAAGTGTGAACACAACTTCCTAGCATTGCTTTAGAATGGTTCAATATTGGTATATATTTTGAACCTAGCTAGCTAACATTTTAATAGTTAGCTTTCCCTCGGTTTCAAAAACAGTAACATGTGAGACAAGGTGAGCTCATCAAGTGAAATGTGTAATTTCAGACTTCCTTTCTTTACTCAAGTCAACGCAAAACGAGACAATCTACAGCCAGATTAGGCAGGCAAAAAACTAACTTAACTGCCCATAGAGAAAGGCACTGAACTAACTAGAAAAGAGGGCTGAAGTATCACAGACATACTGTATGCGATACTGTACTGTATGTATCAGATTTTTCTTGAGTAATATTTGCTTAAATGTGTATAAACAGGTTACACTAATAACCATGACAGATGCATGTGTTTCCTTGATGATTCAGTTGCTTGTACCTGAATAAGACTGGATGCATTAAGAGGGAAATGAGACAGCATGTGCACAGGGCCCAGATTTTCATGTTACACCGCTATGTGTCAGCTGCTGCACTTGCTTCAGCATGTCATCTTATATGATGAATAATATTCACACCATGATAGCAGTGTTTGCTGGCGGCAACTTTGGAAAAAACCAAAAGGCAGATTTTCCAGACGTTTCCTGCTACTGAGAAGCTAATGTTGACTTTATTCTGTCTGCTCAGTGATCACAATCATCACTGTACTTTCGAAAAAGCTAATTTAGTTACAGATTTAAATTCTCTGTAATGCTCATGCTGACTGTTGGTGAATAGAAAGACTTGCTTGAAATGGCAAGATTTGGCAGATGTTTGTAGATTTTATAGCTGAGAAGGGATTCATTTATCCTAAAACCATAAAACTTTGATGTTACAGCCATAAACCTTCAGTACTTGGTAACAGCCATTTCTGCTGAACCTTGACTTTTTTTCCCTGAGAATCTGCAAAGCTGCTTGGCACATCTTGAAAGTGCATGAATAGATGCTAGAGCAATTAAAAACTGCAAGATGAAATCATCCCTGCTCAAATGTTCTGCTCTATTCCCTTGTCAAGGAAACATGGCCTCTCCATAGTAATCCAGCGTTAATAGGACGAGTTCAACCGGAGTGTCAAGAGCAGCCAAAAGCTGGGGATTTTCAGAGCTGTCTGACAACTAACCCACTTCCAAAAAACACTCCATAAGCATTAGAATAATGAAGCTTATATGCCAGCCAGAAAGTATGCTGCTGTAGCACAGTGAGAAAAACAAATAAATACACTTATTGCTATGTTATAATTAGTGCTTGGGTTCATGGAAAGTGTTGTTTTTTATGTACACAAGTGTTGGGTAAGGGGATACACTGTAATACTCAGTGTACAACAAGCTGTTTATATCTTGGCCTTCAAATTAAACTGTGTGTGTGTGTACTTACCTACCTATCCAACTGTGGACCTTGGCGTAGTTAGACACTCATCAACAAGGGACCACCAAGGCAACAGGGGACATTTTGGAGGTCCTGCTTTAAATCATGCTAAAATCATGTCTAAAACCCACTGGTGATTTTTTTTAATTTTTTTTTTTTTTTACTTTAGCCAAGATGGGACCAGCAGGTGTGTGAATGTTAAAGTCCATACTTAGCACAGTGCCCCGGCAGGCTGGAGCAGGGATTTTAACAACTCACTCATACACGTAGTTTTTAACACTCCCCCATAGTGTGAATGGCTTGCAGCCCCAGGCAGTCTTTCAGACTGTAGAGTGGCTATTAAACAGGCTACTGAGTGAAGAAACCAGTCTCTTGAAACATGATTTGTTATTATGTTTTTGTAACAAAATATAAAGGCTGAGCTTTAGTGGATGTCTTAAATTTCAAGCACAACATTATTAAAATAGAGGACTACCCAGACGGCATGAGAGTAATAAGTACTTAAGAATCTAAAAAAGGAAAAAAAAACAACCAGGATAAAAATGGGAATAAAATGGTCAGCACCAAGATCCTTTCTTTTAAATTTCAATTCATCGCTAAAAACAGATTTATTATCAGACTTTTACTAGACCTTTACCCTAAATGGTTCAGTCGCCAAAAATTCCCTTGACCAATTTTTACAAGCACAGGACTTCAAATAATTTTCCAATGTACTTGTGTCCTCAATCTATATTTATAGGAATGCATTTTATTTGTTGATTTGCATTACAGAAAAAGGTCCAGACTTGTATTGTATGGAGGTCCACTGTTGGCTGTGCTGTTGATTTAACAAAAGCATTTGACACTGTTGATCATGCTATTCTCCTACAGAGTCTAAGTGATACTGGTTTTAATTATAAGTCCTGTAAATGGTTTCAGGACTACCTGTGTCATAGACAGCAATGTGTGATGTTGGGATATGATCATTCTATATTTCTACCACTGTCAAAGGGGGTTCCACAAGGTTCAATTTTGGGTCCTGTCTTATTCACAATTTGTTATTAACAGTATTACATCCTTTATAACAAATTGCAATACCCATCTTTATGCAGATGACTCAGTTCTGTATTGTTTTGCAAATGCTACACACTCACAAGATACTAGAACAAGACTTTGACACATTTCAAGATGCATTTTTTAAATTAGTCCTGAATGCAATCAAGACTAAATACATGCTATTTTCTAGAGCCAGAGATATTGTCAAGTCCTCCTCTTGTTCAATTTCCCAAAGTACACACAAAGTACAACTCAAATTTTCAACTTAAATCACTTTTAATTTTCTTTTTGGCTTTGTCAGTTGATCAGTAAATTAGGTTGTAAACCTTTAAAGACAGAGAAACAAAAGTTACCATTTTGACTAAACATTTTCAAATGTTTTAGTAAAGTTTTAACATAATTTTAACATTTTTAACTTGTACTATCCTTTTGTATCTTATGCATTTACATTTTTTCAAACTCAAAATAAAATTTAGCACAAACTCATTTAAACACAAAATCAATGAAGTCAATGCTGCAGTGTGTTTCTTAGCCAATCTACACAGCAGTTAAACATACTTGTCCAATTAAACAGCATTTCAAACATCATAAAATTAAATAAAACATTTCACCGACCATTGGCGTCTTGGGATTGAACCATAGAGTGAACTTGGAGTGTCTTCTCTCTGAAGTTTCTTTGTTTAAATGAATGATAACCTCCATGTTTTTACAGGTGCTTTCAATCAGTGACAATGACTGATCTGGTCATAAGCAGCCAGTTTGCTGCTGCTGGTGCACTCTGGGAAGTGTAGTTCTTTTAGACCTACTCCTGAGATTTAGCTCAACACCTCCCACTTGAGCTCCTGGTTTTTCCAAATCCAGAGAGGTCACACAAGCCCTTGGTCCTTTGCTTGTTCTTCAATGGGAAGTAGAATGACAAGGCGTCTGACATCTCTATGAAGAATTGTGGCTGGGATTTTGGTTTGAAGCCTCTTGGTTCTTTCACTATTTGCTCTTGTGGTCCCTTCTTTGCCATTTGCCTTTGTGATGTGAACAGGATAGCTGGGAAAAGTCTTCACAAGCACATCTCTTACGATGCCTTTGTTGTCAGCATTGACACTGACCACTCTAGCCAGCTTGTACTGTCCTCTCAGGGCATTTTGGTCAGCCAACCAGACCACATCTCCAACCGCAACATTTCGCTCTTTGGTGTGCCATTTGTTTCTTAAGAAACAGATTAGGTCCAGCCAATTGGCTCCACTTCTTCCAGAAATTGCTTTCCTCTGCTTGAATATGTTTAAGTCTTTTGTAAGGGTAGCCATCAAACTGGAAATCTCCAGGGTCTCCCTTTGGATTGGCACGTCCTAAAAGCAGAGAATTCGGGGTGATGTACTCTACACAGTCTTCTCTGCTTTGAGTTCTTGCATCGATGGGTCTCTCATTTGCAAGGTTGGCTACCATGAAGAGAAAAGTTTGGAATTCTCCCATGTGAAAACACCATCTCCACAAAGGTTGCTCAATGCCCGCTTCACTACTTTGACAGCTGCCTCTGCTGCTCCATTCCTATGGGGAGAGTCTGCAGGGTGGATCTTCCACGACCATTCTGTACCATGCTTGGCAGCTGTGACTTCAAGTTCAGATTTGTTTAGTCGGTCAAGGAATTTGTGAAGCTTCTCTAGAGCAGGTTTTGCTCCCACAAAGTTAGTGCCAGGGTCTGACCAGAGTTTCCTGGGGTGTCCTCTCAGTGAAGTAAACCTTTGATAGGCTAGTAGGAATCCTTCAGATGACATGTCACTCACCACTTCAGTGTGTATGGCTCGGGAAGCCATGCAGCAGAAGACTATTCCCCATACTCTGAGTCTAGTTCTCCTCTTGACCTCATCTTTCACTTCATAAGGGCCGAACAGGTCCATGGTGGTGAATTCAAAAGGTGCAGCTGGGGCTGTTCGCTCTAGAGGCAGGTCAGCCATGATTTGTTGACACCATTTTGCTCTGTTTTTTCTGCAAATCACACAGCTATCAACCATTTTCTTGGCAAGTTTACGGCCTTTTATTACCCAGGCTTTCTTCCTCATCCGGAGAAGAGTTCCTGCTACTCCCTCGTGGTTTACTTTGTGGGATTCTTGTGCCAGCAATGTAGACACCCATGCCTCAAATGGTAAAACTGGCACTGCTGTTTTATCTTCATTGAACGTCTGAATTCTGCCTCCACAAACTAGCAGTCCAGACTTCACATCTTTGTATACTACCAGTCTGCTTAGAGTTGTGTCTGAAAAGGTTGTACCTTCTTGAGCTGCGAGGTAGAGGTCTTTGAGTGCATCTTCTTGTTCTTTGACAGTCAGCACAGCTTGCTTGGGTGATGTTACCTCCCACTTTGACTGTTTAGGGGCCCGGCACTTCTTCTTCAGCCACTGCTTGGCAGCTTGACAAACCCATGCAATGACTCTCACCAGTTTTGACAGGCTACTGAATCTTCTTACTTCCACAAGATCTTTAACCCAGCCAGTGGGCTTCCTTTTTAGAGAAAGAGTTGGGTTTACCACAGGTTTTTCCTCTTGAGTTCGACTCTTTGGACTTTCCTTAGTAGCTTGTAGTTCTTCTTTCTGCTGACCCCTTCTTGCTTGAGCTCGTGTTAATGCACCTGAGAATGCCTTCCTCTGGAGCTTGTTTACATTCTCCCTGGCATGAGCTGCAACCTCTTCAGCTGATTTTATAGGCCACTCCTCCACTGGCCACTTCAGGAACTCTGGTCCATTTTGCCATGTGGAATTCTCCTTCAAATCTTCAGGAGCACCCCCTCTTGTTATAATATCAGCTATATTTAGATCTCCACTAATCCACCACCAGTCTTGCACTGGTCCAGCCTTCTGGATTTCACCCACTCTATTTGCAAAGAAGGTTTTGTACCCATAACTGACTCTTTGAATGGCTCCCAAGACCGTTTGACTGTCAAGTAGATGGAACCATCTCTCGATCTTCATCCGAGCATGCTTTTCCACATACTTTCTGATCCTGGCTGCAAAGACAGCACCACAGATCTCAGCTTTTACAGCTTCTCCCTTCTGATCCAGGGGTGTCAGCTTGGCTTTTGATTCAACGAATCGAACTTCAGTGCCTTGATTTGTCTCCCATCTTAAGTACATCACAGCTCCAAAGGTTTTGTCACTTCCATCAGAGAATGTGATGCCCCACGGTTTCCCTACCCAGCCAGCTGGTGTGAGACTCCTGTGGAATTTCACCTGTCCAAGCTGCACATATTCTTCAAAAAGCTGTATGGCTTCTTCTCTGAGCCTTTCTGAGAGAGGTTGGTCCCAGGTTTCTTGGGTTAGTTTCCCACCCTCCCTCTTGGAATGCTTTTCTAACAAGAATGGCTCCCTTCTGTTTGGCAGGTGTAACTAATCCAATTGGGTCATACAGTCCAGCTACTTGGCTTAAGAGAGCTCTCCTAGTCAGTGGATTAGGTGTCTCAGTTCTCACCTCCTCCTTGAGAAGATCTTTTCCAACTCTCATCATCTTCTTCTTTCTTTTGGAAAAGTTAACTGAGGTTAACATGTAGAGCTTGTCTTCATCCACTTGGTAGCCGATGCCCAAGGCTTTGTTTTCTTCGTCCCTCATTTGATTTGGAAGAATTAAGGTGGTTTTACCTTGTTTCTTTGTTAGACCCTCTGCCTCTATTCCTTGCCTCCCACTTTGCCCTGACCGGACCCATGGCTTGAGAAAGAAACCTCCAGCTTTTAAGATCTCTTCAACATTTGCTGTGATTTTTTCCAGTCTATCTAGGTCATTTTGGGAGGTTAAGAGGTCATCCACATAACCGTCCTCTTCAATGACTTTACGCTCATCCTCCAAGTGAATAAAGTTGGGCAGCCGTGCTGTTTCCCTCATAGCCAACTGAGCAATGCAACCAGCAGGTCTGTCCCCAATGTTGACTCTGGTAATTGCATATTCACTTATCTCTTCATCTGGGCTGTCCCTCCAGAGGAACCTGTGAAGATGCATCTCACGCTCCTCCAGCCATACAGAGTTGTACATCTTTTTGATGTCTCCTAGAGAGGCATGCATCCCTTCTCTGAACCTCAGCAGGACAGCTCTGATAGGGTTGAGAACGTCTGGTCCCTTGAGAAGAAGATCATTCATACTCACGCCTTTGTATTTCTGGCTACTATTCCATACAATACGAACTGGTGTTGTCACCGAATGAGGGTTTGGCGCCACCAGGTGGCTTACGTACCACACTGGTCCATGATTTTGTTGGTGAGTTTTATGGCTGCGCCCCGTTCCACCATTTCATGGATCTGGGTAGCATATGCGACTTTCCATTCTGGCTCTTTGCTTAGTTGCTTTTCCATCCTAAAGAAACAAGCCTGGACTGCACCTTTGTTGTTTGGGAGAGAGGCTGGATCTACCGTCCAAGGATACTTTGCATCCCAATGTGGAGCTGGTGTGTGATCATCCCCTTCTTGTAGGTGAGGCCTCCTTGATGACCTCAAGCTCCCTCTCCTCTGCCAGGGTCATTTCTTTTCCTCCTGGTGGACAGTTTCCACATCGGCATCCTCCACATCTTGGCTCACATGCAGCTCCGATGCTGTCCCAGTGCCACCACTCAAGGAACTCACGGTTACTAGCAGCTGTAAATTTGGCCTGAGCCACATCCTCCTGCTGTAGCTGGGTTGTGACAGTTGTTGGACTTGTGATTTCTTGATATTTGACAGCTGCTGTCCTCATGGAGCGAGCAAAGTGTGTTTTGGACTTATATGCTGCAACCTCCACTTCTTCAAACAAGTCGGGATGTGCTCCACCCACTGTCTTCCCCAATGGACCCTCCCACAAGACGAGGTCTCCGATGATTTTTACTCTCTGGGAGCGAGTCTTCCTCTCTGTGGCTAATGAGAAGTTCAACCTCTTCTGGTCTTTCCAATTCTTTAAGTTTGACTTCTGGGAAGAATTTTTTCAACTTTTCAGGTTCAATTACTTGATGCACTCTGGCGATTTCATCCAAGCCGTAGCAGACCATTTCATGAGCTCTCTCTGTTCCTTTAGGAGTCTTAACTCTGACCTTGAGGAGATACCTTTGTGTGTTCACCTCCATGGTCATTCCACCAACCCCATGCACAACTAAAGTTATTTTCTCATTTCTTAGCTTCAGTCTTTCTGCAGCCTTATGGGTAATGTAGTTTGTGTCTGAAGCCAGGTCAATTAAAGTCCCAATCTTCTGCCCTGCGTTTGCAGTGACTTGCATCAACATCATGATGACAGGAAGTTCAGAGAGCCCATTTCTCTGCAGTAGCTCAGACTGACCTGAAGCATCAAGTGTCACTGCAGTTTTGTTGGTGTTGGTGAAAGCCTTTCTGCATCGATCTGCCATTTCTGGGGAAAGTTCAGACAAGATCTCCTCTTGTTCCTCAGTTAGTTTGCTTTCACATTTGCCATCCTTTCCACTCTCTTTCTTCCCCTCTTTTCACTTCTCCTTTTGGGCAGAGGAAAAAATGGTGGTCTGGGGCACCACCTTCCCTCCTACAGTCTTTATTTCTGCATAGGAAAGTGTCTCTGCAGTATCCATCTCCATCATGGCATACAAGACATTTTCTGCATGTTCCCAGCTTTCTCAATACAGCTTTTTTTTCCAGGTAGCTTAAGTCTTTTGAACTTTCTACAGAAGAAGATTTTGTTGTTGTGCCCACTATCACCACAGACAGCACATAGCTCATCAAGCTCTTCTTTCTTTGTAGTTTTTGTTGAGGCAATCTTTCTGTCATACTTCTTGTCTAAACGATCTGGTTTCTCCATCTTCTCCACAGTTCTGAGCTGTTCGAGTCTCTCCTGTATTTCTTCTTGACTTTTAAGAACTTCAAGAGCATGTCAAAGTGGTTATCTGATGTGACATTGTTTCTGGGTTCAACCATGAACATCAACCAGTCTCTTTTAATAAAGTCAGGCAACTTGCTTTCAATGGATCTAATTACCAGTGGGTTCTTTATGGCTCCAGAGTTTCCTAACTCTGTGAGATCTGCTAGGGCCTTCTCCACTGACTGTATGAGGTCAATGACCTTTCTTGGCTGGTTCACATGGCCCTTCACATGTGGCATCTTCTCCAGCTCTTCAAGGATTTCCACAGTGATGGTTGACTTGTTGCCATATCTGTTCTCCAGGACTCTGAACATGTCATTGGCAGTGTTGTATGTTGAAAGTCTGAGGTCTTTTGAGATTTTGTCATCCACACTCTCCAAGAGTTGAATTTTCTTAACTTCAGGTGATCCGGATGGTTCTCCCTGCCTTTGCAGGCTTTCCCAGTCTTTCCTCCATCTGTGATATTCTCTCTTGCTTCCATTGAAGATAGGTAGAGTGGTTGGCTTGATTCTCACTAATGGTGCGGATGCTGCCAGTTGGGGTGGTAGATTCACTCCTGTGCCTTGCTCATTGATCGTCCGTGCAGTGGCAAATTCAGCTCTCCTTAATTCTAGCCTGTAGTAGGATGCTCTTACATCCTTGACTCTTCCATCTAATTCATCCTTTAATTCCACAGGGATCCATCTCTCCCATGTTGACACTGCTGAGATGGCCTCTTTTATTCTCTTTTCCAAGAGAGCAAGGTGCACTTCATAGCCCTCCAAATTAGCACTTTCCACAGGTACATCAGCCGCTCTATCATTGGCTTTTTCTGCTTCTACGATTGCCACAAGAAGTTCACTTCTTCCATACCTCGACCACAGGTTTGTTTGAACAATGTGCCTTATCTCTGCCAACTTTGTTTCGCCTTCTTTTACAGATCTATCAATGTCAGCCTCTTGCTGTTCGTCAAGACCTGCTTCCTTATCCTCAGTCTTGATGTCAGCCTCTAGTCCAATCCTGTAGTCATCATTGGCATCGAGCATCTTTCTGAAACAGTTTGAAAGCTTAGTGAATTCCTCCCTTAACTCCACTTGAAGCATGCTGCTTGCTTCTCTTGAAATTAAGTTGGCTTGTCTGGTGAAGTTGCTTTTTGCAGTGGTCCTCTCCTTTTTGAGCTGCTGGACCGACTTTCCCAAGACATCTTCTGCCATCTCGATTTACCCTGCGTCAACAGCTTATTTCTGGATCTGAAGCCGTTTATCCTCAGGGCCAGGCCGCTCCGTGTGGTTTACAACTGTCAAGTCCTCCTCTTGTTCAATTTCCCAAAGTACACACAAAGTACAACTCAAATTTTCAACTTAAATCACTTTTAATTTTCTTTTTGGCTTTGTCAGTTGATCAGTAAATTAGGTTGTAAACCTTTAAAGACAGAGAAACAAAAGTTACCATTTTGACTAAACATTTTCAAATGTTTTAGTAAAGTTTTAACATAATTTTAACATTTTTAACTTGTACTATCCTTTTGTATCTTATGCATTTACATTTTTTCAAACTCAAAATAAAATTTAGCACAAACTCATTTAAACACAAAATCAATGAAGTCAATGCTGCAGTGTGTTTCTTAGCCAATCTACACAGCAGTTAAACATACTTGTCCAATTAAACAGCATTTCAAACATCATAAAATTAAATAAACCATTTCACCGACCATTGGCGTCTTGGGATTGAACCATAGAGTGAACTTGGAGTGTCTTCTCTCTGAAGTTTCTTTGTTTAAATGAATGATGACCTCCATGTTTTTACAGGTGCTTTCAATCAGTGACAATGACTGATCTGGTCATAAGCAGCCAGTTTGCTGCTGCTGGTGCACTCTGGGAAGTGTAGTTCTTTTAGACCTACTCCTGAGATTTAGCTCAACACCTCCCACTTGAGCTCCTGGTTTTTCCAAATCCAGAGAGGTCACACAAGCCCTTGGTCCTTTGCTTGTTTTTCAATGGGAAGTAGAATGACAAGGTGTCTGACATCTCTATGAAGAATTGTGGCTGGGATTTTGGTTTGAAGCCTCTTGGTTCTTTCACTATTTGCTCTTGTGGTCCCTTCTTTGCCATTTGCCTTTGTGATGTGAACAGGATAGCTGGGAAAAGTCTTCACAAGCACATCTCTTACGATGCCTTTGTTGTCAGCATTGACACTGACCACTCTAGCCAGCTTGTACTGTCCTCTCAGGGCATTTTGGTCAGCCAACCAGACCACATCTCCAACCGCAACATTTCGCTCTTTGGTGTGCCATTTGTTTCTTATGAACAGATTAGGTCCAGCCAATTGGCTCCACTTCTTCCAGAAATTGCTTACCTCTGCTTGAATATGTTTAAGTCTTTTGTAAGGGTAGCCATCAAACTGGAAATCTCCAGGGTCTCCCTTTGGATTGGCACGTCCTAAAAGCAGAGAATTCGGGGTGATGTACTCTACACAGTCTTCTCTGCTTTGAGTTCTTGCATCGATGGGTCTCTCATTTGCAAGGTTGGCTACCATGAAGAGAAAAGTTTGGAATTCTCCCCATGTGAAAACACCATCTCCACAAAGGTTGCTCAATGCCCGCTTCACTACTTTGACAGCTGCCTCTGCTGCTCCATTCCTATGGGGAGAGTCTGCAGGGTGGATCTTCCACGACCATTCTGTACCATGCTTGGCAGCTGTGACTTCAAGTTCAGATTTGTTTAGTCGGTCAAGGAATTTGTGAAGCTTCTCTAGAGCAGGTTTTGCTCCCACAAAGTTAGTGCCAGGGTCTGACCAGAGTTTCCTGGGGTGTCCTCTCAGTGAAGTAAACCTTTGATAGGCTAGTAGGAATCCTTCAGATGACATGTCACTCACCACTTCAGTGTGTATGGCTCGGGAAGCCATGCAGCAGAAGACTATTCCCCATACTCTGAGTCTAGTTCTCCTCTTGACCTCATCTTTCACTTCATAAGGGCCGAACAGGTCCATGGTGGTGAATTCAAAAGGTGCAGCTGGGGCTGTTCGCTCTAGAGGCAGGTCAGCCATGATTTGTTGACACCATTTTGCTCTGTTTTTTCTGCAAATCACACAGCTATCAACCATTTTCTTGGCAAGTTTACGGCCTTTTATTACCCAGGCTTTCTTCCTCATCCGGAGAAGAGTTCCTGCTACTCCCTCGTGGTTTACTTTGTGGGATTCTTGTGCCAGCAATGTAGACACCCATGCCTCAAATGGTAAAACTGGCACTGCTGTTTTATCTTCATTGAACGTCTGAATTCTGCCTCCACAAACTAGCAGTCCAGACTTCACATCTTTGTATACTACCAGTCTGCTTAGAGTTGTGTCTGAAAAGGTTGTACCTTCTTGAGCTGCGAGGTAGAGGTCTTTGAGTGCATCTTCTTGTTCTTTGACAGTCAGCACAGCTTGCTTGGGTGATGTTACCTCCCACTTTGACTGTTTAGGGGCCCGGCACTTCTTCTTCAGCCACTGCTTGGCAGCTTGACAAACCCATGCAATGACTCTCACCAGTTTTGACAGGCTACTGAATCTTCTTACTTCCACAAGATCTTTAACCCAGCCAGTGGGCTTCCTTTTTAGAGAAAGAGTTGGGTTTACCACAGGTTTTTCCTCTTGAGTTCGACTCTTTGGACTTTCCTTAGTAGCTTGTAGTTCTTCTTTCTGCTGACCCCTTCTTGCTTGAGCTCGTGTTAATGCACCTGAGAATGCCTTCCTCTGGAGCTTGTTTACATTCTCCCTGGCATGAGCTGCAACCTCTTCAGCTGATTTTATAGGCCACTCCTCCACTGGCCACTTCAGGAACTCTGGTCCATTTTGCCATGTGGAATTCTCCTTCAAATCTTCAGGAGCGCCCCCTCTTGTTATAATATCAGCTATATTTAGATCTCCACTAATCCACCACCAGTCTTGCACTGGTCCAGCCTTCTGGATTTCACCCACTCTATTTGCAAAGAAGGTTTTGTACCCATAACTGACTCTTTGAATGGCTCCCAAGACCGTTTGACTGTCAAGTAGATGGAACCATCTCTCGATCTTCATCCGAGCATGCTTTTCCACATACTTTCTGATCCTGGCTGCAAAGACAGCACCACAGATCTCAGCTTTTACAGCTTCTCCCTTCTGATCCAGGGGTGTCAGCTTGGCTTTTGATTCAACGAATCGAACTTCAGTGCCTTGATTTGTCTCCCATCTTAAGTACATCACAGCTCCAAAGGTTTTGTCACTTCCATCAGAGAATGTGATGCCCCACGGTTTCCCTACCCAGCCAGCTGGTGTGAGACTCCTGTGGAATTTCACCTGTCCAAGCTGCACATATTCTTCAAAAAGCTGTATGGCTTCTTCTCTGAGCCTTTCTGAGAGAGGTTGGTCCCAGGTTTCTTGGGTTAGTTTCCCACCCTCCCTCTTGGAATGCTTTTCTAACAAGAATGGCTCCCTTCTGTTTGGCAGGTGTAACTAATCCAATTGGGTCATACAGTCCAGCTACTTGGCTTAAGAGAGCTCTCCTAGTCAGTGGATTAGGTGTCTCAGTTCTCACCTCCTCCTTGAGAAGATCTTTTCCAACTCTCATCATCTTCTTCTTTCTTTTGGAAAAGTTAACTGAGGTTAACATGTAGAGCTTGTCTTCATCCACTTGGTAGCCGATGCCCAAGGCTTTGTTTTCTTCGTCCCTCATTTGATTTGGAAGAATTAAGGTGGTTTTACCTTGTTTCTTTGTTAGAACCTCTGCCTCTATTCCTTGCCTCCCACTTTGCCCTGACCGGACCCATGGCTTGAGAAAGAAACCTCCAGCTTTTAAGATCTCTTCAACATTTGCTGTGATTTTTTCCAGTCTATCTAGGTCATTTTGGGAGGTTAAGAGGTCATCCACATAACTGTCCTCTTCAATGACTTTACGCTCATCCTCCAAGTGAATAAAGTTGGGCAGCCGTGCTGTTTCCCTCATAGCCAACTGAGCAATGCAACCAGCAGGTCTGTCCCCAATGTTGACTCTGGTAATTGCATATTCACTTATCTCTTCATCTGGGCTGTCCCTCCAGAGGAACCTGTGAAGATGCATCTCACGCTCCTCCAGCCATACAGAGTTGTACATCTTTTGATGTCTCCTAGAGAGGCATGCATCCCCTTCTCTGAACCTCAGCAGGACAGCTCTGATAGGGTTGAGAACGTCTGGTCCCTTGAGAAGAAGATCATTCATACTCACGCCTTTGTATTTCTGGCTACTATTCCATACAATACGAACTGGTGTTGTCACCGAATGAGGGTTTGGCGCCACCAGGTGGCTTACGTACCACACTGGTCCATGATTTTGTTGGTGAGTTTTATGGCTGCGCCCCGTTCCACCATTTCATGGATCTGGGTAGCATATGCGACTTTCCATTCTGGCTCTTTGCTTAGTTGCTTTTCCATCCTAAAGAAACAAGCCTGGACTGCACCTTTGTTGTTTGGGAGAGAGGCTGGATCTACCGTCCAAGGATACTTTGCATCCCAATGTGGAGCTGGTGTGTGATCATCCCCCTTCTTGTAGGTGAGGCCTCCCTTGATGACCTCAAGCTCCCTCTCCTCTGCCAGGGTCATTTCTTTTCCTCCTGGTGGACAGTTTCCACATCGGCATCCTCCACATCTTGGCTCACATGCAGCTCCGATGCTGTCCCAGTGCCACCACTCAAGGAACTCACGGTTACTAGCAGCTGTAAATTTGGCCTGAGCCACATCCTCCTGCTGTAGCTGGGTTGTGACAGTTGTTGGACTTGTGATTTCTTGATATTTGACAGCTGCTGTCCTCATGGAGCGAGCAAAGTGTGTTTTGGACTTATATGCTGCAACCTCCACTTCTTCAAACAAGTCGGGATGTGCTCCACCCACTGTCTTCCCCAATGGACCCTCCCACAAGATGAGGTCTCCGATGATTTTTACTCTCTGGGGAGCGAGTCTTCCCTCTCTGTGGCTAATGAGAAGTTCAACCTCTTCTGGTCTTTCCAATTCTTTAAGTTTGACTTCTGGGAAGAATTTTTTCAACTTTTCAGGTTCAATTACTTGATGCACTCTGGCGATTTCATCCAAGCCGTAGCAGACCATTTCATGAGCTCTCTCTGTTCCTTTAGGAGTCTTAACTCTGACCTTGAGGAGATACCTTTGTGTGTTCACCTCCATGGTCATTCCACCAACCCCATGCACAACTAAAGTTATTTTCTCATTTCTTAGCTTCAGTCTTTCTGCAGCCTTATGGGTAATGTAGTTTGTGTCTGAAGCCAGGTCAATTAAAGTCCCAATCTTCTGCCCTGCGTTTGCAGTGACTTGCATCAACATCATGATGACAGGAAGTTCAGAGAGCCCATTTCTCTGCAGTAGCTCAGACTGACCTGAAGCATCAAGTGTCACTGCAGTTTTGTTGGTGTTGGTGAAAGCCTTTCTGCATCGATCTGCCATTTCTGGGGAAAGTTCAGACAAGATCTCCTCTTGTTCCTCAGTTAGTTTGCTTTCACATTTGCCATCCTTTCCACTCTCTTTCTTCCCCTCTTTTCACTTCTCCTTTTGGGCAGAGGAAAAAATGGTGGTCTGGGGCACCACCTTCCCTCCTACAGTCTTTATTTCTGCATAGGAAAGTGTCTCTGCAGTATCCATCTCCATCATGGCATACAAGACATTTTCTGCATGTTCCCAGCTTTCTCAATACAGCTTTTTTTTCCAGGTAGCTTAAGTCTTTTGAACTTTCTACAGAAGAAGATTTTGTTGTTGTGCCCACTATCACCACAGACAGCACATAGCTCATCAAGCTCTTCTTTCTTTGTAGTTTTTGTTGAGGCAATCTTTCTGTCATACTTCTTGTCTAAACGATCTGGTTTCTCCATCTTCTCCACAGTTCTGAGCTGTTCGAGTCTCTCCTGTATTTCTTCTTGACTTTTAAGAACTTCAAGAGCATGTCAAAGTGGTTATCTGATGTGACATTGTTTCTGGGTTCAACCATGAACATCAACCAGTCTCTTTTAATAAAGTCAGGCAACTTGCTTTCAATGGATCTAATTACCAGTGGGTTCTTTATGGCTCCAGAGTTTCCTAACTCTGTGAGATCTGCTAGGGCCTTCTCCACTGACTGTATGAGGTCAATGACCTTTCTTGGCTGGTTCACATGGCCCTTCACATGTGGCATCTTCTCCAGCTCTTCAAGGATTTCCACAGTGATGGTTGACTTGTTGCCATATCTGTTCTCCAGGACTCTGAACATGTCATTGGCAGTGTTGTATGTTGAAAGTCTGAGGTCTTTTGAGATTTTGTCATCCACACTCTCCAAGAGTTGAATTTTCTTAACTTCAGGTGATCCGGATGGTTCTCCCTGCCTTTGCAGGCTTTCCCAGTCTTTCCTCCATCTGTGATATTCTCTCTTGCTTCCATTGAAGATAGGTAGAGTGGTTGGCTTGATTCTCACTAATGGTGCGGATGCTGCCAGTTGGGGTGGTAGATTCACTCCTGTGCCTTGCTCATTGATCGTCCGTGCAGTGGCAAATTCAGCTCTCCTTAATTCTAGCCTGTAGTAGGATGCTCTTACATCCTTGACTCTTCCATCTAATTCATCCTTTAATTCCACAGGGATCCATCTCTCCCATGTTGACACTGCTGAGATGGCCTCTTTTATTCTCTTTTCCAAGAGAGCAAGGTGCACTTCATAGCCCTCCAAATTAGCACTTTCCACAGGTACATCAGCCGCTCTATCATTGGCTTTTTCTGCTTCTACGATTGCCACAAGAAGTTCACTTCTTCCATACCTCGACCACAGGTTTGTTTGAACAATGTGCCTTATCTCTGCCAACTTTGTTTCGCCTTCTTTTACAGATCTATCAATGTCAGCCTCTTGCTGTTCGTCAAGACCTGCTTCCTTATCCTCAGTCTTGATGTCAGCCTCTAGTCCAATCCTGTAGTCATCATTGGCATCGAGCATCTTTCTGAAACAGTTTGAAAGCTTAGTGAATTCCTCCCTTAACTCCACTTGAAGCATGCTGCTTGCTTCTCTTGAAATTAAGTTGGCTTGTCTGGTGAAGTTGCTTTTTGCAGTGGTCCTCTCCTTTTTGAGCTGCTGGACCGACTTTCCCAAGACATCTTCTGCCATCTCGATTTACCCTGCGTCAACAGCTTATTTCTGGATCTGAAGCCGTTTATCCTCAGGGCCAGGCCGCTCCGTGTGGTTTACAACTGTCAAGTCCTCCTCTTGTTCAATTTCCCAAAGTACACACGGACAACTCAAATTTTCAACTTAATCACTTTTAATTTTCTTTTTGGCTTTGTCAGTTGATCAGTAAATTAGGTTGTAAACCTTTAAAGACAGAGAAACAAAAGTTACCATTTTGACTAAACATTTTCAAATGTTTTAGTAAAGTTTTAACATAATTTTAACATTTTTAACTTGTACTATCCTTTTGTATCTTATGCATTTACATTTTTCAAACTCAAAATAAAATTTAGCACAAACTCATTTAAACACAAAATCAATGAAGTCAATGCTGCAGTGTGTTTCTTAGCCAATCTACACAGCAGTTAAACATACTTGTCCAATTAAACAGCATTTCAAACATCATAAAATTAAATAAACCATTTCACCGACCATTGGCGTCTTGGGATTGAACCATAGAGTGAACTTGGAGTGTCTTCTCTCTGAAGTTTCTTTGTTTAAATGAATGATAACCTCCATGTTTTTACAGGTGCTTTCAATCAGTGACAATGACTGATCTGGTCATAAGCAGCCAGTTTGCTGCTGCTGGTGCACTCTGGGAAGTGTAGTTCTTTTAGACATACTCCTGAGATTTAGCTCAACAGATATTATGGACAATAGTTTGTATATTACCACTATGAATGGACAGAGTATTGAGAGGATTTCAGAGTACAAATATCTTGGGATCTGGTTGGATCAAAAAGTTACATTTAAAGTTCACATTGACACACAAGCTATGACAAAAAATTGGATATTTGTACAGAAACAGTGCAAATTTTCCAATGTTCAGTAGGAAGCAGATAATTGAGGCCATCTTCTTGTCTGTCTTGGACTATGGTGTTTTTATCTATAGACACGCCTCTGCCTTCACTCTTAAGCCGCTAGATTCAGTTTATCACTCCGCCCTAAGATGTATTACCGGTTACAGTTATTCTACTCATCATTGCATCTTGTATGAAAAGGTTGGGTGGGCATCTCTAACAGTAAGACGTGACAGGCATTGGTTTCTATTTATTTATGAAGCCCTTAATGTCAACTTGGTTGATTGGTTGATGCTCGATGTCCCCCGTGCAAACACTAAATTTGGGAAAACTGCTTTTGGTTTTTGTGCTGCACACACTTGGAACATTTTACAAAACACACTAAAACTCAACACATTTGTACCTAGGTCAATTTAAAACCATGATTACAAACTACTCCACACAAATGTAATTGTTTAACTGTGTTCCGTTGCTGTCTGTTTGTTTGTTTTCTCGTTACTTATTTTTTATGTGTATTTATTCTGTTTTGTACTCTCGACATCATTGAAAATGAAGTCATGCCCTCAATGATTCTTCGAGATTTAAATAAAGGTTGAATGAATGATTGAAAAAGACAGCATGTAGTGAAATTCACATTCCAGCATGGATGAATAAAGAAACAAGCAACATTAATAATACTTATGAGAAAAAATTATCTCAACTAAATAGTCTCTTGAATCATGATTTTTTATTATGTTTTTTGTAATAAAACATAAAGGCTCAACTTTAGTGGATTTCCTTATTAGTTTCAAGCTACAGCTGCGTTAAAATGAAGAGCTACCCAGAAGGCAGCAGAACTATTAAGTATTTTCAAAACTAAAAAAGAAAGTAAAAAAGAAAAACAACCAGGATAAAGTTAGAAATAAAATAGACAGTAGTAAGATCATTTCTTTTCATTTCTAAACACTAACATTAGACCTTTACTATACCTTCAAAAACGTTCAGTCCCAAAACACTCCCCTGATGAGTTTTCACAAGCACAGGATTTCAATCAATTTTTCAAAGTAATTGTGTCATCAATCAATCTATATATATATGTGTATATATATATATATATATATATATATATATATATATATATATATATATGTGTGTATATATATATATATATATATATATATATATATATATATATATATATATAGTTAGGACTGCATTTTATCTTTTGATTCGCATTACAGAAAAAGGTCCACACTTGTATGGTATGGATTGACAGGGGTCCGCTATGTAGCTGAAGCACAGTTTCAGCTACATATAGACTGATAATGTAACAACTGCCACATTGAGTTAAAGCATGTCAAAATAATATAATAATGTGTTCCTCTAGATGCATGTAATGTATACATGATTATTTAATGTTAATAGGTTGAGTAATATATTTTAAAACTGACATTAACAGTGATACTGGCCATAGTTTACATAACTAATTACAAGGAGGCTAAAATGTGGCTAAAAGTATTGATACTATACAAATATTTTTTTTCAGTTAAATTTTAATTTATTTTCCTTATGATTATGTTTTTAAATATTGTTAAAATGCATTTCTTTGCCTTATTTAAATTGAAATACATTTGCCCCCTCATCCTACTGTATTTCAATCCATAATGCTTTATGGTATTGATATATGGCAGACATGTAAACAACAAAAAAGACATGGTGTGGCAAAAAAAAAAAAAAAAGCCAAAGCAAAGCAAGTGGTGACTGTCTGCTGGCTTCATAATTTTGTATACTGAGATACTTCAAAGTGCATTATGTTTAAACCATTTTTCATTTTCAAAATGCATTTATAGTCAGTTTAACTCATGGTTAGGTTGGTTTTACCTGTAAATTGTCTGCTTACATACTATGAAGCATTTATATTGTTGCCATGGTTAAGTAAAGTTTATCTTGTGCACCGATATACTGTAGAACATTAGTTACATTCTTGATTGCAGCAATGATTTAAGTGTCCTGATATAATGCTGCTATAACAATTTTAACCAAACACCAACTAGGTATTCAGAAATGAAAGTACCGCTATTTTGCAGCTACTTTTCAGACAATTTTCAACAAAAGAGCAACTGGCATATCTGTTTACAGTGCAGCCAAACAAACTTAGGTTGTTTTAATAATGAAGTTTGTCAATAATTAGCCTTTTTCATCATGCCATGAGCAACCGCAATCTTACTACATGCTGTGCGCAGTGCGAGTAGTTTTCCACACAACAGCAGGGCACAGTAACAGCAGTTAATTAGCTTGCTGAGGAGTTGAAGGCGTGCAGCTTTTAATCCACTGTCAAAAAAAGTGTTTGTTTTGTAGATGCTTTTTTGTAATGAAAGATCACTGTGAGGGCTATATACTGTACTTTTAAAAAATTTTCTGCTGTTTTTTTTTCTGTGACTGCTTCACAATGGAAGCCACCCCATGTTTTGCCAGTTGAATGCTTTCAAAGGGAAGAAGCAGCAGTAGGATTGTAGTAGCAGTAGGAACATTGGGTTAGCATTAGCAGTAACTTAATTCAGCTCTGATACGGCTGTAGGAGAGGGAATAGTAAAAAGTGAGGCTGATATCAATAAAATCAAAAAACAGTAAGACTGGATTACATGCTGCATTATTTCCTGTGAATCCCTCTTGCATTTGAAGGCAATCTGAAGGGCAACATTTTAACTATACCCATGTACTTGTGCATTAAATCCAAGTGGTTCATTAGGTTACACATGGTAAAGGTGGAACTAACTGATTGCTGATCAACATCAAATGTAGCATCACAGCAGTTTTAAAAAACAGAGTGTCAAGGGGAGTAGGACAAATATAATGAATGTGATAATGTAACAATATTAATATGAAAAAATTAATTAATTAATTCAGTATTTGTAGGCACCAGTGTACCAAAACACTGCTGCTAGCCTGCTGCTAACATAAATGACTAATTTGTGGACATTAAGTAATTAGAGAACACAACTTGAATAATTGGAGAACATGATTTACTTATATCGAGAGCACAAATTAAAAAAAAGATTACTCCAGATTCTGCCAGGCCACAGACATCCTTTTCCAAGCTATAAAACATTGCCCTTTGTAAACAGGTGAGAATTCAACATGCTCATAAACACACCAATGTAGCTTTCTCTCTTCTAACCACACTGCACCTCTGGCTTCCCAAGCTTCTGTTGTCAAATGTGGCATCTAATTAGCTTGGAGGGATCTCTCCTCGTCACATTGTTCCACTACAAGCAACGTCACTTCAAGACACTGGAGTACCTAAAGGACAGCCTTGTCCATCTACCCCGAGCTATTCCAGACACAAAAATTAAGGTTGGGAATTAATCAGTGTATAGGCAGCAGGGTACTTTTGATAATTTGTGTATGAGGGGCCACCAGTAGAATATTCACTAAAATAAATTAACACTGTTTGACCTCAATCTTCTTAACTTCACATGAGTTAGGAAACACTTTAATCACTTTAATTAATTGGTTTCTAACTATGTTCATAATGAGAATAATGTAGAGGCTTAACGAAGTGATGGGCTTGAATGGAACCAGTTCCAACAGGGTTTGAGTTTTACATGGCTCACAGACAGGAGGGCAGCCTGTCCTGATCAGCCCATAGATTTCCTTACAGATGGTGTTCTTTGATGTCAATTTACAGAAATACTTTTAACATCCTTTGCTAGAATCTATGATATGATATGCTTCAAACAAACTATGTTTTAAAATGTGCGCATTTAAGGCAAACGGCCACATTTGAAATGAAAAAGACAAGAAGAATTGCTTGAGAGAGATGTTCAAACCCTATACTTTCATACTACTCCACACCTGGACAATCACTGCGTAAAGTGGACATGATTGTAAATTATCATCCGTCAGACAAGCACTTGGTTCGAAGCATACTGAGGCCTTAAGGCAGGAAACATGTCACAGACTGGCAGCAGGTCAAAACACAGGTAGCAAGAAACAAGCAGTTATACAGAATAAGGAACAGGACACAGGGTAAAGACAGGGTAAAGATTACAGATACACCCAGGAATGGCTGAAACGCAATCCAACATTGACGATATGGCAGAGATAATCAGGTCAGAATGAAGGTAGAGTGCAGCTCTGCTGCTGCTGACCCTGTGCTCACTGCTTTCTATTGTATTGTATTGTATTCTGTATTGTGGGGGAACAGGGACAGGTGTGACTTCATTAAAGAATAAGTTGCATGTGTGCAGGTGAGCGTGGCGACAAGGTGACTGGAAAACGTGGGAACAGACTAAGGACAGTAGATACATTTGGTATGACAGGGTCCACAACGAATACAGAGATGTACTACTATGTCATACAGTGTTGTAAGATGGCAGCGTGCATGAACGCAGCAGCATTGAGCTCTCCTAGTCAGTGTAGTTTTTTTATTTTCTTAGTCGTCTTGTATGTTCTTATACTTAGTTATCGAGCAAAGGCACAACAGTACAGCTGTGCCGAGCTATCGAGTTAAAGCACACCAGTACAGCTGTGCCGAGCTTCTGGAAATAAACTGGGGATTAAAACATCAACTGCCAGCGGACATATTCATTACCCCTGAGAACGCAAAAACAGCAGGGCAAGCCGGGACTGTGAACGGAAACAGAAGCGAGGCAAGCCGGCCGTGCACAGAGAATGCAGGTAGACCCAAGAATGGCACCGGAGGAATACACTACTACCATCATGGATTACATAAATTACTGTGTGGACAATGTTACCAGCATGAAGTTGATCCGTGTATTTCAAAACCAGAAGCCATGGATGACATGTTAGGTACGGATATTAATCAAAGCCCAGGATGCAGCCTACAGAACAGGGGGTGCAGCTGCATATAGTGAACATACAGGAAGAAGAGATTGACAGAAGATGCAATAGCTATGGTGCTTCATACTGTGTTGGAGCACCTGGAGCATAAAAACACATATGTAAGAATGTTCTTCATTGATTATAGTTCGGCTTTTATCACAATCCTACCTAACCTCATTATAGTATATGATATATATAATATAATCATTACCAAATTACGGGACTTGGGACTCAAAACATCATTATGCAACTGGTATTTTTAACAAATCGCACACAGTCTGTCAGATTCGCAAGCACGTATCATCCACTCTATCCCTAAGCACCGGTGCTCAACAGGGATGAGTGCTTAGTCCACTATACACCCTTTTTACTCATGACTGATCCCCCTCCTATCCTTCTATCTACGTCGTAAATTTGTAGACAATACCACAGTGCTTAATCTTATCTCAAACAACAATGAGTCTGTCTATAGGAGTGAAGTACAAAAACTGGCAGTATGGTGTAACAGTCATAACCTGGCTCTGAACACCAAGAAGATCGTGGAGGTGATCATGTCAGGACAATAGAACCACTCCCCACTCTACATAAAGGGTAAGGCAGTAGAGAAGGTAGCCAGTTTTAAGTTCTTGGGCCTGACAGTGACTGAGGAACTGTCATGGAGCACAAAAAACCACCTCAGTGATTGGGAAAGCTCAAAAGCGCCTCTTTTACTTGAAAAAAGTGAAGAAAGCAAACCTATCACAGAAGCTTCTGGTGAATTTCTACCACTGTGCCATCGAAAGTATGCTGACATACTTGAAGGCACGAAGGTGGAGCAGCAAGCTATTCAGAGAATAATAAAGACCACTGGGAAAATCATCGGATATACGGATTATGGATATACAAAATGTATTACAAAGTTCACACAGTTTAGAAACTTAAAAACCAATATTCCTCTACACAAGTACTACAAATTAATGTAAGAAGGTCTGCTGCATCCTGTACCACAGACATGTGACTTATTTTCATGAGAATTAATACTCTCTTGCAACTGCAGCCTATATTAACACTGACTGAGATTAAATATGGTGAGTGGTCCCATTTCATTAAGTATTTCTGCTTTACTTATTACTGCAGTGCTTCCCAAAAGAGAGAAAGAAGCAGTCATCATCCTGGGTACATCCATTTTTCCATGAGCAAAGTTGGCATTCCAGTGTAGTTAGCAGT
Source organism: Siniperca scherzeri (assembly GCA_027580175.1). Taxonomy (NCBI): domain Eukaryota; kingdom Metazoa; phylum Chordata; class Actinopteri; order Centrarchiformes; family Sinipercidae; genus Siniperca; species Siniperca scherzeri. The sequence goes on along the minus strand of CM050851.1, from coordinate 4,300,741 downwards.
AGTTTGGCCTCAGACCATCAACCGCTCTGCTGCTTTATTAATGAGAGGATGATCTGGATGTTCTATGCTATCTGTAGCCTACCTGACTGATTTACTTGGATTCCCCTGAAGACAGTGATCAATGTCTGTCTTTGACAATTCAGAGATTAGACAAGTATAATAGAGACACAACTAATTTCCAGGGGTTTATTCTCATTACTGTAACAAAGTCGTTTTTTGTGTATTTGTACTTTTTTGAGTATTTTTAAAAATCAGTAATTTTACTTAAGTAGTAGATGTGTAAGTATTGCGCTTCATTTCAAGTCACATCTGTTATTAAGTAAAAAAGTAAAGTCACATGAAAAAGTCATGATAAACTGTGTCAGAATGGAAGAACGGAGTCAAATCAGCAAGTGCAGCAGAGATGACACTCTTGAGAACATGCACGTTCTAAATGTAAACGTCCACTGGCCAAGTGTCAGGGGGTGTGAGAGGTGCAGTCGCACGCGAGGCGGGGCTAGCAATTTGTGAACTTTACAACAATGCTATATAATAAAGAATTACGTCATTATAGGTTAAAGTTAGCATTATTGTACCTCGGCAAAGGTAAAAAAAAAAAAGGTTGCATCTACCTTAAAAATCACAGGTTTAATGCACCACCGGGCGAGCACGCTAAGTGAACCAAATCAAACACACCCATGATGTTGCATGACCAACAGGTGCGTTCTGAGTATGGCTAACATGCTAAATGCTAACATGCTCATGGTGGATCCTCCAGTGGTGACTTCTGCGTTCACTGAGGAACTTTCACCTTCAGTGAGGTGTGTGAGGCCTTTCTACTGTTTTTGACAACACTCAGGGCAGATTCACAAAAGGACTGTGTGGCTTTTGTGGCCGCTAAACCTACATATATACGACAAAAAGAAACAGTGTAATTCTCAAAGCACCTGTAAAGGGTAAACTGCGCCCCTAACTGCACTGCCAAGCAAATAGCGTTGCGGTGCTCCGGTGGTATTTGCAGGTATGTAAATTAGATAACATGCAGTGCACAGTTAACACTCCAAATAACTCCATACAGAACAATCACTCCAAACAGATTGAGTCATAGAAAAATAAGAGACATCCCGCAGATAGAAACGAATGAAAGAGCAGGGGGAGTTATTAGATAATTAGAATAGTTAGAATTAGAATAAGTTCTCTTTCAAATGAAACATCTCTTTTCACATGAGTCGAAAGTATTATTCTTGCAACTGCATTTATAACTTCTTTTTTTTTTCAAACATTGCTTAACCATGTCATGTGATATGCTACATCAGTAGGCCTACACCTTAAGAACAAATATTACTGGGACCACTACAGAGAATTGCAGATTACCATTTAACAGATGCAAAACAATGGCAAATTGCACTCAGCTGCAAAACTTTCTGGGCGTATTTGCACTGTAATATCATAAGCACAGTATCTGCATTGTCTCAAGGTCCAATTCACAAAAGATAGTGGTTGCAAATGATGCTCAATTCATGGTGCTATCAGTGGCCGCAATTCATTCTTTGTAAATTCGCCCATCAGTGTCACAGTTGTGACTGCAGAGCCTCATTCAGCTCAAAATGTTAAAAAAAAATTTTACACATTGAGACTGAACGAGCTGAGAAGTTGAATCTAGAGCAGATTGTGGAAGACTTGGTGGTGCATAAAGCTCAGAATAACGTTCAGACAGGTGAGTACAACAACACATTGATGGATGTACTGGTAACTCTCTCTTCATAGGAGAAAGAAAAACTGCGTAGCTCTCTTATTGCTTTAATATGTTCGTTTGTGGCTGCAGCCGCTGTTTTATTGTGTTTTTTATTGTTTATACATGTCCCAGTTGTCTGCCTTGGTGATGATTTATTCTGCTATTAATTTGATAAGAGGTTCTTGCAGTGGTGTCCCTAGCTCTTTTTATTTATTGTCAGTCATTTTTGTTTAATTGTCTGAGTTTTGCCCTCTTTTCTGGTTAACTCTAGTAAGACTACACTGAGGAAGGTGGTTGTGTAATTGATATCAGTTGTACAAACAGGCTGCAAATGCCCATCTATAGAAAGGGAATATATTGTTGGTTTAGACAAAAGGGCTCTGTGTATGCGTTGACATATTAATGCACTTTATTTTGTAGCCTAAATGTGTTATTTAATTTAATAGGTCTATGATATAACATCATCATTCATCAAATTTAACGCAATAACATTTACTCAGATAAAAGTAAAAAGTAGGTCAGTTAAAATGTACTAAGTAGTTTTTACACAAGTAATTCTACTTGTACTTGTAACGTAGGGTCAGGCTTTAAAATGGTTGGACTGATGATTCACTGTATTTCTGTCCAGGAAATTATGTTGTGGTAATGGCTCATGAACTCATAAAAAGATGCAGCTCTTTCTGCTGTTTTATAGGGGCTAATTTTCACTGCTCAACAAAAAAAGCAGGATCTAAGTGGCCACTGTTCAACCTTGAGCTAATGGAAGGTAGTGCACACTGTTTTAGTCTCTCACAGTAAAACCACAGCATCCATTTTAATGCTCCCCGCCTCAACTGACGGAGCCAAGCATTCACTATGACGACACATTCGTACTCCGAATGACTCATGGATTCCGGCTAAGCCTGCCGACCTTTGATACCATTTGAAAGCTAATCCTCTTTCGCAACATCTTCATGAAAACTGCCATTGTGCAGATCAGTTTCCAATTAAGACGGTAAAAATAGAAGCAGACACATCCATGTTATTAGCAGCACATTACTTGCTCACATTTAAATCCTATCCCCCTATCAGCTTCTTCGACAGAGCATTGCTTTGGCAAAGAAATTACATCACAAATCAAGAAACGCAACTGTTTTGGATTAACAGAGAAGAATGATTCAGGTAAGGCTTGCAGCCTTTGACATCCTGAAAAAAAATCTAGCACTTTTTTCAATGAACAGTTTTCAGACATTGCTCATAATTCCATTTTTCACTCCTACAAGGCCCTCGCTTTGTTTAAACACAGTTCAGAGAGCCTTGACAGCAGGGATACCCATAAGAGATGGCATGTCAGGGTGAGGAATAGGCTAACTAATGAGAACTCTCATAATCCTTTAGTTTGAGCCTAATGGGGCATTTAAAGGGAGACAATGCATCTTCTAGCACATAACTCCACTCTTCCTTACACTCTCATTTGTAGGAAATCATGTTACATGGGGAGCACAATTAGCTAAAGCAGTGATAAAGAGCCACAGAGCTTTATACTAAAATAATATTGTACTTCAGAGCATGCATTAATCAGTAATGTTACTACATTATAATGGTCACAGGCATAATTCACCCATTTTAATCCATTATTACCATTTTGTATTATGATGGAATGTGCTACATCTCAGGTGTATACAGTCCACATTTGTCTTAAGATAATTTCTTTGTGAATTGTATTCATTGTCTGGTTTTGTTAACATGATTTTAAGGAAATCATTTGTTTTTCTTCACCGCAACAGGCTCAAATCTGCAGTGTGATGTGATTGATAATTAACTGCCATTGCGAGTGTCAATAATCATAGCCCATACATCTTGCTTTTTGTGCTTGGTGCTAAGGTCCTGCTTCCTGGCAACCAGCCCTGAGTGAAACGATCTGCTTTCATGCTGAGGAGATGTTGCAGTCACAAGGGTGGGATATCCCAACTTCCTATTATAATACTATGACCTAATCACTGGTAGATCCATGTGCCTGCACCCTGTGTGTTCTGTCAATGAATATGTATGCCAGTGAATAATAACAGGAAAATCTTTGTCAAATCATTGCCAGCTGTCTCAGCTGGGGCGCCTGTATAAAAACCCAAGCTGCAGCCTTCCTATTCTTTGTCCTGCATATTATTCTAAGGCTAATCCTTCTCGCAGTAAAGTCATGAACATTTCCCTGGATCACATATTTGTAGACCAAGGTGACCAGGCTTTTGTAGCATGGGTGCCATTCAATTGATTTGACATGTCATGCTGCCCTATAATAGGAAAAGTCATCTTAAATATTTGTTTGAGTCCTTAAAACACAACTTATAAAATGGTACCTAGGTTTTTAGAGGTTGCATTATTTTATATGCTTCCCAAAACAAGATGTTAATACCAGGAATACATTTGCAAAGCCTGCCTGCTTTATAGAAGTCGAATGGTGTGTGTCATGACAAAGGCATGTCACATAAGCCTAACAGCCTTTTGCAGTGTGTGAACAACATAACAGGTTATATATTCCTCCTACCTCTAGCTATCTTTCAGAATAATGAGACCAGTGGTATTTCACTTTACCTAAAGGTCAAAGTAGTTTAAATTAGACATTTCTTTCTAACGTGAGTTAGTTGGAGAAAATGAATCCAACAGATACTGTATGTGTTTCCACCCACATGTATCCCAGATGCATTATTGCAGCTGGATGTTCACCTGAGTGGGCAGTTGAGCAACATTTTGACAACCTTTTGCTCTAACTGACTGCTTGTTAACACAGGAAGAGCGATGGAGGGGGGTGAAGAGTTCAGTGTGCAAACTTGACAGAGATGTCAGAACCCAGTGAGGGCTGTCTGTCCAGCACACTAGCCCAGCAGGGAGTGTGTTGTGCTTCATCTGTATGTTGCTCTACCAGAAATCAGCATGACCTTCATTTAAATGACAGTTCTGGTTTATCACAATTTATTTTTGTAATTCTGGCCATCATTTTTATCACTCGTCAAGTTAAATGCTGAGATCTGTGAACATGGCGACAAAGTTTGATGAGGCAAGAAACAAGAGAAGTCAGAAGATCAGACAGGTTGTATACAAACCATTCATTTATCCAGATTATATAAACCACTTCATTTGGAAGGCAAACCAAAAATGAGTCGTCACAACACTATTTGCTTCACCATGGCAATAAAAACACATGCAACGTGCTACTACGCTTATTACGCTGCTAGGGCTCTGAGGAGCTCTGTAGACTGGGACGGGACATCTACTAATGGAAGCTAGCCAGTATAGTACCTATGTGCACAGGGTCATTTCAAAGCCCTCGAAAAGCTGAGCACCTGACCATATTGGCCAGAAAGTCCAATTATACTCTCAATCTGTTTCAGGTTTGTAAATTCAAGAATACGTTTTAACTCAACCAGAAATAACCTAAAAACATCTCAGGCTCCAGTTTTAACTGTCCAGTAATCAAACTGTTCAATGCAAATTACAAACTATAAGTTACAAATAACTTCTGCTCAATGGCTACTACTGGGCTTTGTTTGTTGTGAGATTATTTTGTCAACTACAGATTACTGGCTTTAAGCATTATGAGAACCATAGATAATATGAGAAAGTTTATTACAACTTGGATTAGATTTTTTGGCAATCATTTCTATCACTTTTGATAACATTGTACTCACCAAAGTCAAGGGGAATTTACAGTATACTTGGCACAGGGTTAAAGTCAGTCCTTCAGTAGATATCTATGGTGGAGGTTTTGATTTATAGTTAGCTGGATTTCACCCATTGATATTGTATCAGTGCTTCACCAGACAGATGCATTGTACGTGATTAGGGTTTGTGTGTATTTTGCTGAAAAGCAGCTGATTGCTTTTGTAAATGTTTGATATGTTTTTATTTATACTGTTTTTATTCCTATTTATTTGATCTTATTCATTTTATTGTTTTGACTTCCTCTTTCCTCATGTTCTGTGGCCTTATTCTCATTTTATATGCCTTGTCTGGTTTTATTTCTTTTTGTAAAGCACTTTGTAATATTGTTTTTGAAAAGTGTTATATACATAAAGTTTGTTATTATTATTATTGAGCCTTTCTTCAACTTATTGCTGTCTTCACTATCAACAACCTCCACATGCATCAGAAACACGAGCAGCCCAAGCTGACCAATCATAGTTCAGAGATACAACATGGAAACTGTCTCCAAGTTGTATCTCTGTAGCTGGAGTAGTTCCACCATGTAGTTATATTTTGGAGGATGTACACGCCAGCTATAGCACAGCCTAAGGTGTAACTTTAAGCCTACGCATGTTAAAGATAACATTAAATAGTTCGACATTTTGTGAAATACACTTATTTACTTACTTAACTCTTACTTTAGTTAGATAAGAAGATTGATACCAATACCACTCTAACTGTACATTAAATTTGAAGCTGGAGCTTGTTTTCACAGTGAAGTTGCGAGGCAAGTAGTGGAGACACTAGATTTTTTTTTACCTTTGGACAAAGTCAGCTGATTTTACCTTATATCCAGTCTTCATGCTAAGCTAAGCTAACGGTTTCCTGTCACAAGCTTCTTCATATTTAGCCAACTGACATGAGAGTGGTTTTGATCTTCTCATCTAATTCTCGTCAGGAAAGCGAATAAGCATATTTTCCCAATATGTTGAACTATCTCTTTTAGCTGTAGCCATAAACACACATCAGGAAGTTGGTCCGTAAATTGTGATGGATGTTTACATGGACGATTTGGGTAATAGTTTTACCGTTCGCCTTTATTTCTTTTTCAAATAAGTTTGTTTAACAGGTTGGCATATTTACAACCTGTCTACCTGATTGTCGGACCACTTTTGCTTGTTGTCCCATTGGACCTATTTTTAGCGATGTTGCCGTCTTCCCAGATCCCAGCAGTTACTTTGGTGAGAACAATGTCAACACAAAATCGGTGGCCCATGCTATGAAAATAAATTGATGAATACAATGTTATTATAACTGATAGGAATGATGGCCAAAACTATGAAAATAAGAACCAAGTTGTAAAAAAATGTAATAATTCTTTGACTGCCTAATCACCTGTCAAACCTTGGAAAACCTCTCATGCCAAACATGAATCACAGTACATGGAGCCATCCTAAAGTCAGTTGTTTTTCCTCTGCTGATTTGTGAAAAGCGCCAGCTGCGAGACACCCAGGGATAACTACTGCTGCTTTCTGTGTCACAGTACTATGGTGATAAAAAAAGCAACTCATGATACTCGCTCTCAAATTCATGTGGCACCTCTGGAGAGGGTGAATAAGGCAGCCTTTAAACTGGCTGTGTTTTGTATGGCAGGAACATCACCCAACAGGCTTGATGAGAGAAGGGACCAACAGGTTCATGGCCGCGTGGATATTGTGTCTTCATTATAATCCACACAGGGCTCGGGGGGCAGCATTGTTTAGGGAGGCAGCAAGCGTCTCTTAAGGCTAATCCGCAGAAGCACCAGCAGTAGCCAACTGTCTGGGCAGCACATCCATGCATTCTCCTGTTACACACCAGCCTTCTTCAGTGGGATGGAGATGAAGAGACATTGATAATAAAACTAAAAAGAAACCAATATCCACCTCTTGGGATTGCAAATGTTCTTTGAAACATACAGTTAGTGACCTGGAGGATGGAAGTTTGGATACTGCTTAACACACCACAGCACAGCGTTTCTATTTGTTTGTATTTTGTTTGTATTTGCAAGAGTGCACTGTTTGCTAACAGTGCTTATTAACAAATGTATGAGGATTTAATGGATGCAGTATGCTGCTATCCTGCCCATGCAGTGATAACAGTGCATATTTCCTCTGAAATAAACTTTCAAAGTTGATTAGTGCATGAAAAGAAGCTGTGTTTTTTGCAGGAGTATGTAGTGCTTTAGAGGAGTCTTGATAAGGCTGGAACAGAGAGCAAAGAGCCCCAGGCCAGAGTACGTTTTCAATGATGCAATTAACTATCTCTTAATTCATGTATATCTTATGACTCGAAAAGCCATTCAGGTCAATTATAGCCACTGGCCAGCAAAAACTAGTTTAAGTGAGGTTGTACATTTTGGTCCCTTCCTTGATGTGCTTCAGTATAATTATGATTAATCAAATGGAAAAGTGAATGGTACACAGTTATATTTGTCTTGTACATTTATTTGCCATTCTACAACACAAGGCTGCACAATGAAATTAAAGCTGTAGCCCCCTTCACGCTACAAAAACAGAGCATATTGTATATACAAATATTTAAAATTAGAATAGAATAAAAATAAAAATAAAAACAATAGATACAGTAACAGGCAGTGGCTGGGTATTGTCTTTCAGTATCCTTTGGGCTCTGCGCAGTCACCTCACCTCTCAGATATCACTGATGCTCGGTATATGGTTACCAATGATGCTCTGGGCAGTTTTAATCACCCGTTCACTAACAAAGACCATGCCAATTGTGCAGTACAAATTTAGTTTATTCGGATTGGCGAGAGGATTCGGCAAGGATAGGATGAGGGTTGTGTACAATGGAATGACTAGGGGTCGAGGGGAGCGATGAAGGGGGGTCGAATAGGATCGTGGTGGGCTGGAGTGGCTAGGAACCCGGGGGTCTAGACTCAGGGTTGGGGCACGTCTCAATAAGCGTCTGCTTCATTGTCCCCCTTAAGAGAAGAATAATTACTTAGATGGAAGTATTAACCATAGCGCTGATATATTTGATGGTGGGAGGAAACCGGAGCATCCGGCAGAAACCCACGCGAACATGGGGAGAACATGCAAACTGTGCACAGGGCCGAGGTTTGAACCCAGGACCTTCTTGCTGTGGGGCCACAGTGCTGACGACTGAGCTGCCGTGCTGCCTGCTGAGAGAGAAGAAAAACAGGGTTTGGGGGGAGGGATGAGAGAACTGAGACAAAGAGGAGAGAAAGGGGTTAGGCACGCTTATATAGGTATGCACGGGTGATTGAATTAGAGAGGCACAGGTGAATGAGTTTGGCACAGATGATTGGATTAGTGAGAGAGAGAGGCATGATCTTGTTCCTGAACCTTAGTTAAAATAACAGTTCACTAAGAAAGACCACAGCAATTGTGCGGTATAAATGGTAGTTTATTCAGATTGGTGAGAGGATTCTGGAAGGATAGGATGAGGGTTGTGTACGGTGGGATGAATAGGGGTCGAGGGGAGGGATGAAGGGGGGTCGATTAGGATCGTGATGGGCTGGAGTGGCTAGGAACCTGGGGGTGAAAACTCAGGGTGAAGGCACAATAAGCGTCTGCTTCATCATCCCCCAAAGTTAACGTCACTGAACGTGGAAGTGGAAATTAGCTCTTTGGATGTCACTGAGGTGGCTATGGATGTAGCTGTGGTAAGCTTAGGAAGACCACCAGCCAAGAATTTTGATGGCGTGGTCTGGGATCCCTTGTCTGGAAGCGCTTGAAGTGGCTCAGATTTGGAAGCAAATGGCAGGCTAAGCGAGGCATGGAAGGTTTTGAAACTGCACCATCCTGAATAGTATGATGAGAGGGTTAGCGAGACTATTGATGATCGCTTGTTGTGATACAGAGACCAGGTGGAGAAGCTAGGGGTTCAGCTGAAGATCGTTGCTGAAAACAGAGTGACCGGTGTCGGATGAGGATCCGAGTCTGATGCCAAAGATTTGAATTTCTGAAATGAGAAACGGGAGAGGGAATCAGCAATGGAGTTTTGGTATCCTGGAATGTGGGCGGCGTGGATGTTTTTGGGCTGAGATTAAGGACAGTCTGTGGATAAACTTTCAAGTGATTAAGAGTGACCTTTATTTATGATGTTCATGCCGGTGCAGTTGTCTGTATAAACAAGAATAATTTTTTTGGACCACTTGCGCCCCCAAAGAAGGGTGGCAATGATTATGGGATACAGCTCGTAGATGGCAGATGAGAAGATGAGAGTGAGGACAGTTCAGGCAGCCACTCGGATGCGAACCATCTGCCACCATAGTAACCACCAAATCTGGTGGAGGGTGCTGCATCGGTGTACAGCTCAGTGTCTTCGGGCTGTGTTATGTGGTCATAGAAAAAGGAAATGCCGTTCCAAGAGGAAAGGAAGTCACGCCACAGTCTCAGCTCCATTTTACAGGCGTTGTCCAAGACGACATAATCGTGGAGGGATGGAACTGTGGCAGACAGGGACAGTAAGTGGGAGAGGAAGGATCGACCTTGGGGGATGATGCGGATGGCGAAATTCAGGTGTCCAAGCAGAGAGAGAGGCTGGCGTTTGGTACATCAGTAGGCAAGGAGGTAGTTTGAGATGTACAGGGAAATATGGTGGAGTTTCTCAGTTGGTAGGGAAGCTTAGAAGGAAAGTACTTCCTGGTAGCAATGCCAATGGGGCTGATGAGGTGGATTGGGAAAGGGGGGCTGGTGAAAGGACCTATCATGAAGCCATCTTTAGCTAGGAGCCTGTCCACTGTATCAGGCTTGGCAAGGGTGGACTGGAGGTTATGGCAAGTGAAGGGTGAATCAGGGATGACCTCAATGCCTGGATGGAAACTGAAATTTGTGGATGATGAAGTGGACAAACTAGTGGTCAGGATGGTCTTTCATAGCAGATTTTAAGGAGTGGATGTTTATAGGCATTTTATGGTATCTGCCTAGTCAGAGACAGTGCTTGTTGAACAGGCAAAAATAATCCAAAAAACCAAAAGGCAGGCAGAAAGTCCAGAAACCGAGGCAGTAAATCCACAAGACACGAAGTACAAGGCACACGGGGTAAGGGCTGGAAAGCTTAACCACATGGATGAAGACAAAGACAAACTGACACAGAACAAAGGAAGCACACAGACTTAAATATACCCAGGTGAAGGGAGACAACGAGACATAGGTAAAAACGATCAGGGCTGAGCAAACAATCAAAACTGCCGGGAAAGGCATACAGACAGGAAGCAAAACTACCACACACGAGGGAAGGAGAAAATTTCAAAATAAAACAGGAAATAGCTATAAACCGCGACAGTAGGATTGTAGGAGACTGCGTTCAATGTCTCTCCTAGGTTTACAGAACAAAAGACCATGCGATCCTCTCACAAAAGTTCAGTTAAAGTCCCCCAATTGAATTAATTCAAATGGTGGCATGCCAGTGGTCCCAACACGTGCATGGAAGAATCACCATTAACATGTACAAACTGAGATCGATCTGATAGATAGGATTTTAACCGGCTCAGTGTTCCTTTAATGCTAATTAAATGTTCCAGTCTCTGTAATAGGATGTGATGTAGTGTTGAATGCAGCACTAAGTTCTAACAAGACAAGTACAGAGACAAGTCCATTGTCTGATGCAATTAGAAGGCCATTTGTAATTTTCACCAGTGCTGTCTCTGTGCTATTATGCACCCTAATCCTGAGTGAAAATCCTCAAATAAACTATTGTTATTTAGAAAGTCACAACTGATTGGCGACTGCTTTCTCAAGGATCTTAGAGAGAAGGGGAAGGTTAGGTCTACAGTTGGCTGAAACCCCTGAATCAAGAGTGAGTTTTTAAGAAGAGGTTTAATTACAGCTATTTTAAAAGACTGTGGTACATGGCCTGTTAATAAAGACAGATTGATCATATCTAGTAAAGAAGTGCTAAATAAGGGTAAAACTTGTTTAAGCAGCCTAGTTGGGATGGGGTCTAAGAGGCAGGTTGATGGCTTAGATGAATTAATCGTTGAAGTTAGTTGGAGAAGATCGATGGGAGAAAAGCAGTCTAAATATATATCAGGTTTTACAGCTGTTTTTAGGGTTCCTGTCTTTAAGGATAAATCATTGCCGGTTGAGGGCAGGACTTGATGAATTTTGTCTCTAATAATTAAAATTTTATCATTAAAGAAGCTCATGAAGTCGTTACTACTGAGGGCTATAGGAATACATGGCTCAATAGAGCTGTGATTCTCTGTCAGCCTGGCTACAGTGCTTAAAAGAAACCTGGGGCGTTGACCGTAGGCGAGTAGTAGGCTGCTCTGGCATTACGGAGGGCTTTCTTATATGTTTTAAGACTATCTTGCCAGACTTAACGAGATTCTTCCATATTGGTGGAACGCCATTTCCTTTCAAGTTTTCATGATGTTTGGTTTAATTTGCGGGTTTGGGGGTTATTATCTTCTTTTTTAGAGGAGCAATAGAGTCGAGTGTCGTTTGCAGTGAGCCTGCAGCACTATCAATAAGATGATCAATTTGGGAGGGACTGAAATTTGCATAGGCGTCCTCTGTTATATTGAGACATGGCATTGAATCATGGCATTAAATTCTGACTGAAAATCCTCAAATAAACTATTGTTATTTAGAAAGTCACAACTGATTGGCGACTGCTTTCTCAAGGATCTTAGAGAGAAGTGATACAGATGGAATCACTTCCATAAATTTTGCCACAGCACTAACAGATAGACATCTAGTGTAGGGATTTTTGCCTAATGGCAATATCAATACTTTTTTCTGAAAAAAAGGACAAAACTATACATTCAGTGCTTGAGACTATGAGGTCGCCCTACCATTTGTAGACTGGACGTACAAAGATAAGTTTTATTTATCTTAACAAGTTCAGCAGTTTTGTTGTATTTTGTTGGTTTAATACATTGGATGCCATGAGATACGGCTTCACAGGGACACTTGTTATCTGAAGGCAAGTGCTAAAGTTTAGAAAGGCAGCTAGGAGACCTACACTGAGTATGGATACAGTAAGTACCTCATAAATCCCACTTAAAAAAAACCAAAAAACTATCCCTTTAACATTAATAACTCGACATCTGGGGAGCATTGTCCATCAACTTTGGCTACATTTGCGCACCAAGCATCATTGATGTAAACACAGAGTCAGCCTCCCCTCTTCTTTCTGGAGTCTTAAGCCAGGTCTCCCGTTGCTGATTTAGCCTGAGTTGTATTTCATCCCCGCCCCAGGAAAGGAGGGATGATGGACGATGTTTCCCAGATGTTGAGTTTTTTTATGTTAAGATGCCCACCATATTCCCCAGATGCAAATAAAAAAAAATACAATACAGAATAATTACTTTAAGGGTGTGTATGTGTATAGGTATGTTACCTATATTCTTCGTGCTTTTTGGCGCATAAGGACTTCACATAGCATTTCCACCTTTTTGGGTCAGCACCTCGTTCCATGATTTCCAGCCTGCCTCTTCTTTCTCAACTGTGTGCCTCCAGGTAGTCTCTGGTCTTCCTCTTCTTCTTTTTCCTTCTGGTGCCCAGGTCATTGCTATGTTGCAGTTGTTGTTTTGTTCCTGCCTTAGTATGTGTCAGATTATCTTCCATCTACACCACTTTTTTCCTCACTCAACAGCTTCATGTCGGCTTTTTCCAGTAACTCTTCAGTACTGACATGGTCTTGCCATTGGAGTCGGAGGATTCTTAGCAGACACTTGTTATGGAACACATCAACTGCTTTGTTGTCTCCCATGTTCATTTTCCATGTGTCACACCCATATAGCAAGACTGGCACCACCAGCGTTTTATACAGCCGCAGCTTTGTCCTTCTTGAAATGTTGTTAGAGCTCCAGGTCTTCTTTAGTCTGAAGAATGCACCCCATGCTTTTGAGAGTCTGTTCTTCAGATCCTTAATTCCACCTCCCTCTTTACAAACTGTGGCTCCCAAGTAAGTGAACTCATCTACGTCTTCAGTGTCTTGTCCATCAATTTTAATCCTTTCCTGGTTTCTTGCATTAATCCTTATCACTTTCGTCTTTTCTGTGTTGATCTTGAGTCCCACTCATCTGGCTTCTTCATCCAGTATTGTCATTTTATCTTGAATCTGCTGTTTGGTAGATGAGGGTAGCGCTATGTCATCTGCAAAGTCCAGGTCATCAAGTTTTGATGTGAGCTTCCACCTAATACCATTCTCACCATGGCCAACTGTTCTTCTCATTACCCAATCTATTAAGTTCCGGTATAGGTCTTTCACTAGGTCTTTCATTGCACAGTGTCTTTGTGAGTCCATATAGTGTCTTCATGTGATTGTCTTTTTGCAGCTTATTCCGCTTTACTTGCTATGTTCTCCATCCATTTCTTTTTGTCTGCCTTTATACTCCTCTTTACCTCTCTGTCCTTCTCTGTATACTTCGACCTTAGCTGCCTCTTGACTCTTTCTGAACGTGTTCCTAGGATCTTCTTATTAATCTCTTCCTTTTGGTCTACAAGGCCCCATGATTCTTCCATGGTTTCTTCTTCGTCCGTGGTCTGCCCAGGACTTCCTCTGCAGCTTCTGTGTACGCCTTCTCCTGTACTTGTTCATCTTCTTCTACTGCTGGACCTTCATCTTCCAGCACCTAGTACTTGTTTCTCAAGGTGATGCTAAAGATCTTCAAGATGTCTTCTTTTTCAGATTTGCCATGTCATACTTGACTTTAATACTTTTCTTTTCCTTTGGCTGCTTTCTCAGTCTCAACATGACTAGATAGTGGTCACTTCCGATGTCTGCAGACCTGTATACTGTAGTATCTTTCACTGGCTTGAATGATCCTTTCACTGACTGGAGTCCAATCCATCAGGGCTCTTGACATCAGTATACCCACTCCTTCTTTATGGTTATCATCATCTCTTCCAGAGTAAATGATGGTTTCTCCTTTTGCAAGTTGCACTTTTTCTTGTCCTGTCCAGTGTGTTTCACTGATACCCATGGTGTCGATGTTTCTGCTGGTCATTTCTCTTGCTGCTTTTGCAATGTTGCTGCTTCTGTGCAGTGTTTGTATATTCCAATTTCCTATCTTCATGGTGTTTTTCGGGTGCACCAGTGGCCTAGTTCGTCCGAGGGCATCATGTTGGTTTTGGCCCCCATGCGTCATGGAGTCTCTCCTGTTGTGAGGAGTGGCCACAGCGTTGGTTTCATAGATTTGCTCTGTTTCTGGTTTCTGTTATAATGTGGTTTTACAGGAGAGCTTTATCAGCCCTCAGCCCAACCCCCAACTTGGAGGACCAGGGGATCACACTTTGTCTGGTCTCTACCCTTTGACCTGTTCGGCATGGGTGTCCCTACCAGGAGTACAAGACTCCAGCTGACACAGCTCTAGGGGTCATGGTGATCCCTTCGTGACGGACGTGTATAGGTATGTATGTAAATAACTGTATATATATTGTTTTGTTTTATTTTTATTTTATTCTATTTTAAATTTAAATCTTTCTATATATGTTCTATGTGTGTGTAGCATGAAGGGGCTATTAATGACTATTAATGATGCATTCATCTCATAAAGCATGACATAGTCACTTTGGAACTATAAGGTTCTATCTGACATTTGTCAAAATTAAGTTATTCACATATTCTTATTCTGTGACAACTTATTAACATTGGGATGTTTTTTAAGGTGTATTCTTGGACTTTTTATTTAAAAAAACAACCAGTTCTATCTCCAAAGTCAAACTCCAACTTGATTCTATAAGGTTCTACTTGTGAGCCAATCAGCACTTCGAATGCACACAAGAGGACCAATCAGGTTCTGCTTCTTTGTCATGTCGCCGCACTGAAAAGGAGCAGAGAAGACAAAGAACTCGGTGGAGATGAGAAAATGTCACACAATGCTATGTTTATAAGAGGTTTTTATCGATGGTCTTGTGAACGACAGAAGTATAAATGCCAAGTTCTTTAAAGTCTTAGGAAGTCTTTTTTTTGGATAGTTTTAGATCTTACTGAGGAGTTTATTTTCATTGTTAAAAGGATAGGTTCAGGTTTTTTAAGTCTATAACATTTATTCCAGTCACAGGCAAAAACCGAACCTATCCTTTAGTGCTTGTCTCTTAATGTTAGCATTAGCTGCCAGACTAACATTAGGAAGCTAGTGTTAGCTGACTAGCGTGGTAGCTAACAATGAAAATAAACTCTTCAGCAAGATCTAATACGATTAAAAAAAGACTGAACTTACCTGGCATTCGTACTGCTGTCCTTCCCGAGAATGTCTAAGTTTATAAAACTTAGTGAAACATGAAAATACATTGCTGAGGAATTGTCTTTCTTCTTGCAGTTCTTTAAAAAGTCTTAAAATGTCTTACATTTTTATAAATATTAAGCCTTAAAGGTCATCTACATTTGAACTGATGGGGTCTTAATTACAACATAAACACTAATTTCATTCATCCATCTATTTTTTTTTCCTTTATCCCCCCAAGTAAGACATATTTTGGTGCATCAGAGTCAACATTTCTGATATAAAACAAAACCTAATACTGCCTTTATACTGACCTACTACACTTACTTGTTGGGACAATTCCTATAGTAGATGAACCTAACACACATTTTATTTACCTGACATACTGATGTGTAGAGAGTATATCAAGAAAATCCTTATACTTTACCTGTCCCACGTTCTGTGGAATAAAGTCCTGGTTAGATTTATTACAGTAGCTCAAAAGAAACTTAAACTAAGCTTTTTTGAATGAGAAAAAGATGATTCGTCCTAAAGGAAGAAATAAATGTTGTAAAAATGTCATAGAAATTAACTTTCTCATACATGTAGACACACTGTTGCAACATTAATTTGATGGTTTAAAACAAATTATGAGTAAACTGTTTGTGTTCCTTAAAAATGATTGCTTCTTTTCATGTTTTGCAAGATAGAACCATATAATGCCAAGAAGTAAGTGAGTTCTTAGGATTTGAAGGTTCTATCTGCATTTGACCTGTTCCAAAAAACCCTATTTACAAAATTGATAGGATTTTGATATTGGACATTTAGAATACATTTAGGGTGTCTGTCATTTTCATGTATGAAAGAGACTTGTTCTACATATCGTTTTTGCTATTTGGAATGCAAAAAATTTGAAGCTCAATATCTGCCCACAAGAGTGGATGGAATCTTATAATTAGGTATTGTATTACAAACTAAACTAAACTTTAAAAACAAACCACATTAGCATTTTGTGATCTGATGCCCCTATCAGCAGGTCAACGTCATTTGTCAGTGCTTTCCAAAGCCTTTACAAATAATTTTACTGCCATAACTATGGTTTGGTTAGGCGCAACAACTACTAGAATAGGATTAGGAAAACATCATGGTTTGGATTTGAAACAACTACTTCTTTACAGTTAGAAAACCTTTGTAGTCCTGATTACAAAATAACTACTTGGTTGAGGTTAGGGAATGTTCGTCGTCATGGTTAAAAGAAACCAATGTTAATCATCGGTGGTAAATCGGAAATGAACAAACCAAGGTTATATTTAGGCATTTGAAAAAACACCTGATGCTGACATTTCTTTGGTGGACAGTCTCACTATTTCGTTTTAACTTTTTTCAGTCTGACACTCTACACGTTTTCTGCTTGGGATGGTTAAGGTTTTTTTTACCCTAACCAATCAATAATGACTGAATTTGCCATCCTGTTGATGTCTTTTTCAGTTGACGCAAAAGTGGTTAGTGACTAGCAGTTGCTAGGAGGAGTTACCTTAATGTTTGTTGTGTCAATTGAAAGAAATATGCCGATTTAATGATTTGTTATATCTGTAAATCAAGTTTGTAATGTAAATGGACTGTACTTGTATAGTGCCTTTCTAGTCTTCCGACCACTCAAAGCGCTTCACACACTACATATCATGTTCACCCCATTCACTGATGGCAGATGCTAAGTGCTCATCAGTCCAAAGAAGCTAACTAATCATTCACACACACCAAAGGCACAGCCCTTGGGAGCAATTTGGGGTTCAGTGTCTTGCCCAAGGACACTTCGAGATGTGGGCTGGGGAAGCTGGGATCGAACTGCCGACCTTCCAATTGGTGGACAACACGCTCTACCACTATGTGTTATTTGACATAATTACATGGCAACCATGCTTTAATGTGGTAACAATATTTTCGCACAATACTGTATGTAGTTAAGCATTTCCATCTTTCTAGAGATGACCAATTTTCCTTTCAGATTGTGAAGATTTGGAAGACGTAAACTTGCGGCTCGAACAGCTCTGGTGTGATCAGGTGTGTCACTCTGACCGCTGCTGCCCTTTATTAGTGATAACTTGAAATAGAGCAACACTGAAATCATGTCGGTGCTGATGTTCACCTTGCCCAGAAACGCATATAGATGTTTTTAACTCCTTGAGGAAAAGGGATGGTGCTCTGTGTTGTGGGACAGAGTTCATCACAGGTGAAATATTTCCCTCAGCAAAACTGCAACACCTTACTGAGAAATGGCTACATTTATATAGCACTTTTATCCAAAGCGCTTTACAAGGTTTTTGTCGCTCATTCACCCATTCACGTACACACTCACACACCTATGGCAGTGAGCTACCAAGCAAGGTGCTGGCCAACCTTCGGGAGCAATTTGCTCTACCTTCTGAGCCACAGCCATCCCCACTGAGAATATAATGATGTTGTGCTTTCAATATGGAAGTCGAAACTGCTGCCCTTTTGCGATGATGATGGTGATAACGTGGGTGAGGTGGGAGGGGAAGTGGGGCCATGAGCTGTAAATAAACAAAGGACAGGAGGCTGCAGAATATGGAGGAGGTAGTAAACAATTGTTGGGTCCGCCTGTAATGACAGTTTGTCATCATTTCAGTGGGTGCAGCTGAAACCACATGCAGCTAAAATGACAAGTTCTATGATACTTTGAGTCTGGAAATTGATCTGACTGAATGGCAGTCGCCAGAGCCAAGGGTTGAGGATGTGGATCTTAAACTGTATCAAAGAGGGAGGGGGCTTCTGGAAAATCTCTTGCTGAGCCAGAGAAAATTAACCTGCTGAGTCCAGTCCCCATTACTGCATCACTGGCAGAGGGTCACCATCTGGCAGCGATGTATTGCACAATTATATGAGGCGCTACAGTGACAGTCTGGCCTTCAGATGGAATCATAGAGGAGCAGCTGAACTCTATAACCAGAAGCCGATCTGACAATACAGATGTACTCTGGCCTCTTTGAAAGCACCAATTTTACTGCAAACTTGCAGCATCAAAGCAATTGCTTGCCTTACTGTTGCTTCATTGTTGTTGTTTGAAATTGAAATATTTGTGATATATTTTCTATTTACTTCTTGGCAATTTCAGGTCTGGTGACAACACAGTTTGTTAATTTTCACTTGGAAACATTTTACAAACCATTTCCTGAAGAAAATGCGTGTGATTGGTGAGTGCATTGATGCTAATTGCTGTGATTTTTGGATGACTTTATAATCACATGAAAACTGTAATGTATTTATGTGCAGATCAAGAGCGTGCAATATGGAGCATTTTAAAATTTGAATGTAGTTTGTACTGTATATAACAGAAGCCCTGAAAGGCAAGTGAGACATTTTCCCCCCATTTTCTAAGTCTGATCAAAATAGTTTTCTCTTCTGTGTTTATGACTTAAGAACAGGTGAATTTTCACCCCCAGGATAATATTTCTAAATTCCTTTAAAAAAAGTATTTAATTAATAATTTTTTTCTCATCTGTGAAAGCCCTGAAAGGCAAGTGGGAATTATTTTTTGTCCGGGACATTTTTCTGTGTTTTTTGTTGTAATACCCAAATCGGCCACAGGAGGCTGAACTGCACCATCAGGCTGCAGTATTACAGTCCCTGATGTGCCCCAGTAGAAGTATTCATACTTTGTTCCAGGTGAGTTAATTTCACCATGCACTCCAAACACAAGGTACATACAGTATATTATGTGTCAGCAAGGAATTGTTAATATATTTCTTAAAGGGAGTTTAGCAGAGAGTGCAGGGAGCTTTAGTTTAATTCACACTGCTAATACGTGTATTTTTTAACGTTTTGTCACCACTACAGAAACTACTAACTGCTAAAGTATGATAAGGTTGTCTGACATTGACTGCTATTCATAACATAAAGAGTAATGTCTTGCGCTATAGGAAAAGTGCAATGAGATAACTTCTAATATTTACAGAGACCCAACAATTCCCACCATGAGCAAGCACGACAGTGGCAAGGAAAACTCATAAGAGGAAGAAACCTCGAGCAGAACCAGACTCCAGGTGGGTGGTTGGGTTGAGCGATAGAGAGAGAAAAAAAAAATAAAACACAGTAGCACAATGCAAATTCCACACATTTTCAATAATAATGACATGGTAATGGTAATAATGAAATAATAATGATAGGAATAATATTATTATTAGTCTTATTAGTATTATTATAATTGTAGTAGCGGTTATTGCGCAGGAACATGAGGGTAGTAGGTGGCTTGCAATCATAGATCCAGACTCTACAGCTCCAGAAGTACCTGCTGAAAGTGACAGAAGGCGAGAGAGAAGAGAGAGAAGATGACGAGTTAGTAACATGCATTACTGGGATAAGAATGCATACAGATGGAGAGGGAGAAGAAGAGAGAGGTGCATCATGGGAAGTCTCCTGGCAGTCTAGGCCTATAGCAGCATAACTAAGCCTCAACTATAATCTTTATTAATGCAGAGAAGCTAATATTGGAGAATCTCTTTTCCTAGTTCTTGTCAGTACACATGCCGCAGCATTCTGGATCAACTGGAGAGTCTTCGGGCAGCCTGATAATAAGGAATTGCAATAATCCAGCCTAGAAGTAACAAATGCATGGACTAGTTTTTCTGCATCATTGTGAGACAGGATGTGCATTTTTGCAATGTTATGTAGGTGAAAAAAGGCAGTCTTTGAAGTTTGTTTTATTTGGGAGTTAAAGGACAAATCCTGATCAAAGTGAACTCAGAAGTTCTTTACGTTGCTGATGGAGGCCAGGGCAATGCCATCTAGAGTAAATCTATCTTTAGATAATGTGTCTCGGAGGTGTTTAGGGCCAAGTGCAATAACTTTAGTTTTGACAGAGTTTAACATCAGAAAATTGCAGGTCATCCAGGTTTTTATGTCCTTAAGGCATGCTTGAAGTTTAGCTAACTGATTAGATTCATTTGGCTTGATCAATAGATATAATGGGGTATCATCCGCATAACAATGTAAGTTTATGGAGTGTTTCCTAATAATATTGCCTGAAGGAAGCATATATAACAAAGGTGAATAGAATTGGTCCAAGCACAGAACCTTGCGGAACTCTGTGACTAACTTTGGCGTTTTTGGAAGATTCATTGTTAACATGTTCAAACTGAGATCAATCTGATCGATAGGATATAAAATAGCTTAGTGCAGTTCCTTTAATGCCAATTGTATGTTCCAGTCTCTGTAATAGGATGTGATGGGCAATAGTGTTGAATGCAGCACTAAGATCTAAGTACAGCAAGCAATTAGAAGGTCATTTGTAATTTTCACCAGTGCTGTCTCTGTGCTATTATGCACTCTAAATCCTGACTGAAAACCCTCAAACTATTATGTAGAAAGTCACACAACTGATTGGTGACCTTAGAGAGAAGGTAAGGTTAGATATAGGTCTATAGTTGACTAAAACCCCTGGATCAAGAGTGGGCTTTTTAAAAAGAGGTTTAATTACAGCTATTTTAATAGACAGGTAGGGCGTGATGAATTTCGTCTCTAATAATAACAACAATTTTGTCATTAACGAAGCTTGTTGAGGGCTATACGAATACATGGCTCAATAGAGCTGTGACTCTCTGTCAGCCTGGCTACAGTGCTGAAAAGAAACCTGGGATTGTTCTTATTTTCCTCAATTAATGATGAGTAGTAGGCTGCTCTGGCATTACAGAGGGCTTTCCTGACTATCTTGCCAGACTTAACGAGATTCTTCCACATTGGTGGAACGCCATTTCCTACAGGGGCAACAGACTCGAGTGTCGTTCGCATTGAGCCTGCAGCACTATCAACAAGATGATCAATTTGGGAGGGACTGAAATTAGCATAGGAGTCCTCTGTCTGATAAAGAATGATTCTGTGGAAAGACTATTAAATGTTCAATTTCAATGCCATATACCAGAACAGGGTCAAGGGTGTGGTTAAAACAGTGAGTGGGTTTATGTACACTCTGACAGAAGCCCATCGAATCTAATAATGTGATAACTGCAGTACTCATTATCAAGGGCCACATGAATATTAAAATCACCTACAATAATTACTTTCTGTTTTAAAAAGGACTAAACTTGATAAAAACTGAGAATTCAGATAAAAATTCAGAATAAGGACCAGGAGTGTGGTACACTATAACAAATATAATTGGCTGTCTTGTTTTCCACGTTGGTTGCGAAAGAACTAAGAACGGCTTTCGAATGATTTATAATTTAGTTTAGGTTTAGGGTTGATTAATATGCTTGAGCCGAAGATGGCTGCAACTCCACCTTCTTGGCCGGTGCCTCAAGGAATGTGAGCATTATTATTATGAATGAGTGGATTAATTTAGGCTAACATATTCTTCATGACCCAGCCAGGTTTCAGTAAGGCAAAATAAGTCAATATGATAATCTGATATTAAAATTGTTCACTAGTACTTTTGGGTGGGTAAGTGCTCTGGAAGTGCAGAGAAGAGTGTAAGACTGCCTCCTGGTCTCAACTATTGATTACTGACTAATTATCAGGTAATTGTACCTACTCAGTTTCTAACAGCAGTATGCAGTGCATTCAGAATCAGAAATCAGAATCAGAAATACTTTGATCCCGAGGGGAAACTCCTTTGTCACAGCAGCTCACAATCACGTCAGTGCACACAGGAATAGAAGTACTAAGCAAAAAATATAATACGCTATAATACAGGTCAAATAAATTAAGTACCAAGTGGGTATAAGTATAAAATTAAAATAAGTGTGTAGTACAAAGTGGATTTACCGGTTGATGATAAGTATGTATGGTATAATAATACAATGTAATAATACAAGTAGTAAGTAATAGTGCATGAACTGTCAAGTTAAGTGATTGTTGCCCTTTGTGTGTGTTTTTAAACTACTTTCCTAATTAAACATGATGTGCTTGATGATATTATTAATCGAAATACCCTACCTAAAGTGCTTGCTCTGGGTGGGAATTGTTGGGTCTCTGTAAATATTATAAAGAATACGGTCTAGACCTACTCTGTAGTAAAAGTGTAATGAGATAACTTCTGTTATGAACTGGCGCTATATAAATATAATTGAATTAGTCTTACCTCATGAATACTTTTATGCGAAACACAGTAATGATTGTAGAACGTGCAGCGCATTAAAAAAGTCCCAATTTTAGTTCACTCTCTCAATACATTATAATTCTGCTTCTTACTTTAAGTAGTGGATTTTCCCCTTCCCTTTTGTTTTTTACTTTTAGACCCTTCCTCTTGTTTGCCATGATATGATATAAGATTATTGCTGATTGGAGTTGAGTAATTTAATTTAAATAAATATTTTTTTCTCTTAATGAACTCTATAGAAAAAATACAGAGTGCAGAACTCCATGGTCCAAGCACACCTGAAAGTTCTATTGTTGACCAAGTACTTGAACCTGATCAGATGAGGACATGACAAGTTTCCAGCTTTTCAGTATTGTGTCTGAGTTGTACCTATATTACAACATTTAGACAACCTGATTAATTTCACTGTATGCAATCTCTTGTAGACAAGATATTACATAATTAAATCAAAGTTAGTGACAAAATGGTTCCAGAGTGCCTATGATTTTTGAACATTGTAGGTAGGTGGTGCTTCACATTCATAACA
The DNA here is from genome assembly GCA_027580175.1 of Siniperca scherzeri. Lineage (NCBI taxonomy): Eukaryota > Metazoa > Chordata > Actinopteri > Centrarchiformes > Sinipercidae > Siniperca > Siniperca scherzeri. The sequence continues at coordinate 4,277,550 of CM050851.1, read as the reverse complement.
CCCCATGACTTAACACAGGGATGTTTTCAATATACAAGAGTTCGTTTTTATCTGAAATGTCTGTTGCTCAACCTAATTCTCATGGTCAAATCATTTGTCATAAAGATATGTCATTCATTCATTTACAGCACATAACCACTTTTTTTAGTGTTTCCCATCTTGCATTTCTGGTTCTGATTCTGATTGCAGTGTTCCCCACTTCCCTTCACTTTACATTTTTGATTAACTGTATATTGCATTTTGTTTTATTAAAATTAAATGTTGCTGAATTACATTTTTAGGATGACAGCCCGTTGTCCCGATGGCCCCTTCCTGGACCTGGAGAGTCTGGTCCAGAGGTACCTCCTCAACCACCCTTCACCACTTCTGGCAGCTAGCGAGATGGCACAGCCGGGGACCTTCTCAGGCTCAGTGGGGGAGTGCGAGGAGTTTCTGGTGAGATGCTACCTGGTCTTCCACTTGTATCCATCCCAGTTCCTGACTGAATGGTCTAAGGTAACCTTCGTAGTTCTCCGGCTAGTCGGCCCGGCACTGAGCTGGGCGGGATCCCTATGGGCGCGAGACGAGGCAGTCCTCAACTCTTTGGGCCGGTTCTTAACACTCCTCAGGAGGGAGTTTGGCCCGCCGGTCACCAATTGGTCACGCAGCAGCCTCCTCCAGTCCCTGCTGGATCGCAGCAGCCTCTTCCATTCCCTGCTTGATCGCAGCAGCCATCACTTCCTGCGGGATGGCAGCAGCTCCCCGCTTCCACCCCCGACGTGCCGACGCCTGTTTCCAGCCCTGACGTCCCGACGCCTGTTTCCAGAGGGTCCCGGCTTTGGTCTTCGCCGCCGGCCTCCGTTGACCTCCTGCCTGTACCACAGGCATTCCAACAAGCCCCCAGAGGGGGTTGACCTTAATCGCAAGGCGCAGGATTGCCGCTCAGACTCTATCAAGCCCCCAGGCCATCCACCCGGGGTACCCTGCACCTCGCCTGTCCAGTCCCTGGGCCATCCGCCCGAGGTCCCCAGCTCCACCCTGGTCCAAGCTCCTGGTCGTCCATCTGAGGCCTCCCAGCTCCACACCTGCCCAGGCTCTGGCCGGTCACCCGGATCAGCCCGCTCCCTGTCGTGGAGGACGGCCACCAAGTCGGCGGGGGGGGGGGCATGGGACCGAAACCTTTCGCTTTCGCCTTTCCCTTGTCTGCCTCCAGTGATCTCACCGTCTGCCTCCAGTGATCTCCCTCCTATAGACGTCCATCTCTGTGTCCCCTGCCTGTCTGTGTATGTAACAAATAGTACATTTTGTCGTTTTTATTAGACTATACGTGATTATGTTTAGAATCTAAACTTAGATGTTGAAGTGCAAGTGCTTATAATATACAAGGTACAAAAGTAGATATATCATTTTACAACACAGGGTTGTATAGCAAGATTAAGTTGTATTTTCCTTTATGCTACTCACAAGTTCTTATATTAAGTCACAAACGCAGGAGAGAACTATTTTGATCAGACGTAGAAAATGGATCACCAGAAAGGAAAAGAAAAAAAAAAGAAATAATCTCGCTTGCCTTTCAGGGCTTCCTTGGTGTATAGATGCGGAGTTATAAATACAATGGGAGTGAATGGGCCTTAATAGGCTTTAATGCGTGATATAATTAATAATTATTCATAAACTCATCATAATGACCTCATGAAAACGTGATCAGTTTGCATTATTTAGCATTCTGAAATAACAATGGAGTTTGTACTGTGTACAATGGATGTATGTGATTGTTTTTAATGGCCATCATTTTAAATCAATCAGAATTTTACTGTTTGAAATGTGGTCTGACATGAACACACAATATTCTGCCCAAACTGGAACAGGTTAGGTTATCTCTAATGAGATGTCTGTCGGTGCTGTTTTATCTGTGCTCTTCATAATATCATTATAATGACATGTATAGGAGTTATGGACAGTTTTTTAAAGCCCCTTTTCACTCCCACTACATCTGTAACTCAGCCAATACATTAAGGTCAGTGGGTTTTCATATGATTATAAAGTCATCCAAAAATCATGCCTATTAGCAGGAATGTGCACAGCAATCACATATTTTCTTCAGGAAATGCTTCTCTAGATATGCAAATTTTGGGAAATATTAGAAATGCACAAAATAGCACAAAATTAGGCATATAATATATGAAGTGTAGAGTATATGTAGCATAAACTGAAAAGGGCTTGGAAGAAGAATAATTGCTGTAAGCAGCAATAATATTCATAAAATGTAATTGCCTCTGCAGTTATGCCAAATGCATAACTGCAGGCAGGGACATAAAAGTTCAAATTGACAATTGACACTTTACAAATGGCTAAAAGACATAAGTCTGCATAAGAAAAGACATGGTTTTAACAATGGTACACATTCGGGGTCAAGAATTAAGGGAAAGTGGAGCCTGAGATGCCGTCAAAAGGTCTGTAAGACAAGGTTTTCTCCAAAGTAAACCTCTCTGAGGGAACACGACAGTTCTTTATGCCTCACTGGTAAACCAGATTTACCAAGTACGTCAGGCTGGAAATTTGTGGCCTGAAACCTTATCCTCTACAATCTGTGTCAGTCAAATCCATTTGACAAGTGGCATTCGAGACAGGGGGCTTGTTTCTTCGTTTTGCACAATCACAAAACAGTTTTGTCTGAAAGGAAATGGTTTCTGATGAGCAAGGTAGGAAAACAATATGGTTGTACTGACAAGTCTTTATCTGGTGTCTGTCAAAATGTTTTGCAACTAAAATACGACCAAATGCAATGTGTCTTTGAATAATGTTCTAGGTGACAAGTTGTTGATTGGAAATATCAAGCAGAGGCTGGGAGAGGGCAAAATAGATTAGATTTGAACAAATTATCATTTGCTTTCCAACTGTTTTGACTTCAAACATGGAGCTTCAATGTATAAAGAGATTAATGAGATAAGACAGGATAAGATAAGACTATTTATCCCCGAGGGGGAAATTCATATTACAGCAACATAGAGACAGGCTGAGAGGTAAGAAAACAGACAGAGAACTATCTGAATAAAATAATGAAAATAAAGAGATTAAAGAACAAATTACAATTTAATGATATACTGTATGTGTCACCGTTTAATGTGTGTGTGGTAAATGTCTCAGCCCCATGTGCAGCAGTTCTGCGAATTGCCACCCTCAGGCAAGGCTGGCTTACTAAATGGGCATGTCACTTGTTTTTTGGTAATTTGATTAATTGTCAGTTTGTTAGGGATTCATTTGCACCACTAAAATACTATATCAAATAAATGGAGTCCTGCATTATTTCCCAAACTGTGGCCCTGTCTTGTATAGGGGCCCTGTGTCAAAATCTAGTTTTAAAGACCTTTTATTATGTAGTCAATATTGTTTTCGCAGGGTGCATATTTCTAAATAAAGTTATGTTTAAATCAAATTACCACAACTAATTTAACTACCACTAACTGTTTAGCTCCCCTCCTAACCTGTTTTCACATTCACCGTTAGATGTCTCAACATTTCTTGCAGCTTAATCAAGACAAGATGGAGATTGATTTATTTCCTCCCACAGAGACACTATTACTCCAAGACAACGTTGAGGCCTATCAGTTTATATTAAGCCAGCAGCTAAAACCTATTGTAGCAAAATTAGTAAATGCCATACTTGTCTCATTTAGATTATTGGAAGGCATTATATTTCACTCTCAGCTAAAATACCATGCATTGGTTTAAAAAGAAAAAAAAGGCAGCTGGTGAACATGGATAAACACACCTGTTCTGTTTTAACTGCCTTCCATTGGCTCCCACTTACTTTTAAAATTGATTTAAAAAATTGTATTGACTTCTGTTAACTAACTAAGGCCATTCATGCAGTCTTTCCCTGTCCTATATTAGTGACCTTTCACCCCATATGTACCTGTATGTAACTGTGCCTTTGCAGTCAAGGCCTCAAGGTTTTGGAATAGCTTGCCAGGGGACCTCATTCAGTTGGTCCAGACTGAAATATTTTAGGAACAACTAGTATTCATGGTCCCTAGAGGATGAATCCGACTGATTTTGGTGATCTTCTAATTTTTCCCTCTAGTGCCACCATGAGGTTGATATGTGTTGTTTTGAGTGAAATGTCTCAACTATTGGATGTATTGTCATGAAAATGTGTTAAAACAGTAAAGTCCCCCTCAGGATGATTTGCATTAACACTTATCATCAGGTCAAACTTTTAATTTGTCCAATACTTGTTTTATGACTACATCTGATTCATTCATTCATTCATTCATTTAATATGAATCACAAATTTCTGGACCCAAATGCAAGACTCAGAGAGAAGGTTAGAAATAGTAAAACAGTTTACTGTGAGGTGAGGGAGGGGAGGATGATCCAGGTGAGCGGGGCAGGATGGCAGGGCTGGCTGGCAGCATGAATGGATCCGTGAGCACAGAAAGCAGTCTGGAGTGGCAGAGAGTATGGAATGGTCTGGCATGGCAGAGAGTGCAACAAGCGAACACAGGGGAACAAGAATCAAACAGGAATCCAAAAAATACACAAAACAACAACTAGACAGGTAGTTGACCAAGCCACTTTACCACAGAGGAAACAGAACAAATTGGCAAAGACCCCCCTTCTGTGAGTACATTGAGTGAAGAGCTGGGGTAGATATACTGCAGGGTCTTGATTGGTGGATGAGTCTCAGGTGTGCAAGAGGTAGCGAGGGAGAACCAGGTGTGCAGGTGATTGGCAGCAGAAGCAGGAACAGAGCACCACGCCCAGACGGACACACGCACACAGAAAACAAACAGGGGACTCACAGGGAGACACAAGGAGAGGAAAAAACAGGAAAAACAGGGAATGAGGAGGAGGCCAGCCAGACCATGACAGAATTAGAATCAGCTTTACTGACCAAGTATGTGTACACATACAAGGAATTTGACTAGAGAGATTAAAGATAGAAATAGAAAAACAAATCTGAACAAATATAGGTAAAGATAAACAGAACTATTAAATACATACAAGTAGGTAAAAAAAATAGGTGTAAATATATATAAAACAGCAACAGTGACCAACAACATACAATATAAAAAAATTATAAATAAAAACAGTGCAAAGAAATAAATATTGAATGGATATACATGAAGTGGATGCTTGTGTACAGTATGTATACATGGCTGTAATATAACAGTATATACAGCATGCAGGATTTATATTTGACAGTGATGGATGACATGTACTTGTTAAAAACACTGTATTTAAACTATAAATTTATAATTTGTAGATGAGTGGATGTTTTAGTGTCACAGGGTTATTGACACTATATGACTGATTTAACTGTTCATCAGAGTAATGGCCTGTGGAAAGAAACTGTTCTTGTGTCTGGTTGTTTTGGCATACAGTGCTCAGTCCAGTGATGTTTCCTGCCCGTTCCCTGACTCTGGATGGAGGGCAGGTTGGCAACAATGATTTGTCTACAGACCTGCAGATTTGTCTGTTGTAGACTGTTCCTGTCCTGTTTGGTGGTCAATCCAAACCAGACAGTGATGGATGTACAGAGAACAGTCTGGATGATTGCAGTTTAGAACTGGATCAGCAGCTCCTCAAGCAGGTTGAACTTCCTAAACTAGAGCGGGAAGTACTGTATATCCTCTGCTGGGCTTTTTGATGATTGTGTCTATGTTGGATGCCCACTTTAGGTCCTGGAAGATTGTGGATCCCAGAAACCTGAAGGTTTCCACAGCAGACACAGTGCTGTTGAGTATGGTGATGACTTCACACACCTCCAATGATTTGTAAAAAGTACCAGAGAGCGCCACACTGACGCTGGCATCTGTAGCACTATCTTGGTGCAAAACTGATGACAGTCCCATCAGCCTGTGTGTTTATCACTGATGAGCAAATGTTAGCATGCTAACATGCTAAGCCAAGATGGTAAACATGGTAAACATTATACCTGCTAAACATCAGCATTGTAACATGATAAAGATGGTGATGATGAAGAATTTTAAATCTTTCCAGAGAACTGATAAACTTCTCCCAGGAAATTCTGCTGTCACATGACCTTTGCAGGCCTCGGGAGATCACTAATGGAAAGTTGAATGCAGATTTCTCAATTTATGACTGGCCTACAAAAACTTACGGAGAATGAACAAAAAAGGTTTAGGGCCAATTCTGACAACCTATGCCAGTTTAGTAAATTACAACTCTCTCTGACTGTGCATAGCACAACCTGACACCACCCTTTTCAAGGATCCATCAAGTGGAACTCAGGACTCATGAGACTCAGAAGGCAAAGGACAAAGATACTGACTTTGTAATGCAGAATTGAAATGTACATTATATTGATATATTATGTGTCATTAAGCATATATAAAAGAAGGTGAAGTTTTGAGTTAACATCCAGTGCGCATGCGCCAGCCTGCATGCTGCCTGTTGCCATAGCTCCGACTCGTCGTCTTACTTTTTCCAACTTTTAGCTTTCCTTTTTTCTTCCAAACTTGAGTAACTTGTGTGTAAGTATAATTTAAACTACACTCTTTACGAAAATGAGAGTAGAAAGTGTTTTAGTACTTTTTTTCGCCGTGGAACAACTTCTCCTCTACTAGTTTAGGGCACCGCTGCTGATCAGCTGTTTGGCCACACTGTTTACACCAGGGAACAGCTGATCGCGCTGAAGCTGAGCGGCATGGCACCCAGGACAACCGATGTCCCCACTGAGATCTGGAGGAGGACACACTGAGGATGCAGAGGTGGAACGAAGCGGCGAGGGATGAGAGAGGGGTGCAGACAAAAGAGACTTAAGAACAAGAGATTTAAGCCATGTCTGCCTTCTCTCGTCATGGGCAACGTGAGATCGCTGGCGAATAAAATGGACGAGCTAACGGCGTTAGCCCGCAGTCAGACGGAGTTCCGTGAGTGTAGTTTGATGTGCTTCTCAGAGACATGGCTACACCAGGATATCCTGGACCATAACGTTTCCATCGACGGCTTTCAGACTGTTGGGGCCGACAGGGATCACACCGGGAGCGGTAAGCGGAAAGGTGGCGGGCTTGCTGTTCTAGTTAACAACAGATGGTGTAACCCTGGTCACGCTACTATCAAGCAGAGTATCTGTTGCCCGGACATTGAACTGTTAGCTGTGGGACTCCGGCCATATTATCTGCCACGTGAATTCTCACATGCCATTGTTGTGGCTGTTTACATCCCCCCCTCTGCTAACCCTGCATTGGCGTGCAACGCCATTCACACCACCATAGCACAACTCCAGACTCAACACCCGAATGCACTCATATTAATTTCGGGTGACTCCAACCATGTCAGTGTTTCAACAACACTGACTAGTTTCACCCAGTATGTGTGTTGTCCTACTACAGAGGAGAGGACACTGGACCTGCTGTATGCTAACGTTAAGGACGCATACAGCTCTTCCCCCCTCCCCCTCCTGGGTAGGTCAGACCACCTCAAACCCTGTTATGTGCCTCTGGTTAACAGGCAGCCTGCAACCACAAGGACAGTGAGGAGATGGTCAGAGGAGGCCTATGGGACACTGCAAGAATGTTTTGAGGTGACAAACTGGGATGTACTCTGTGAGCCTCATGGAGAGGACATTGATGGGCTCCCTGAGTGCATCACTGGCTACATTAACTTCTGTGTGGACTGCAATGTCCCAACTAAGATGGTCCATTGTTATCCAAATAACAAACCGTGGGTAACAAAGGACATCAAAGACATCCTGAATGCCAAGAGGAGGGCCTTTACTGATGGTAATAGGGAGGAGGTGAGGGCTATCCAGGCCAAGGAGAAGTACAGGAGGAAGCTGGAGCGGAAACTCCTGCAGAAGAACACGAGAGAGGTCTGGAGCAGTATGAAGAGCATCACTGGCTTCAGACCGACTGGCAGCAGAGGAGTTGAAGGCAGCTTGGACAGGGCCAATGAACTTAATCTGTTCTTTAACAGATTCAACACACCGGCTCCTGCTCATCCCCCCTCTAACTCAGCTGCTGTTAGCCCTCAGACTCCTCTTTGTCCACTGCTCCCCCCACCCCCATCTTCCTGGGATAATCCTGCTCCCCTCTCAACTGGCTATCAGGCTAACGGCCCTCTTCACACTACTAATGACCCCCCCTCCCCCGACTGTAACCTCTGCTGTGTGCCTGACTGCTGACCAGGTGAGAGGACAGCTGATGAAACAACACTCAAACAAGGCTGCAGGCCCCGATGGAGTTAGTCCCGGGGTGCTAAAAGCCTGTGCCCCCCAGCTATGTGGAGTCCTTCAACATGTCTTCAACCTGAGCTGAGTCGTCAAAGGGTCCTTGTTCTGTGGAAGACATCTTGCCTCGTTCCTGTGTCGAAGACGCTGCATCCCAGTGGCTCCAAGGACTACAGACCGGTGGCGCTGACCTCCCACATAATGAAGACCCTGGTGAGATTGGTGCTGGAACAGCTGCGGCCCATGGTCAGACCCCTCCTAGACCCCCTTCTCTGAGTACAGGGCTGTGGTGGGGAACTTTGTCTCATGGTGTGAGCAGAACCATCTGTAGCTCAATGCGACAAAGTCTAAGGAGCTGGTTGTGGATATACGAAGGGCCAAGGCACCAGTGACCCCGGTTTCCATCCACGGGGTCAGTGTGGATATGGTAGAGGATTACAAGTACCTTGGAGTACACATGGACAATAAACTGGACTGGGCTAAGAACACTCAAGCTCTGTACAGGAAGTGCCAGAGCCGCCTCTATTTTCTGAGGAGGCTGAGGTCCTTCAACATCTGCCGGACAATGCTGAAGATGTTTTATGAGTCTGTGGTGGCCAGTGCTATCCTGTATGCTGTTGCATGCTGGGGCAGCAGGCTGAGGGTAGCGGACGCTAACAGACTCAACAAACCGATCCGTAAGGCCAGTGACATTGTGGGGGTGGAGCTGGACTCTCTGGCGGTGCTGTCAGAGAGCAGGATGCTGGCCAAACTACATGCCATCTTAGACAGTGTCTCCCACCCACTCCATGACGTGCTGGTCAAACAAAGGAGTACCTTCAGCGAAAGACTCATCCCCCCAAAAAGCACCACAGGAAGTCATTCCTGCCTGTGGCCATCAAACTCCTCCCTCTAAGTGTTAGTCTATATGACTCTAAGTCATTAAACTGGACATTGGACCATTAACATCACTGCAATACTTGAAATAATTGTGCAATATTCTCTGTTTAATACTGCTGTGCAATATACTCTTCAGTTTAAAATTCCTTATTTATTGATATTTATTCATACTTCTATTACTGCTGTGCAATATCCACCGTCTCATAATCATCTTAATAAGCTACACTTAACTTGACAGTACATGCACTATTACTTGTATTATTACATTGTATTATTATACCGTACATACTTAAAATCATCCGGTAAATCCACTTTGTATTTTACACTTATTTTAATCTTATACTTATATCCACTTTGTACTTAATTTATCTTGCCTGTATTATAATGTATTATATTTTGATTTGCTTAGAACTTCTATTCTTGTGTGCACTGACGTGATAGTGAGCAGTTGTAACAAAAGAGTTTCCTCTCGGGGATCAATAAAGTATTTCTGAATCTGATTCTGAAATGAAACAAGGAGCATCTGTAAAAATGGGAGTTAGTAAGTCCTGCTGTCCACTACAAAGGTCATTGAATAAAAGTTGCATTTTGAAGGGGTTAAAATTACTGTACATTTCTGAAATCTTACTAAATTGAAGTAAAAATTCTCACAGTGAAGAATCAGTTTGATTATAAGCAACATAACCATCATATCTGCAAAACAATTGTCATATAATGTGGAAACTGTGATGCCCGCCATTTTGAAAAGGAAGCCTATGTGCTTTGTTAGCCACTCCCCCACAACTGTGGCATCACTAGAAAGCCCAGGATATCCTCTTGACAGGACAGTAGAACTCAAATCCATCACCATTTCCACATTTAAGAGTAGGCTTAAGACTTTCCTCTTTGATAAAGCTTATAGTTAGGGCTGGCTTAGGTGAATCCTGAACCATCCCTTAGTTATGCTGCTATAGGCCTAGACTGCCAGGAGACTTCCCATGATGCACTCTCCATCTGAATGTATTTTTATCCCATTAATGCATGTTACTAACTCGACATCTTCTCTCTCCCGTAGTTTTGTGCTTTCTCATCTCTCTCCTATCTCTTTCTGTCACTTCCAGCAGGTATTTCTGCCACCGGAGCTGCAGATTCTGGATCTGTAGTTGTAACAACTGCTACTACAATTGTTATTATTAGTCTTATTACTATTACAATCATTTTTTTTCATATCACTGTCATTGTTATATATATAATATCATTATTACTTTATTATTATTTTAAAATTCTAGGTGGAATTTGCCTTGTGCCCCCTCCACCCTCTATATGAGCTTTATTTACATGTTGGGTAAAACCAAAGGTAATTATTTAATCTAAAGTAGAACTTTACACGTCTTGAAATAACCATTAAAAAATTATATTCCATTAGGAGTTGGACCTGCAGCATGCACTGGGACGGTTTGCAGCCGAGTGTGAAGCAGCTGGGATGAGAATCAGCTCTTCCAAATCTGAGGCCATGGTTCTTGACCGGAAAAAGGTGGTTTGCTCTCTTCGCGTGGGTGGGGAGTCCTTGCCCCAAGTGGAGGAGTTTAAGTATCTCGGGGTCTTGTTCACGAGTGAGGGACGGATGGAGCGTGAGATTGACAGGCGGATCGGTGCAGCGTCTGCAGTGATGCGGGCGCTGTATCGGACCGTTGTGGTAAAGAAGGAGCTGAGTCGAAGACAAAGCTCTCGATTTACGGTCAATCTACGCTCCTGCCCTCACTTATGGTCATGAGCTTTGGGTAGTGACCGAAAGGACAAGATCGCGGATACAAGTGGCGAAATGGGCTTCCTCCGCCCGGTGGCTGGGCGCTCCCTTAGAGATAGGGTGAGGAGCTCAGTCACACGGGGAGCTCGAGTAGAGCCGCTGCTCCTCCACGTCGAGAGGAGCCAGCTGAGGTGGCTAGGGCATCTGATCCGGATGCCTCCTGGACGCCTCCCTCGGGAGGTGTTCTGGGCATGTCCCACCGGGAGGCGGCCCCGGGGAAGACCCAGGACACGCTGGAGGGACTATGTCTCTCGGCTGGCCTGGGAACGCCTCGGGATCCCCCCGGAGGAGCTGGAGGAAGTGTCTGGGGCGAAGGAAGTCTGGGAGTCCCTGCTTAGACTGCTGCCCCCGCGACCCGGCCCCGGATAAGCGGAAGAAGATGGATGGATGGATAGGAGTTGACAGTAATATGTCCAGAGTTGCACCATCTGTTGTTAATTACACTGCACTCCTGATATTCCATCTGACCCCTCACCAGGTCCGTTAGCTCGTCCATGTTATTACCCAGAGATCTCAAATTTCCCATGATGATGGAAGGTAGATACGGCTTGTATCTCCTCTTCTTTGCACATCGCTTCACCCCTGCTTTGCAGCCACGGTACTTCCTCCTGTTTTCGTCCTGGATCTCCAGCTTCTCCCCGGGTACCTTAGCAGATCTAAGGGCTGGAGTTGCTCTTAGGTGTAAACAAAGGAGTTCATCTCTCCGTTGCAGGCACTCACGTAGCTGGTCGAATAGAGTTTCCCAAACCCCAGGAGCGCAAGAAAAACTTGCAGACATTTAGAACTTAGACTAACTTAGAACTAAATAAGTTACAATCAAAACAAAAATAGACAATCGGGCGTGCGCTGCTTCTGGACAGGCTGCCACCTAGGATAGCGCCGTTAGAATTGTGAGCATTGTGCGCATGTTAGCATTTAGCTCAAAGCACAGCCTCACAAAGCTGCTAGCATGGTATACTCTTAGTGGTCTTATTGAGCTTTACTGCTGCTGCCACTGTGACACTTTCCTTGTCTTTGGTACTTGGTCATGAACAAACACACTTATAAAACTTTTTAAACAACTTTAAAACAATTTTAGAAGCCTGGTTACGTGCATACATAGTCAGTTAATCGGGTTTCTTGCACAGAAATTTAATAGTATAACCAGGTTTCTTTTAATCCCTCTCCAATAATTCATGTGTCTTATATGATGTTTCAGATATGAAGTTAATGTTGAAAGTTGGGAACAATCTAATAATTTATGTGCATGTAAAACAGTGAATGACTAAACAGCACTAAAAAGACATGCCCAGTTTATTTTCACTTTTAAAGCCACTGTATTATAATTTTTATGTAAGTACAGCAAAGTGTTGTGAATTTCAATCTGCCACAGTGGCTTTTTTATACCACCACTAGGGACATCAGTAATAAAATTTTCAAAACTTACAACAGGGCTTTAATATTTGCTTTTGAGAAAAAGATGTAACTCGTCAAGCATGTGCAATTAAACTGGAGAGTACAGTTATATTACAACCAATACGACTTGTGGCCAACACTAAGAAAACAATACAACGTTGTGAAAATACTGAATTTTCCTCCAATACAATTGATCTACGGCCACATCACAATTTGCTCCCCATATATACTTTTCTATTCTTGGGGACAGAGATAATTTTCACATGGCCAGTTCTCTAATGAACCAGTGGCTCTATTATGGAGTGGGCTGTGGTTGCTCTGAGATTTGTGATGCACCTCAAAGGCAAATATCCCCCCAAAAATTAATGCTGATTAAGGGTCAGAGTCAGAGGGAAATTGGTAGATGCTACAGTAATATTTTCCATGGATAATACCTTTCTTGAATATGGCTCCTGGTTATTTTGCCTGTTTTTCCTGATAGAATTCATACATGTTAAAGTGGGCTGTACTCTCTGACTCATTGTACAGTAACACAGAACAGGTCCCAGTTTCCCAGCAGTTGGGAGTTGAAGTGGTACTGCTTTCTGTGGAAACAGTGGAGCATGAAAAGCTCTCTCCCCAGGCTACAGGCAAACAAGAGGACAAGTGTGTTCTGTCTGGCCACTTGGTGCCACAGGAGAGGCGTTGTCTTTCAGGGAGTTGGGTCAGCATGCGGAACAAACTCACAGAGAAGCGCTCCTGAGCATTACTGCAACAGGCCAGCCACAAGACTGGCAGGGTGTTCACTCTATACACTCTGACCAACAGGAGATTTGATTGCACTGAGTCATTTCTCGCTATGTTTCGCTAAAGCCAAGTTTACCGTGAGGAAGATGTTTCCAGCTAACCATAAGAGGACAGTGGAGGAACAGGTTGCACCTGGCATACACAGATTTATGATGGTGCTGTCACACAAATTGAACCTGTATAAACTCTGGAGAGCTTAATAGCTTGTTTTTTTCAATGCAAGAGTTCATTAGGAATAACAATGCACACAGAAAGACCAGGGTTAGAATGAGATATAATATTTTATTCAATGTAGCGCAGGTCTACCTGTCATGATAAGCCACCACACTGTTCACAGCCATGTTCAGATCAGGTTACCCACCATAGACAAAAAGCAGCTTTGTACTTTTTAGCAATGCTTCTGCTGTTTTCTGAAATGATCCTGATGAACATTTTGTATCTTTATTGATAAAAATAATTAACATTTTCTCCTCTTGGCTTCTGTGTCATGAAATGAGCCCTGGAAAGACTCAAGAGAGAACCTTCCTCAAACACCTTGTTTTCACAGGACCTCCAGAGGTCACTAATGGAAGATTGAATGACAATCTCTCGATTTACGGCAGGCCTGCTTGTCAAAGTAATCCAATGTCCTGTTGAGATGCAAGTCACACCATGGTGCAAGACTCACAAAGGAATGTGGAGTTGCAGTTGAAAGTGAAGCTAAGCCAGTTTATTAGTTTATGACCCTCACTGACTTGGTAAACTAAAACTCAACCCCTCAACAGACCATGCTCTGGACCTCATCAAATAGAAACCAGTACTTGTAAACTTGAAGATAAAGGAACAAAGAAAGTAAGTTTGCCATGCAGAATCAAATGCATTAATCAATGAGTTACAATTAGTAATAATATATGAAGAGTGTGGAACTTGATATTATCATGCTGATGCAACAAAAAGCAATAGTAATAGTTATCAAGAACTGTTCTTTATGTAAAGAAATTAATGATATTGTTTTCAAAGTATTGTACAGTACAGAAAACTATTTTTCAGAGACATTCATCACAATTTGGGACATCATGTGTGATAATTTGGGATACAGTTTCATTAGTGTAAGTCTTTATTTCCACTCTAATGACTCTAATATTTTCAACTGATTTATTGTTGTCTTAACCTTAATATTAATCAATTAAACATGCCTAAGGTTACTTAATGTTACATACTAGCCAATTTAGATGTATTATGATAGCCATATTCTGTCTTCACTCCACTTGTTATAGCCTCAATGATGTGTTTAGCCTCTCTGAATATCTGATGAAACAGGAAACGTAAATATGCATCCACATAACAATTAATTTATCATGGCTGATAATAAAAGAAAATGTAAGCAAAATGCTGAATCCCACCCCCCTCCTACTCTCACCCCTCTGAGAGAAGAGATATTTGGCAGACAAAAGACACTCCTGAGAACCAAAGATTGCTGAAATATATGGACATTTAACTTGTGTGATCTTATTTTATTATTTCATTTACATTTCATTTACAGATGCATGTATGTATAACCTATATATGGTATGTCGTCATAATAACAGATGCTGTAAGATATATTACCATGTATGACATTTAATTAACACTGTTTGATAATTACTTATAAGTAGATAATATCCTGTTTTATTCATAAAAGTGTGGGGTGCCTTCCAACAACTGATGACGCTTTAACATGGGAGAATTAAACTAAAAACTGTCTTAATTCATTAGAGAGAATTATGATAAGATATGGCTGGAGTGGAGTTTTGCGCCTTGAACACAAATAACCCCACCTCCTCTTACAGAGGACTTTAAGACAAGAGAAACTTCTTTTCCTGGCTCTTATGTCATGCCCCCGTCTCCTCTGCACTTCAAAACCTTTCTCATCTTCAGTAAACCTCACACACACCTTCCTCCTCTTTTTTTGGGGGGGGGGGGGGACTTCAACTAACCCGCAGAGCAAGCGAAGCAAGCGAAGGCACACGGAACATGGGGAGGCCCAGCTGACTCCAATCGACCTGAAGAGCACCAAAGGTGCACAGAACATGTTGGAAAAAGGCTGATATCCAACAACTCTGAAAGAAAGAAGCCTGCTAAAAGGAGCCTGTGCCATTTTTTAGCTCTAACAAGACAAAGTTAGAAACAAAGAAACTTTGGACTTTACGCACCAGCTACGTGGTGCAGAGAAGGAGAAATAGAGAGAGATAGAGAGATGGCACGAAAGAGACTCAAAGACTTAACTCTTAAGAAAATAAACTTTTATCAGCGTTCCTAAAGAAGCCTGCTCCACTCTGCTGTAGCACTTGAGTCCTAACGAGGACCATAACAAACTTTAAACTCAGGTGAAACAACAGATACTTTTCCTTTATTGGGTTTGATGCTTTAGCTTAATAAGAACAATTAGGAAACGTAGACTAGATAAAAATTAGGATCCCATCAACATAGGAATGATAGTTAAATTACTTCAGGTGATTAATAATTCATAATATTAATCTCCCTTGACTTTCCAAATTTCTCAGTTGCTGAACGGTGCCTATTTATTTAATTGGTAACTATTAAAGTTTGCCCACATGGTGGTTTTCTGTGTTTGCAATTTAATACCGCTTGCCAAGTTAACCACTCACCGTATCATCTGGTGTCAAACGGTTGTTCATTCTTATCATTCATTCATGGTTGCATTTATCTGTTCATTTGTGTGTCTATTGTATAATAATACAACTTTAGAGCACTTATCAAACCAAAGTACAAAGTGCTTCAAGTTGTTCCAGAGCCTTGGGGCTGTAATATCAAAAGCTCCCCCTTAGTTTTCATCCTGGACTCAGGAACAGACAGCAGACCCTTGCTCGAAGATCTCAAACTACGTAAAGGTTCATAAGGGATTAAAAAGTCTAAAATATCATCTGGAGCCAGGCCATGAAGAGCCTTAAAAGTAATAAATAAGATCTTAAAATCAATCCTAAAACAAACAGGGAGCCAATATAAAGAGGCTAAAACAGCTGTGATGTGATCGTACCTCTTGGTCCTAGTTAAAAGCCTAGCAGCTGAGGTCTGTACAGTCTGCAGTTGTCTCAAAGTTTTTTGATTAAGACAAGTGAACAGACTGTTACAATAATCAAGTGAGGTGAGGAGATAAAAGCATGCACAACAGTTTCTGCATCACTAAAATTAAAAATAGCTCATATTTTTGCAATATTTCTGACATAATTGGACAAGCTTAGTGATATGTTGCTCAAAACATACATTGCTATCAATAAGGACACCAAGAATTCTTGCAACAGGTTTGATATGTTGTGACAGGTAGTCAGTCGATGGCAGTATATGTTTAGTGATATGCTGAGGCCCAATAACAAGGATTTCAGTTTTATTGAGTTGAGCTGAAGAAAATTTATTGACATCCAATTTTCTATGTCAGACAGGCAGTCCTGCAGAGAAATCAGCATACTAAGGTCAGTGGGCTTGACAGGGAGGTACAACTGTGTGTCATCCACATGACAATGAAAAGAAATACCATGTCTGCGGATGACATCACCCAAGAGGACCATATATAAGGAGAACAGTATTGGTCCCAGAATTGACCCTTGAGGCACACCATAGTTGATATGGGAAAAGGATGACATGAAATTATTAATGGCAACACAGAATTTCCTTTTGGACAAATATGATGAAAACCAGTTTAGTGCAGTGCCAAATATGCCCACCCAGTGCCTCAGTCTATCTAAAAGAATGCCACGATCAATTGTGTCAAAAGCAGCACTTAAGTCCAGCAGCACAAGAATTGAATACATGCCTGTGTCTGCATTCATTAAAAGGTCATTAGTGACTTTAAGAAGGGCTGTCTCATTGCTGTGGTGCTGACGAAAACCAGACTGGAACCTTTCAAAGGTATTATTGTTTTCCACAGCAGCGGGAAGCTGCTTAGAAACAATTTTTTCGAGAACCTTGGAAATAAAAGGCAGTTTGGAGATTGGACGATAGTTGTCCAGGAGGGTGGGATCAAGCCCAGGTTTTTTTAGGACTGATTGGACACAAGCAGTTTTAAAGTAATCTGGGACGCAGCCAGAAGACAGCGAGCTGTTCAAAGCAGTTAGCAAATGGGGCGCAATACAATAAAATATCTAGTCGCGACTTTGTCCAGAGGGCTGGAGGGCACAATTAAGCCAGCTGAATCTGATCACCAGGACGTAACCAGGATTCTGTTAAAAACATGAAATCGACATCAGTAGAATAGATAAAATAATTTAAAATAAACCTTTTGTTAGAGAGGGATCTCACATTGAGAAGAGCCATCTTAAAAAGTCTGTGCTGGGTTAGAGCTGAAGTTGAGACTGGAGGTAGGGTTCTGGCCCGGATCTTTATTAAAATTATTATTATTGCTGTGTCGGGTCTGTCTGTTTTTTATTAAGGACCTATGCAAAATTACCACAGGGATTTTAAAGGTAGCGCTAGAGGGATCCGGGCTGAAAATAGCAGCACTATGATCAGTCCACAAGGAGGAGTTACTGATAGCAGAGGGTGCGTGGCTGTTTATGGTGGGCAGAGAAGAGAAAGAAGAAGAGCAAGAAGGTGATGTAAATAGTCACTTACCTGAGGAGGAAAGTACAGCATGCTACAGGTTAGCCGCCAGCATGTGACTACCGGACTTGTTTGGGTGAAGACCGTCTTGTGCAAACAAGGATGAAGTTAAAATTGTGAATAAAACCAATGTCATGGGTACTGCAGACAGACTGGAGCGAGATATGAAGGCTGAGGATCCTGCTAAAATGGCCAGTAACACAACCCAGTGTAGGAATTGGACCCAAAATAAAAGCATGCTTTCCACTGCTGTTGAGCAGCTCAAAGAGGCTGATAAAGTCTGCTTTCATCAGCTCAGATGGCTGACGGATGGTGTCATTGGTGCCGCCATGGACTATGATTTTCGTGATAATTGAAGGGAGTGCAGCCAGAAGTCCGGGGAGCTTTTCGAGGATGTCGTGGGTTGTAGCTCCGGGAAAGCAGTGTGTGACCGTATTAACAAAGCGGATATTCCTTACTATGGAATTTCCAACTATCAGCGTAGTTGGGGGGATGAGAGAAGGCAGAGTCGCTGATCGTGGAGACCGGCGAGTTCCATCAGCTGTCCGTGGGATAGTCGTGGCCGGGAAAGGCTGCGGCGAGGGGGCGGCGTCCTTCTTAGCAGAGGGGTTCTCAGCTGTCTCTGGACGAATGAGACCTCCATAGCTTCTCCTGCCACGGATCATCAGGCTTAGCTGAAACAGCTTCATGTTCTGGGGCACCAGTGATAATGGAGCCGAGCCACAGAAGAATGGGATCATTGTCCAGTACTGGAGTGGAACAGTCAGGGGATTGAGATGGGATGGTTGCATTCCGGTTGTCGCAGCCAGAGGAGCTGAGGACTACAAGGTGTTTTGCCTGTGCCGAGGCGACAGTGGAGAACTCCAGGATGAGCTTGTCTTTTTCTCTGAGCTCGGCTTCCAGACAAGCAATACTTTTCTTCAGCTTTGAGATGGTAAGGGGTCAAGATCCACACTCAGCCATCACGCTTGCAGTTAGTCCGTAAAAGTGCTAAAAGCTTAAAATCCACAATAAAGTCCATCGAAGTGCTAAAAGCTTAAATTCCTTAATAAAAGCGACCGGGCTAAAACCAACCTAGCTGAGCTAGCAGCAGTGGAGGCACGACCACGACGAGTTGACAGCCAGCTTAAAATCTTAACTTTTTAAGATTACTTAAGATCCATACGTCCGATGACAACTTTTAAAAACTTTTACCATGTTAAAACATATAGGTAAAACAATAGCCAGGATAAAAGTGTAGCATAGAAACGTGGCTTAAAAACTAGCTAAAATGTCAGTTTATGGTGGTTGAAGACGAAGCCTCTGGCAGACACACAACACCAACGCATGCGCAGTTTTAGTAGTTAAACCAACTAGTTACTAATGGGGAATTCGGTCAGAGGCGGGTCGTCTGCTATAAAGGTGCTGCAGATGACAGTACCCAGTTCTCTCTTCGCTGAAGCCACAAGTGCATGTTTCAGTGACCAACAGGTCATAGAAGGACTGTAAAACAAATACTATGTGCTTCAGATGTGAGAAATACATTTGTAAAGTCCATGCACACATACTTGCATACTGTCCTACATGTGCTAATTAGAGTTGATTGATTTATGTTCTTCACTTGTATCTATTATCTTTTTTTATTCTTATTTATTATCGTTGTTTATACACCTTGCAGGTGGTGGCAATGGTTAAAAAAATGGGAGAAGACTAGTATTTTGTAGTTGAATTCCTCATTGTACTGTATATAAGAATATATCACTATGTTATAGTTCAATACTGTTATTGTTTCCCTTCAATAAAATGCATTGAAAACTACTTTCTGCACATTTCTGCTACTTTCTTAGGCTATATAGGTGCTCTCTTGCATAGCCATCTTGTGCTAAAAAAAGTATGTTTACACGTATGCAGTACCTTTAGCAATAATAATAATAATAATAATAATCCTCTACTTTAGTAAAGAAAACAATTATGACAGTTGTGTTGTAATAAAAACGAGTGTCCACTGATTAAATGCAGTCTCTCTGCACTGTGAAGAGGGAAAACCCAGATATTTATAAAGTTTGTGATGAATAACAGGTTGTTTCTTCATGCAGAAAAGATTTGGGGTTTAAAATTCAATTAAACTGGGGTTTAGCGAAGGCAGGGCATTTTTGACCCTTAAGACAAGGGGTGATATACACAAGGGCGGAGTTAATACACAGCAGGGAGTTGGACCCAATTATTTGGGAACCAATCGCTTTTCTTATCACATGGTTCAAGATATTTAAGATATTAAAAATCCCATTATTTTCTGACCAGTAAAGCTTCTTTGGTCATCCAATTAAAAATGTCACTTCCTCCACACATCCTGCCTCAACATTCTATTTCATCCTAAATCATTTAATTACCAAAGAATAATGCCTGCAAAATTCACTTTCCCCGTGAATTTAAAGGAAACAATAGAACACACTTGATGTCTTTGTTGTAAGTGTATTTGCATTTCAGTGCCCATTTTGTTGTTTGTTTGTGTATTTGTGTCTTTCTCCTGCAGACAACCAGATGACCAGACGTGACCTTGAGTGCAGCTACAGTGGAGTTTGATACCACTCAGACATCAATAAGGAATGTCATGTTTTGGTATTTAACTTTTGATAGCAGACACAGTGACTTCTTTTGTCTCCAGTCTGGATTTTTCTCAGCTGGAAAAATATATTGCATATTTCTCTCCACCTACACAGATGCAGCTTAGACAAGCTTCTTCTTTGGGGATCGTCAAAAGCCAACCTGGGGAAATGCAGGAAATCGCTACTTGAAGTAGATGAGGGAATGTGGTGCCACCAAAAAAAAAATTAATCACAACACTTCATCACTCCTGGGACACACAGAACATCACAAATTGATAATGTCTAACAGTGTGAGAGTATCCGCAGGTGAATTTTTCCTTTCACCTCAGAGTCAGTAATGCATGGCATTAACCTGTATCTAACATTTTTTTAAACAAGTGGAGATAAACCACATTTCATTTTCAAGGGTTTGTAGATAATTTCTGCAAGAGCTCCCATTTATGCCTCACTGCGGCAGTGATAGCGCCATTAACGCCACCAGGCCAATTTAACATCGATTTACCGATCAAATAGCAAATTCATGTTTCACTTCAGTGTTCATAGGGGCCTCTCGTCAAGCCTCACGTCACATTTCAGGGGTTAGTGAGATTAATAGCATCAGTCATAACGTGTCATATCTACCTCTGTCTCAAGGAGGACCCAATCTAGAACACCCCAATATGTGACCAACATTTCATGGTTCTCCAGCTGTTTTCTTTCAAGGACATGTTATAGTAGAGTGAAGCACTGCAGCCACATGGAGCTAATGGACCTTGGAGGTGGAATGTTACAAAAGACTGGCCTCCTCACTCCGGAGTGTGGCAGGCCCTGATTACAGAGGTGACAGTCTGGACATCCAAAGGAATTACTGTGATTGTTCTGCATAGTGTGTATAGCAATAACAATTTCTCCTTGAGGACCTTAGTGTGTGCTGCACTTACACAACTCTCAGTACATCTTTTTAGTATACGATGCAGACACCATTAGAAAGAAAAAAATTACATCAGCGCTCCACCCCCCACACAGGGTTTCTTTTGGATCTGAATTAGCCTTGATTCTATCAATTACTGTGCATAGTTTGCCAGCATCACCTACAACATGTTTCTCTACAAGGCTTTTGAATTATCCACTGATGGAGAATAAAGTGAATGTTTACAATTGCAAAAAATAGTAATTTTTTAATGCCAGTACAAGCTTGCACGTCTTAACAGCAAGCAGGTTCTTCATTCCTATTTTATGCCTGCTCGGCAGATCAATCATTTTCTTCCAGTCCTCTCAGACATTACTGGGACAAAAGAGAAAAAAGCATCAATTCAGTATCAGCAAATGCTAGGACAACAAAACAGTATACCCAGCCATATCTTCAAATATTTTTGGTTACTGAGGTATGTGACAGAAAAATCAATGGAAGCATTCATTAAAATCATATAGTAGCCAGGTAAAATGCATTTGTTTTGTTTTTTTGGTGATTTTACGAACTTAAAGGATAATTCGAGTTTACAAGAATTTGAGTCTTATTTTGAAAGTTTTGCCAATCATGTCGGTTAAGCTGCCCAATAATGCTGCCCGAGGAACTACTTCTATATTGAATTCTGCAGATTCATTACTAATGTTCAGTGCCAATGCAGGAAGCAGTGTGCCCTTCATGTAGCAAAGGGTGTGGAGGTTGGCGTGATGGATGGGCATGTAGCGGGTCTGAGTTCCATGCAGGAGACCAGAGTTTGCGTCCTGTCACAGACTGCCAAATGAATGTTAGCCTTTTTTAAACTATAACCACAGTCTTTTTCTAACCGTAACCAAGTTTTTTAGCTGCCTAAACATACCACAGTTTGCCAAATCTAAAATCCCTAATCCCCATATGTAGATTTTATAGAAAGCAATGTCTACGCAGCCTACATAGTGAAAGCAGCACGTTAGCCTCTGTCTGTGTCTACACAGGATCTATTCGGACACAGCACTGAGTATAGGTCACATGCGTTTTGGCAGAGCCCAATACACAAACAATTTAGTTAAATGTGAAAAATGTAAAAATAAGCCTTGGGTCACGTTTACATGCATGTAGCACAAATACAAGCATGTGAGACAGACGACTGAAAAACACGGCTGAAATACCTCCTGCGTAGACAAGCTGTAAGAAATATGTTCATACAGTTGTAGCGCACAATTTCCTGCTAATGGTTGGCATTGGACAATTTTGTCATTAAACATAACATTTTCAGAATCGTCCAACACGTTGCTGTGCTCCCTGATGTCAGCATTTAAAGGTACTTGGTGAGTACAGTGTTATTATAAACTATAGTAATGATTGAATGAAATGGCCCTAAGAAAACAGAACTTTTAAGTTGGTAGCTGTATCAGTGTCCGGATGCAGACTTTCCTCAGTGTGTATGTAAGAGTGAAGCTGAAATGAGCTCTTTGCTGTATTGTGCCTTGAAGTCTTGAAGGACATGCTGTAAGCCCTCTACCTTGTGAGGCAGGTCAAGCGTGCTCCCTGATATACTTTTTCATCCTCTTGGTGATAGCAGGGATTACAAATGTCTTTTTTTGTTTGCGACTAGCAGAATGTCATTCTTTTGTTCCCCTCCTTCAACCTCAAACACAATGCATCCCTGTCTGACAGCACCTCTCTACCTTATTATTTTACCAGTTGCTTTTCATTTACCTAGCCACTTCAAAAAGCAATGCATAGTCAACTCCCTTCCTGAGATGAGGTCAAACACATACAGAGCATTGGCCACTACTCTTTTTATTACCATAAATGTCAGTAGTTCTCTTCATCCTTCGTAGACTTTTATTACACTAGTGGAAATGTCAAATGTATTTGCAACAGTCATAACACTGATGGCCCTGAGGCTCAGAGAAGTGCACTATCACAAAGAATATGACTTTTATTTTTACTGATTGCTGTTTATTCACTGCAGAAAGTCTAAATCGATGTAACTTGAATATTCATGCAATAGTCCTGAATGAAAACCAAGCATAGAGCTATCTATATTTCTAATATTTCTTCTCCTAATGGGCTGCAGATCCTCTCTCTTTACTTTGATCATCCATTGAACTCCCATTCGGAGGTCATCAAATATGTATACCTCCCCAACTCTGCTGCAACACTGCTGACAGGACTCATTCAGAAGTCATTGGCATTCTTTGGGTACATCTCAATTCCAAGTTTCCTTCACTTGCGTCTTTTTCTTGCATTTTATGCTGCATTCCAGTCAAAGTTGGAGGTTGGAATTTCCCAGTTGAAGTTTCCGACCTCCAAGCATTCCAGGTGTATGATGTCAAACGTAAACAAAAAACATGGCTGACCATTACAAACTGATGTTTCTTTGGCAAGTGTACACACAATTGAAATCTCAGCAGTGCAGCCTCCTTGAATATATAAACGAAACAGCTGCCATTGTTGTGTGACATCAGACAACTGCTTCTTCATGCTTCTTCACAAGTAGGATCTCCGACTTTAAGTGGCATTCCATTGTACTTTTTCTTATAGGAGGGTGGACGTGTTCAAGTTCCGAGTTGTCTGGAACACAGCATTACTCCCTCCCACTGGGGATGCATGGGAGAGATGCAAGGAAATCATGTGAGGAGAGAAGAAACGAGGAAATGTGTTTTTAGAGAAAGAGACATCCTTTACACGTAAAGCTCCATTTCTGATGATGGCGGCAGCTGATCACAGCTGGATCAGCTGTCAGTCGGCTTTAACTGATGTAGAGACTTTTGATGGAGTTTGTGTCTGCATACATATGCACTGTGCTAATACTAATAAAAAGGCACACAGTTATCACTGCCAGAGCAGCAGTGTTTTCTCACCTGTTACCTGTTTAACAAACACCTAAACATGAATAATAACCTGCATTCTTTACTGTGTGGGCTATCGGCTCTGATTTGATCCGAATCCGCATGTAGTCATAGGCCTACATCATCCACCCGAACAAATTATTTTCCCGAATCCGCATGGACATTTCTCTCCATCTCTACCGATCCTTGTAGGCTATATTGCCTTTTAAATTATGTTGAGCAACACAAGCTTTCCAGGTGATTTCTTTATTGTGTATGAGTGTTTTCTTTAACGACTTACTTTAATGATTAGAGAGGCTGCTGTCAGTCATTTTAAACATTTACATGCACGCAGTAATGTCACAGCAAATATGGTGGGACATTTAAGCAGCAAAACAAAAAATTGTAGTTATAAACTTGACAGGACAGAGGAAACTCTCCAGAGGAAACAGAGTTAAACTTTTAGCTTCTGAAATACATTTTTTAGACAGTGCTGATGGAGCTCAGGATTTATCAGGGCAGCTGATTTACTCCTAACAATCTCACTGTATGAACCTGGACAGTGTATGTGACCTTTCGGATGTGTAGAAGAACACAGAACATTAATTAACATTAGATCATGACCGATCCTGTCGGCGTGTCGGGAGATTTAAATAATCAATTAAGTTATGCTGCTGTGCCTCGTGCGTAAATGCACACATCGTTTCTCTTAATGGGTAGACGCTTCACCCTGTTTCAGAATGTTAATTTTTGTGACCCGGCCCACCCGATCCACGGATATAACTACAATCCGCACATCACTACTGTGTACTGTGTCCAGCTCAGAGGCACAGGAATAATCTCTACTGGCAGAATGCCTTTATATTACATATTCATTATTTGCATCTATATTTCTTCATATTTTGATTTTGAATTCATTCAGAGAGAGGTACAATGCAAAGACCAGGTAGAATTATTATTTTTTTTTTATATAGTAGAATAGTAATTGTAGTGTTAATATTAATAAATTAGTAATAATCAGAATGACAGCTATAGGAAGAATAATGTCAGCATCAGTAACAGAGCCAATAACAACAACTGTAGTAGCAGTTGTCAAGCAGGAACACGGGGGCAGCAGGTGGCCCACAACCACAGATCCAGTCTCTGCAGCTACGGAGGCAGAAAGCGACAGAAGGACAGAGGAGAGAAATGAGAAAGCACAAAAGTACGGGAGAGAGAAGATGTTGAGTTAGTAACATGCAGTAATGGGATAAAAATGCATACAGATAGAGAAGGAGAGAGGAAAGAGGCGCATCATGTGAAGTCTCCCGGCAGTTTAGGCCTATAGCAGCATAACTAAGGGATGGTTCAGGACTCACCCAAGCCAGCCCTAATTATAAGCTTTATCAAAGAGGAAAGTCTTTAGCCTACTCTTAAATGTGGAGACGGTGTCTGCCTCCCGAACCTAAACTGGGACCTGATTCCACAGGAGAGGAGCTTGATAAATGAAGGATCTGGCTCCCATTCTACTTTTGGAGACTCTAGGAACCACAAGTAACCCTGCATCCTGGGAGTGCAGTGTTCTAGTCGGATAATATGGTATTATGAGATCTTTAAGATACAATGGTGCCAGACCATTAAGAGCTTTGTAGGTGAGGAGAAGGATTTTAAATTCTATTCTAAATTTTACAGGGAGCCAGTGCAGAGAAGCTAATATTGGAGAGATATGATCTCTTTTCCTAGTTTTTGTCAGTACATGTGCCGCAGAATTCTGGATCAACTGGAGAGTCTTAAGGGACTTATTCAGGCAGCCGGATAATAAGGAATTGCAGTAGTCCAGCCTAGAAGTAACTAATGCATGCACTAATGTTTCTGCATCATTTTGAGACAGGATGTGCCTGATTTTTGCAATATTACGTAGGTGAAAAAAGGCAGTCCTTTTAAGTTTGTAAGTAAGTTTGTTTCATGTGGGAGTCAAAGGACAAATCCTGATCAAAGATAATTCTGAGGTTCCTTACGGTGCTGCTGGAGACCAGGGCAATGCCATCTAGAGTAACTATACTCCTGTTGTACTCCTGTGCAATATACTCTTTTCAGTTTAAAATTCCCTATTTATTGATATTGATATTTATTCACACCTCTATTACTGCTGTGCAATACCCTCCGTCTCTTAATAAGCTATACTTAACTTGACAGTACATGCACTACTACCTTATATAGTATTATTGTCATCAACTGGTAAACCCACTTGTACTTCACACATTTTATTTTATACTTATACCCATTTGGTACTTTATTTTCTGACCTGTATTATATTTTTTGCTTAGTACTTCTATTCCTGTGTGCACTGATGTGATAGTGAGTTGCTGTAGCAAAAGAGTTTCCCCTCGGGGATCAATAAAGTATTTCTGATTCTGATTCTGATATATCTTTAGATAATTTGTTTCGGAGGTGTTTGGAACCAAGTACAATAACTTCAGTTTTGTCGAGTTTAACATCAGAAAGTTGCAGGTCATCCAGGTCTTTATGTCCTTAAGGCATGCTTGAAGTTTAGTTAACTGGTTAGTTTAATCTGGCTTGATCGATAGATATAATTGGGTATCATCTGCAAATCAATGAAAGTTTATGGAGTGCTTCCTAATAATACTGCCTAAAGGACGCATATATAAGGTGAATAGAATCGGTCCAAGCACAGAACCTTGTGGAACTCCGTGACTAACTTTGGCGTGCAAGGAAGACTCACCATTAACATGTACAAACTGAGATTGATCTGATAGATAGGATTTAAACCAGCTTAGTGCGGTTCCTTTAATGCCAATTACATGTTCCAGTCTCTGTAATAGGATGTGATGGTCAATGGTGTCGAACGCAGCACTAAGATCTAACAAGACAAGTAGAGAGACAAGTCCATTGTCTGATGCAATTAAAAGGTCATTTGTAATTTTCAACAGTGCTGTCTCTGTGCTATGATGCACTCTAAACCCTGACTGAAAATCCTAAAATAAACTATTGTTATTTAGAAAGTCACACAAGTGATTGGCGACTGCTTTCTCAAGGATCTTAGAAAGAAAGGGAAGGTTAGATATAGGTCTATAGTTGGCTAAAACCCCAGGATCAAGAGTGGGCTTTTTAAGAGGCGGTTTAATTACAGCTACTTTAAAGGATTGTGGTACATAGCCTGTTAATAAAGACAGATTGATCATATCCATTAAAGAAGTGCTAATTAAGGGTAAAACGTCTTTAAGCAGCCTAGTTGGAATGGGGTCTAAGAGACAGGTTGATGGCTTAGATTAATTAATCGTCGAAGTCAGCTGAAGAAGGTTGACAGGAGCAAAGCAGCCAAAACACCCATCAGGCTCTAGAGCTGTTTCCAAGGTTCCTGTGTTTGAAGACAAGTCGGCACCGGCTAAAGGCAAGACTTGATGAATTTGTTCTCTAATATCATTAAAGAAGCTCATGAAGTCGTTGCTACTGAGAGCTATAGGAATACATGGTTCAATAGAGCTGTGATTCTCTGTCAGCCTGGCTACAGTGCTGAAAAGTTTTTATTTTCCTCTATTAATGATGAGTAGTAAGCTGCTCTGGCATTACGGAGGGCCTTCCTATATGTTTTAAGACTATCTTGCCAGACTAAACAGGATTCTTCCAGGCTGTTGGAATGCCATTTCCTTTCAAGTTTTTGTGATGTTTGCTTTAATTTGCAGGTTTGGGGGTTATACCATGGAGCTAACCTTCTTTGTTTTATTATCTTCTTTTTTAGAGGAGCGATAGAATCAAGTGTTGTTCGCAGTGAGCCTGCAGTGTTATCAACTAGATGGTCAATTTGGGAGGGGCTGAAATTAATATAGGAGTCCTCTGTTATATTGAGACGTAACATTGAATTAAATGCAGATGGGATTGCTTCCTTGAATCTAGCCACAGCAATATCAGACAGACATCTAGAGTAAGAATTTTTGCCTAATGGCGTGTAGTCCGGTAATAGCAGTTCAAAAGTTATTAAATAATGGTCCGATAAAGAAGGATTCTGTGGAAAGACTATTAAATGTTCAATTTCAATGCCATACCAGCAATGCAATACCAGAACAAGGTCGAGGGTGTGGTAAAAACAGTGAGTGGCTTCATGTACACTCTGACAAAAGCCAATTGAATCTAATAATGACATAAATGCAGTACTAAGGCTATCATTTTCACCGTCCACATAATATTGAAATCACCTACAATAACCACTTTATCTGTTTTAAGGACTAAACTTTATAAAAACTCTGAGAATTCAGATAAAAACTCAGAATAAGGACCAGGAGCGCGGTACACTATAACAAATAGAATTGGCTGTTGTATTTTCCAGGTAGGGTGTGAAAGACTAAGAACAAGGCTTTCGAATGAGTTATAATTTAGTTTAGGTTTAGGGTTGATTAATAGGCTTGAGTCGAAGATGGCTGCAACTCCACCTCCTCGGCCTCAAGGAATGTGAGTATTAATATGACTGGGCAGAGTGGATTCATTTAGGCTAACATATTTTTCATGACCCAGCCAGGTTTCAGTAAGACAAAATAAGTCAATATGATACTCTGATATTAAATCGTTCACTAGTACAGCTTTAGATGACAGAGATCTGATGTTTAAGAATCCACATTTAATCCTCCTATTTTTTTGTGCTATTTCAGCGTTTTTGTTTAGGTTTTTATTTATAACTCTTCTTCTGTTAACTTTAGATTTTATTAATTTAAGTGGTCGGGGGGGCAGACACCGTCACTAAGGAGTTTTGGGTGGGTAACTGCTCTGGAAGCGCAGAGAAGCATGTAGGACTGCAACTCTGCCTCCTGGTCTGAACTCTGAGTTGTCATGGTTTTGGTTCACTAATAAACTCGGCCAGATTTCTGGATATGAGAGCTGCTCCATCCAAAGTGGGATGAATGCCGTCTCTCTTAATCAGACCAGGTCTTCCCCAAAAATTCCGCCAATTATCTACAAAGCCCACATCGTTTGCTGGACACCACCTCGACAGCCAGCGGCGGAATGAAGTCATGCGGCTAAACGTGTCATCAATGGTCAGGTTTGGCAGGGGCCCAGAGAAAACTACGGAGTCTTTGCATATGTACACACCGACTTAACATTAACTTTAGTGACCTCCGATTGGCGTAATCGGGAGTCGTTACGACGTGAATAACAGTCTTACTGTATTTACATTTATCCTTAGCCAGCAGTTTTAAATAGGATTCAGCGTCGCCTGCTCTGGCCCCAGGAATACATTTGTCTATGGTCGCTGGTGTCGCTAACTTCACGTTTCTTAAAATAGAGCTGCCAATAATCAGAGTTTGTTTCTCAGCGGGTGTGTCGCTGAGTGGGGAGAACTTGTTAGAAACGTGAACAGGTTGGTGGTAAACCGTGGGCTTCTGCTTAGGGCTATGCTTCCTTCGGACAGTCACCCAGCCTCCCTGGTTTCCCGGCTGCTCGGGAGCTGCCAGGAGACAGCTAACAGGAGCTACCTCCGGTCGGTCCGCACCAGCTACTGGGGGCTGGCTAACTACAGCAGCTAATGATTGAGTTCCCACGGTGCGGAACCGTGTTTCCAATTCACTAAGCCTCGCCTCCAATGCTACAAATAAACTACATTTATTACATGTACCATTATCACTAAAGGAGTCAGAGGAATAGCTAAACATTTGACACACCAAGCAAGAGAGAGCAGGAGAGTGAGAGGGAGAGAGAGAAGCAATCACTAGCTGCTAAGCTAAAAAAACGGTAGCTAGCAAAACTGAATACCGTGTAAACTGTGGTATTAGCGAGAAAGTTGTTAAAAGAAGGAGAGAGCTATGAGTGCTTGAGCAGAACTAGTGTAAGTTTATAGCGGATAGTTAATCACTATAATGAACAATCGAACGACATTAACTGTGATGAGCTAGAGCAGCAGAAATACGCTGCTAGTAAAACACAAACACCCGGACCGGAAATGACACAATACGCTTACCGCAGCACGTCAGGTATCAGGAGAAATGATGATAAATGATGTAAAAAGTGTTTCTTGTGTGTTTCTTGCTGACAAAGACAGACTATCCTACTCTCTTTGACTTTAATTGTATCCATAATAAAAATTAATGTGGGAAATAACAGATCATAAAAAGAAAAATCATTCTAATTAATGAAGAATGTTGTTTGTGGTCCTTTTGTTGTTCAGACCTAAAATTAACACAGATTTTTAACTAGATGCTGAATCAGAAAACAAATCAAATATTAAAGCTGCAAGCAGCGATGACCAGGCCCTCGCACATGACCTCACGTTGGGGTGTGACGCAGCCTTGGCGGCGCTGCTGGAGGTTGGCTGACGGGGCTCTGAATTTTCATGCATTTTGGACACCGCACGAGGGAGTTAAATTTCACTTCCTGTGCACTGGAAAAAGGCTAAACAATAGTCATCGTACAAAAGGAGAAAACAAATTGGCTTCTAAAAGGAGATGAAAGACAAGGTCGAACATCATTGTGATCTCCAGGTGAGTATGCTGTGCTGTGCTTGCTTACTTACTGGCGTTACCTACAGTTTGCTAACGTTAGTGTTAACTAGCTGTGGCAGTGGTATACAAGCTAGCTCATGTTAGATAATTTAGTTTGGACCCCTGAAAGTGGGTTTAGTGAAACCTCTGAGGGAAACTCAGTTCAGGTATTCAGTTCCAGAAAGAGAGGTAAATTAAATTCTGGATCAGTTACCATGGTAACTGACTCTGTGAACTTGATCTGCTCGCTGGCAGGTTTTCTTTAACAAACCCTGAGTTTCTCTGTGTCTCCTCCCTCTCCAGACAATGCTGTTTCATTTCCTCATTCATTCAGTCCATATCAAAGTATGTATCGAAGCGCATTAATTAGCAGAGGTTTACTGTCAAACTAATATCCCACAAGGATTTAGATTCTGTTACTCAGAACTATCTGAAGTTATCACTTTTATGCACTATCAGTCATCTCTTTGAACTGCGGTTTTTGCCCTCATATTCAAATATTACACAGCATCAAGTCAGCTGCGAATAAAACCTCTGCATGTCCTTCTGGTTTTATAACACTGTGACTCTGAGCACACGAGACAGCTGTCAATTTGTTAGAGCAGTTCCACTAAAATGTTTATTGCACATAATGTGTAATCTCAGTTAAAATCGTAAAAATCATTAGGCATTATTAAAAGACATTATTACTGGATCAGATTGTGAGCTTACAATCATGTGTCTATGTCTTTGATTAATATATTTTTCATCTTCAGTTGTTGGCCCTGTGTTTTATCCCCGTCAGATAAAAGCTGAACAAATATATTTAAAATGTAAAGTAGGCTACAGCCTAATACACAGTCAGATTCCACCACTTTATCATCCATTAAGGAAATGTAAGTCTGGTAAATGACGAATTAATGGACAACACTGAATAAAACTTTATTGTCTTAACTTATTCACACTTTTGCTCTGACACAGGCTCTTTTTTTAAAGGTAAATGTGCACAGTCCGCTGATGGGATTCACAATGGTTAAGGGGAACCAAACTGTGTAGGTGCAATCAATTAGACTTGGTTATCAAGATTATCAAAGATAATCATAAATAATAACTTAAATAAATATAGTCCTAGGGGGCACCACTCTTCTTAAAGAAGAGAAATGATAGCCAATTAATTGATTCAGTCTCATAAAATACACTAAACCATCAATTTGGAACTCAGAGTAATAGTTAAATTACTACTATAACCAAAATTAGCATTAATAGCTAGTATGTTGAAGGATTTGGAGTTCAACATAGAAGAGGTTGGCAAATTTCTCCCTCTTGTTAAACATTAAAGAAACCGCAAAAACACACAATGTGAAATCTACTCTAAATACACTAGACTACAGAACAAAGGGTGTGTGTGTAGGTGTGCACAGGTCTGGGTGTGGGCCAAAAGGAATGTTTCTTTGTTCTGTCTCTGACCACATGAACCCATGTGGTCAGAAACAAAGGAACATGTGAAGCAGGAGCTTTAAAGTTACTCCCCGCCATGTGGTTTGTGTTCAAGGCCAAATCGAAGTATATGTGTGTGGTCTGTGAGCTAACAGTGCCAAGTTAGGAAAGAGGATAGTTAGTTGCATGCAAGACCCTGTGTGAACATCACTAACATCAACTTAGCATGTGGCAACCAAATTAACCTAACAGATGAAAACACATCACAACAATAAAACCTCAATGAAAACACATCAGTAACGTCACATGTACAAAAGTTAAACAGTCCTTAGCTAAACTATATACACTGTTACTCTATGCTATACCCAATTGTTACGTTACCTGTCTGTGGGAGGGAAAGAGAAGTGGCTTTGGTGCTGCTGTTAGCTGGCAGTCAGTCTGTTGTAGACAAGCCAAGCTGGGAAGAATTGTGGTTCCGTTGTGAAGTGTCTTTTGCTGTGCAGTGTCCGCTTGTAGAGATCGGAGGAAGCCAGTCGCTCTGCCTGTGGTTGTCCTTACAGAGTTAACAGCTCAGCGTTAACTTGCTTTGTGCTCCTGTTAGCATGTGAAGTTAGCTGGCAGGCTTTGTGTGTGGCAGCCGTTGGTGCTAACCTTTGTTGCAGAAATCTTACGCAGGTCGCTGCTGTAAGAGAGAGTTTGGTTCTGTAGTAGCAGACAACCATCTGCTGAGTGCTGGAGGCGAAGCCAGGAGAAAAGAGTTCAGACTGGCCAGTGCTGCGTTCAATGGCTTTCAGGATTGTGGGACAAAAGAGAATGCAGTCTCCTAACAAAATTTCAGTTAACAATCACCAAAATTAAATAATTCATCTGTGGAGTCCCAACAATGCATTACATGCATTAAAATCTCTACGTCCACTGGATTAAAATGGAGGCTCTGCCTCCATAGTGATGGGAACTTGTGGATTTTCTCGCTGACTCGATATCGCTGACCCTCTCATCCCTATCATTCTCTTTGTCTTCTTAGCAGCACCTTGGCCTCTTCTTTCCTGTCCTGTTACCATCACTGGACTCCAAGCCACCATCAACACTGCATTCTACTGCTGCTGGGCGATGCTGGACTCTGGATTTTTATCTCCATCTAACTTTTCTGTACAAGTATGTACTTTACGTTTGAATAGTTTATCACAATGTACTTGTTTTACATTGATATTTCAATAAATATGAGCCTACTTTTGAGAATTGTGTCTTTTAGTAACAACAACAAAGTATAACCAAAATTATCATTACTACTTAAGTTGACCTTGCTCTGGAGTCTGACAACACCCAGGTGGCTAGCCCCGAACCAGCCAGTTCTCTGCCTGTTCCTGTCTCGGAGTCACGCTCTGGAAAGCACCCCAGAAGGAAACATGGCTCCCGCAAACATCGTGCCTCTCCGCTGCCCAGCTTCTCGTCCTCACCACTGCCCAGCTGCTCCAGTCCTGTCTGGTCTCCAGTCAGTGGTCCGGCCAACACCTGAACCTCCTGAGCTGCAGCTGTCTCCTGTTCCCGTGCTGCAGCCATCTCCTGCCTCTGCTGGCCCATAGCAGCCACCTACTGCCTTGTCTGGGCCGCAGTCACTTCCTGCTCTGGTTGGGCCGCAATCACCCGATCTCCCTGAGCTGCAGCACACTCCTGAATCCCCTGAGCTGCAGCAACTTCCTGACCCTCCAGTTCCTGGGCTGCAGCAACCTCCTGGACTTCCTGAGCTGCAGCAGCCTTCTGATCTTCCTGAACTCTCTGTGCTACAGTAGTCACCGGAATCTGCTGAGCTGCAGCAGCCTCCCGAACCCCCTGAGCTGCAGCAGCCACCTGAACTTCCTGTGCTGCAGCAACCCGCTGAGTCTGAGCTGCAGCTGACCCCTGTTCCTGCGGAGCTACAGCTGTGTCCAGTTTCTGTGCTGCAGCTGTCTCCTGTACCTACAAAGCTGCGGATGACTCTGTAAGGGAAATGTTCCCGTTTGTCGGTGAAAATTAATGGCAAAGTATTGCCATTGTCAAAAAGTTGACACAGTGTCAATGTGGCCGATGTTTGCCATACTTTGCATGGTGCCGATTGATACCATTCCTGACACATGGGAACACAAATGCGCCAGCGTGTCAAATCCAAAGGGGGGCGCTTTCGTACAATTTCCTCTATGACATTTGGGAAAGCGAGGTGACAAACAGGATAATTATTATTATTATTGTTATTTATGTACATGTGTAATATATATTAATGAATGGGGAAGTTTTTGACATTCCGGTCACTGATACCTCTTTGGACATTTGGGAAACTGCAGTGACGAATGGGTACATTATTGAATATTAAATATTCAATGTAAATATTGTCCATGTAGATTATATATTGAGCAAATGCTGGGGAACATTCATCCGTCAAAGAGGGGGAAGAAAGGGGGAGGAGGTTGAAGAGGAAAAGAAAGGAGAAAAGGGGAAAAAAGGGAGAAAAAAAGAAAAATGTGGCTAATTTGTGTCCATATCTATTTGATGAATGTACTTCTAGCTGCCTGAACACAAATAGGAAACATTTGATGTTTTTAAAGTCTATGGACACACCGCGGATGGGATTCGAACCGTGGAACTGTGGAATTGGCAGCTCTCAGTGGAGGAGAGTGGCAGCTACCTGCTGCGTGACGCAGATTGCCTTATTTGGACATCACTCCGGGAGGGCTGTTCCCCAGTTAAAAAGCTGGGCTACTGACATGCGCGAAGGGACTCCATTGCTTATTGGTCTCCTTACCCTTTCTCCTAAAGTTTAGGTTGCAAATAATTAGGCAATAAATGATAAATGTTGTTGCACCTTACAGAAATTCTTAGTTATATCAGCATGTAAGGATCGTTTGGTATCTTTTATAAATGCTAATATTATTCTTGTGAAAAAATTATTTGATATGCATATGCTTCTTATTTATAATAATTCAGTTATGTGTAATAATTCATTTTTTCTTTTCCCACCTTCCTGAAGGACCTAAATGCCAAGAGCTCATCTCATGACTTGGGTAGCGGATCTTTCCATTGCTGACCCTCACTCTGAAACTTCTCCTCATGTATATCAGAGACTTCCTCCCAACATTTAACAGAAGTGAAAAGGCCTCCTCTAAGCATGTTTCTTTTTCTCTGTTTCATAGCATGGTGTTTTATCAAGTGTCAATTGAATTAACTTGTAAATAACATACCATGCTACTGTTATTGAATGTTGTCATCATTATTATTATTATTATTGTGCTGGTTTACACAAACTGTCATTAAAAACACCACTTTGTACATCTGCTGTACAGCAGTTTTGTTTGTTCAAAGATTTAAGACATAAAGAAACACTTTTGAAAGATTTAATTAAAACACAGCACAAAAAGTACAATGAATACAAAGAAGACTTCCAATGTAGAAATATTGATTTTCATACAACTATTTACATTAAACACAAAATATATCAAACTATAAACAATTTACAATAAAACTATTATTTAAAACTATTAACCATTTACAATACACTTACAGTATGATTATTTAGAGAACTTTTTCCTCATTTCCTTCAACCACTGGTCTTTTAAAAGAGATTCTGACAGAGGGCAATACACTCTGCCACGGTACTGGCTGTGTCCAGTGTCAACAGTGCGGAACTGGCCACACTTTTTAGTATTGGCTGCTACAGTTTGCCTATATGGCCTCTTTGGAGTGGCTCCAGCTTCTACTGTGCTGGTAGGCGCACTGGTTTGTGGGTTGGTGCCCTGAATTACCGAAAAAGGAAGGACTATGGGTATGAGACGAACAGTTTGTACTGCTGGTGTGAGGCTCTGAGGTGTCAGAAAGGGTCCTGGTGCTGGGGGTGTGACAAACACATGCCTCTTCACTGGCCCCTTTGGCAAGATGGGACGTGGGAGCTGACTAGAGGCTGTCTGCCTCTGTTGTGCCTGACCTGCTGTACTCTCCGGCAGCCGGTACTGATGCTCCTGTCGAGGCTGGAACCTGAAGAACCTCCAGGTCCAGCAATGTGGGGTCATCTGTGATGTCAGAGAAGCCCTCATCTTCCTCCATGTCGTCCTCCACGTCATGCTCTTCAATTAACTGAGAAGTCTCTTCTGAATCAGGGTGCATATCCTGCAGTGCCTGACCAGTCTGCCGGAACAGATACTGTACCCCTATGAGCACTCCTGAAATAATAGGGGTAAAGTGGATCATTTACAAAAGTTAATAAAAGATTTTAAAACCGAGTAGAATTACCAATGTGTTTACAAATGCTTACCAGTGTAACGTGAGGGTGGACAGAACTCTGGTACCACCTTCCTGCCGAACAGCTTCTTGTAATTTGTGTTTACACAGTGAAGCAGGTCACCTGAGTAACTGCGTAAAGCAGATGGTCCAGTAGACAGGGCAGCACTACCACGGTCCTGGTTCCACCTATGCAGTCCTTCCAGCAGGTATACCTGAAAATTCAGGCTGTTGGCACTGGTCCCTAGAAGTACATTATCAAATATTAAATTATGAAGTTATTCTTGGACTATACAACACATGAACCAACATGTCTGACAGACACAAACCTGGTATGAAGCGGTTTAGGTGTAAATGAAAAGACTCTAAAGATGTAGAGCCTCTGGCACATCTGTACATGGGTAACCGCACACCGCCCTTTGTGAGCTCCCCTGTCTTGGTGTATAGAGCAACACCTGGCAGGTCCTGGATGCAGTTGACGTGCTTTCTTTGGACATGCCAGATGTGCTCCATCCTCTCCCTATCAAACAGGGGAACCCGAAGGGAATCGTTGCCACTGGTCCCCATGAGCCCCTGCAGCAGCTCCTCCAGCAGCTGAGTGGTGGTCTCCTCACCACGGGTCCTCCTCCGGCAATGGAGAGCCAGCTCCTTCCTTGAGAGATGTTTATTGATGTCACCATCAGTAAGGGAAGACAGGCCCTGGGACTGAAGTTGCTGTCTTTTTGCTTCACTTCACGAGTTAAATCAGCTGCATCCCACTCAAATATGCACACTGATAGGCGCGACATAAATGGGTACAGCTGATGAGCATCTGTTGCGCATCCCAGGGCAAGTCGGCGTATGAAGTGCCAGATGTCCAGCCTTATAGTGAGGTGTGGCCACCCGCTGAATCTGGCCATCAGCTTGGTCTCTCCTGCCTCAGTACAGCAGCCACAGTCGACATATAAGGCAACAGGGGGATCCACACCGGCTTGCTGGTATCTCTTTACCAGGTCTGCTGCCATCATGTCCAGGCCAGCTCCCTCTTGAGCGGTCAGCACACTGATGAGAATCTGACCATACTCATTTCCCACAGAGGTGAGCCAGAGTGCTGTCCCCTTGGCTGTTCCGGCAAGCTTCTTGGTGATCTGAAGCACATAAAATTTATAGAGCCTCTGTGAACATGATTCAGAAACACTGAAATACAGGCAGTAGTTAATAACATCAGTAGCCTATTTTAAAGAAAATAAGGTTGTTTAACCTTTTTAGTCGAATCCATTTTTAGAATAGTGCCATAGGTCGAGGTTATTGTGGCCTTGATGTCTTCCAGCCTTGTTAAAATGTCCTGGCTGTAAACTGAGAGGAGCCACTTACAGCTCGGCACCACTGCAGGCTCTGGAGGCTCAGGGAATGCCATGGGCAACAGTCCGGGCCGCTGGAGGAAGTCTACACACTCTGTGGTGTACCTTGCTACGCAATGCAGCCACTCCTCCACGTGGTTCTCCCTCAGCTGCTTTAAAACGCATGTTGGGCTGTTACCCAGGCCTCTCTCCCGCAGAAGCCGGATCACCCGGATGTCACACGCATACCTTGGTCATAGACAGATATATCAGTAAGAATGTTTTGCATAATTCTATTTGACAAGGCAAGACAGAAAAGAGACGTTACTCACTTTTGTGTGAGGATGACCCGAAATTCTGATCTGTGAGCCAAGTCCAGTTGCATAAGGACAGTCTGGCTGCAAGACACATGGGTGGATCTACATTTGGTACAGGTTAGAGTCTCTGTCACCATATTGTAGATCCTGTCCACGTCCAGGACCCGCCGTGCCCTCTTGTGCAGCCCCGCTCCTGTGAGTTGATGCCGCCCACAGGCAGAGTTGGAACAGACCACCTTCACCTTCCACAATTTGTAGGGCATCCAGACAAGAAGTGGGTGGGCAAAAAAACGGTCTGGAGCAGCAGCCTGGTGGTACAGATGGCTTGGCTGTGGTGGAAAGTACCAGAGCCTCAGGTTGTCTTGAAGCTCTAGTTTTCCCTTGGGCCCCAGCTTCAATAGGGTCTTCACAATCCATTTGTGGTCTTCAGGAGGCAAGCCCTCTGACCACAAACAGGGCAGCTGAGTTGTTGAAGCTTCAAGTGTCTCTGTCCTGGAGTCAGCAGTCTTTGCAATAACAAAAGAATGCATAAATATACTTATTACTGGTAAAGACACTGCTGAATTTGAAATTTCACCGCTGAAATTTCTGTGTAGAAATACAAATACTTTAACTGTATTCGAAAAGTGAGTTATATCATTACTCACTGAGACAGCAATGCTGGCTGGAGAACTGGTACTTCCTTCAGTGGGGTCGGTGACTTGGGTCTGTAAAGCATTCAGTCTAAGTAACTTGTATTAATAACGCAATTTAAACAGTTGCTATTTGATCTCTATTTACCTTGGTTACTTTTCTGGCTCTACTAAGATTTGGCTTTGCAGCAGCAACATGAGAACCACCAAATCTTGGCTTGGTAAACTGAAAAGCAATAAAGCAAAGGGTCATGTCATGAGAGAACTATATTGTCAAACTATCATTCAGTGAATAAAATGGCAAATATTAATGGTCAATTTATGATAACTGTCCAAATACCATTGACAAAGTCAGTGATGGTCGCTGCTTATGGGCCCCCGCTCCAAGCACCTGTCCCACTACTGCACTTTGTTGCCCCACGGTGCTTTGGACAGGACCCACTGCTGCACTTTGTTGCCCCACGGTGCTGTAGACAGGACCCACTGCTGCACTTTGTTGCCCCACGGTGCTTTGGACAGGACCCACTGCTGCAGTCTGTTGCCCTGCGGGCCCCTGAACAATACTTGCTCCGGTTGGCTGTTGTTCCATGGCAGAGTAGATACATCACTAATTACGTTGTGTACTGATATGCACACACACACACACACACACACATAACTTGAGTGTTACCTACTGAGTGTGGAATCCGCACATACACTTCCTCACTTCACTGAACAAGGACTTCTGTCCATGTGTCTGCATTGGGCATTTCTCAATCTAAAAATAAAAGTTGAACATTTGATTGAATTGAACATGGATTTTGTAGTTACAGAGGTCTGATGTAAATTATTTACTCATTACATGTTTATTAACTCATAGGAACCTAGCCTTTTATTGTATTTGATTCAAGTTATAATGAGTCAAATGTATTGTGAAAGTAAATAACAATTAATAAAATATACTGTGCCATGAATATACTCATACCCTTTGATACAGTTCATACCACTTCTTCTGTGTGGGAGCTGGCCTGTTTCCTTCACCTGCAGGCCAGGCCCCAGTGCTGGCATACTACCTCAGGCGTGACATCCATTCTGAGTCTGACATCGCTTTGTGCGATTTTGATTTTGAAGACATTTCCTTTGGTGACATAAATGCATAAACATTTTTTAAATGCATAAAAACAACATAAATGCTGGAACATGAAAGCTAGACTATCGGCCTTGTAATTTTTTAATAATCCTATGAAAAACCCATAAATCACCCTATATTGCTTCCATATTTGAAACACAGCTCATGAATAACCCTGATTTTGTTATAAATATGTATTCTTATAGTGTGTGGAGGAAAATAGAATTAATTAGAAAACTGGTTGTATACCTTCTTAGGCAATTATTTTAATGTTTGGTAATATTAAGTATAGTAAATAGCTCAGCAGTTTTTCTCCAAATGAAACAGAAGAGACAGTGAAATATAACAGTCAGTTTGAATAAAATGGCATTTCATATAGCCTAATGGATATAATATAGAAGGATCAGAAAGGCCTGACCACAGGCCACTGCTGAGTTACAGAGCTAGATATTATGAATGTAGCCTATATTATACAAATGAAAACTGTGATTAGGTGAAAACTATTGTTTATCGTATAAGCAACACTGCCGTTAGTCTTGTAAATAACGTTAGGCTCGGAAGCCAAAATGAACGCTAGCAAGCTATTAAAAGACGTATTACTATGACAACCCCCCCAATACATTAATTTAACGTTATAACGTTACATCATGAATTTAGAGGATAAATCTCCTGCTTCAAAGTCAAAAAAACTTTGTTCTGAAACGCTGTATTCATAGCCTAGCATTACCTATAAGCCACCTTAATTGATGACATTAGCATCTGATGAGAAAGAATGAAATTACAGTCAGATAACAGAGTGTTTGTAACGTAGATAGCTAATTTAAATGATATGACAACATGACACAACAGGTGAAATTACTTATATACTAAGTTATGTCATTTACAACACTCTAGTAAATGTGTGTATATACTCACCATTTCGACTGTTCGCTTGACAGCGATGGCGGAATTTAGTGGACTTTGTTAGCTTTGATAGCATCCGGTTTAATGTTACTGTATTAACTGTTTGAAAATTAACTTCGCTACAGCATTTATCCATATTACGTATTAATAACCAACACCTGCAAGAATTCTCCAAGATGATTGGTCGCAGAATGTTTAAGCCGGCGAATGTTATTGGCCTTAATTCTCAAACATTTTTTCACCGTGATTAGTCAAATGTTCAAGCTGGGAAAAATTCGCCAAGATAATTGGTCGCAGAATGTTGAAGCCGCGAATGTTATTGGCTCTAATCTTTCAACATTTTCCTATATTGAACAGATCCTTCGGCTGCTGGAAATGCTCCCAGTGGGGTATGAACAAAACCGGCTCGCAGACACGACATTATAGAGCCATGCCTGGTGGAATCCCAGCGTAAGTGTAAGTGATGCTAGCAAAGCTAGCTAGCAAATGTTAGCAATCTGCCTCTGTACCAAACCTCTTCAGAAATCTCTTCACCCCTCCCCCAAAGAGATTTAGCGAATATTAGCTATACATATTATCGTAAAACTTAAATTAAAAGCTGAGCCCCTTTTAGGCGCCTTTTACTGGCCCAGTGTGGCTACACATTTTGACATATAAACGCAGGTCTCAATTAGAAGCTGGGGCTGGTTTTTATAGAATTTCTTTGGATGTATAAAACCTCTTAAAGCCTAAGGGGTTGCCCACTTGAGCTAGTTGTAAGATGCTTAGATTGCGCATACAAATATAAATGTTTATACTTTTGTCAATATAAACATTCTACAAATCGTTAGATCCTCCACAATTCAATCATTCAGTTCATTTTACGGAAACCATGAGCACCAAAGCATAATTCATTCAGATTTATTAGCATGGTAAACAAGTGGCAACTCTTTGAAGTGGTCATAATTCAATTCAATTCAGTTTTATTTATATACTGTAGCGCCAATTCATAACAGAAGTTATCTCATTGCACTTTTCCTATGGAGCAGGTCTAGACCGTACTCTTTATATAATTATTATTATTATTATTAGAAGGAAGCACAATGCAAATACCACTTCGAGTAATTACCACTACCATTACATTATTACTATAATGTAATGGTAGTGGTAATATTAATTAATTAATAATAATAGGATTGACAGTCATAGGAATAATAATGACAATAATAGTAACAGAGCCAATAACAACAACTGTAGTAGCAGGCGGCCCACAACCACAGAACAATGGGAGAGAGAAGATGTTGAGTTAGTAACATGCAGTAATGGGATAAAAATGCACACAGATGGAGAGGGAGAGGAGGAGAGAGGAAAGAGGTGCATCATGGGAGTCTCCCGGCAGTCTAGGCATATAGCAGCATAACTAAGGGATGGTTCAGGACTTACCCAAGCCAGCCCTAACTATAAGCTTTATCAAAGAGGAAAGTCTTAAGCCTACTCTTAAATGTGGAGATGGTGTCTGCCTCCCGAACCCAAACTAGGATCTGATTCCACAGGAGAGGAGCTTGATAACTGAAGCCTCTTCTACTTTTGGAGACTCTAGGAACCACAAGTAACCCTGCATTCTGGGAGCGCAGTGTCTAGTGGGGTAATAAGGTATTATAAGTTCTTTAAGATACAATGGTGCCTGACTATTAAGAGCTTTGCAGGTGAGGAGAAGGATTTTAAATTCTATTCTGGATTTTACAGGGAGCCAGTGCAGAGAAACTAATATTGGAGAAATATGATAGATTTTCCTCGTTCTTGTCAGTACATGTGCCGCAGCATTCTGGATCAACTGGAGACTGTGAAGGGACTTATTCGGGCAGCCTGATAATAAGGAATTGCAATAGCCCAGCATAGAGGTAACAAATGCATGGACTAGTTTTTTTGCATCATTTTGAGACAGTATGTGCCTGATTTTTGCAATGTTGCGTAGGTGAAAGAAGGCAGTCCTTGAAGTTTGTTTCATGTGGGAGTTAAAAGATAAATCCTGATCAAAGATAACTCCGAGGATCCTTACGGTGGTGCTGAAGGCCAGGGCAATGCCATCTAGAGTAACTATATCTTTTTATAATGTGTCTCTGAGGTGTTTGGGGCCAAGTACAATAACTTCAGTTTTGTCAGAGTTTAACATCAGAAAATTACAGGTCATCCAGGTTGTTATGTCCTTAAGGCATGCTTGAAGTTTAGCTAACTGGTTAGTTTCATCTGGCTTGATAGCTATAATTGGCTATCATCCACATAACAATGAATGTTTATGATCACAGCCTGTATAAAAGCCCTGCATTCACCTCAGTCTGGGACGTCGTTCATATGTACCTAGGACTCCATATGCTACACAGCATAATAATTATCTCCAGCGATTCCCTTCTCCAGCGATCTCCTGTCTCCAGTGTTCCCTTATCTCCAGGGATCTCCTGTCTCCAGCGATCTTCTGTCTTCAGTGAGTCTTCCCTCCTACATACTTCACTATCTTCATACCTGTATACCTGTACTATCGGGCTGTCATCCAATAAAGAACATTCTGTGTCCATCTCAGTGTCCCCTGCCTGTCTGTTCCATAACAGAAGGTTGGACCATACCAAAAGGATGACAGCCCTGAGCCCCGATGACCCCTTCCCGGACCTGGAGGATGTTATCCGACGATATCTCTTCACCCATCCACCACCAGTCATTCCAACCTGCACTTCCTCAGACAGTCCTTCACCCCCGCTGGCTATTAGCATGATTACCTTACTAAAGACCTTCTCAGGCTCAGCAGAGGACTGCGAGGGATTTTTGTTGCGGTGTTCCCTGGTCTTCAGCCTGTATCCACACCAGTATCCCACCGAGCGATCCAAGGTGGCCTTCTTGGTTTCCTGGCTCGACGGACCGGTGCTCCGCTGGGCAGCAGACATCTGGTTGCGAGATGAGGCTGTCACCCAATCTTTTCGCCATTTCGCAACACACCTCAGGAAAGCGTTCGGCACCCCAGTCATGGATTTCTCAGCCAGTCCTCAGCCCACAACTCTACTGGCCAATCTCCAGCCTTCTAACCACCGCACAGCCGTTCGCCTGCCCCATCCACTGCTTCAGTTCCTGCTCCGTCACCGCCGTTTCCAGTCCCAGCTCCACCGCCGCCTCCAGTCCCAGCGCCATCACTCCCTGCTGGATCGCAGCAGCCAGCACCCCCTACAGGAGGGCAGCAGCTAGCACCCCCTGCAGGAAGGCAGCAGCAGCTCCTTGCTCCCAGGCTCCCTGCTGGATCGCAGTCGCCACCTTTCCCGGCTGGATTGCAGCAGCTCCCTGGACTCCCTGCTGGATTGCAGTTGCCTCCTTTCCCGGCTGGATCGCAGCAGCACCAATCCCTAGCCGATGTTGGATTGCAGCACGCCGCGGGACCGTCTGCTTGGTCGCTACAAGCCGCTGGAGCATCGGTTGGGTCACAAGAGCAGCCGCACCCTCCTTCTCGGCCGGAGTGGCAGGTTCCGGACTCCCGGACACCACTGATCCAGCACGCTCCTCTGCCAGTCATCCCGATGCCGGCTCCCTGTCCTGCTGTCCAGACACCGGCCCCTGATCTGGTTCGCCGACCTCCAGGGGGTTCCCGCCTTTGCCGTAGACCTCCAGGGGTTCCCAGCCTTCGTCTTCACAGCCGGCCTCCAGAAGGTCCCAGCCTTCATCTTCGCAGCCTGCCTCCAGAAGGTCCCAGCCTTCATCTTCGCAGCCGGCCTCCAGAAGGTCCCAGCCTTCGTCTTTGCCTCAAGCCTCCAGAGGATCCCCGCCTTCGTCTTTGCCTCAAGCCTCCAGAGGGTCCCCGCCTTCGTCTTTGCCTCAAGCCTCCAGAGGGTCCCCGCCTTCGTCTTCGCCTCAAGCCTCCAGAGTGTCCCCACCTTCGTCTTCGCCTCAGGCCGCCAGAGGGCTCCCGCCTTCGCCGCAGGCCTCCAGAGGGTTCCCACCTCCGGCTGCCAGAGAGTCCCAGCCTTCACTTCCGCCTCAAATCGCCAGAGGGTCCCCACCTTCGCCAGGACCTCCAGAACATTCCCACCTTCGCGGCCAGGTTCCGAGGGCCTCCGGTGACCTTCCTTCTGTGCCACCATTCCTGGCATTCCACCAGGCCTCCAGATGGGGTTGATCTTCGTCACAGACCGCATGAGATCAGCTCCACACCTGTCAAGCCCCTGGGCCGCCCGCTTCATGTCCCCAGCACCGCGCCTGTCCAGTCCCCGGTTCGTCCACCGGAGGTCCTCAGCCCCACGCCAGGCCAGTCTCCGGGTCGTCCACCGGAGGTCCTCAGCTCCACCCAGGATCAGGTTCCTTGTCATCTGTCCGAGACTCCCTGCTCCACACCTGTCCAAGCTCTGGGTCGTCCGTCCGAGACTCCCTGCTCCACACCTGTCCAAGCTCCGGGTCATCCGTCCGAGGCTCCCAGCTTTCAACAAAAACTCACAAGATTCACAATATATCA
This sequence comes from Siniperca scherzeri, assembly GCA_027580175.1. Lineage (NCBI taxonomy): Eukaryota > Metazoa > Chordata > Actinopteri > Centrarchiformes > Sinipercidae > Siniperca > Siniperca scherzeri. Next base: position 4,232,737 of record CM050851.1, on the reverse strand, counting down.
TCATCATTCATGACTGAATATTGGCATGAAGATGTGTTCAGAGCAGGACTCTTATTAAAAGTTGACGTTTGGGGCAGATTTGACCATATACACTGAAGTTACAGGAACTTTCTGTTTCCTCGCAAAACATCAAAATTTGACGCCACACCAGGGACACGCCCTTCAACGAAAACTCACACATAGCACAACTTTTCATTGCAAAGGTCTTTAGATTACCCTGCGAAATTTTTAAGTCAATCCCATTAATTCTTCAGGAGGAGGAGGTTTGTTAAAGTGCAGAGCCTGTAAATTGCAAAAAAATGACCACTAAATTCAAAATGGCTGACTTCCTGTTGGGTTTAGGGCATGGGTCCAAGAGGATTTTTTTTAACGTCTGAACATGATACATGAACCACCCAAATTTCATAGATTTAGTTGAAACATGTCGCACGTGCTGCTCTTTAGGCGGCGCTAGCGATACATTTTGCCACGCCCATGCGCAAGACCTATATCAGCGGTCACTGCTCGGGCCCTAATAATTCCTTCAGTTTCAATAGGGACCTTGCAGCAGTCGCTACTCAGGCCCTAATAATAATAATAATAATAATTAAAGCTGCAAGCAGCGATGAACCAGCCCTCGCACCTGACCTGGTGGTGTTGCTGGAGGTCGGAACAATGGAGAAAATGTAGAATGTTGTCAACCTTAAACTTTATGGTATCGACTTGGTTCAATACCATGAAGGTTAAGTGAGAAGATAAGTATTTTTGTATTTCTGGTGAGTAGACTCTTTAAAAGTCAAAAACTGAAAAAGGATCCCCAAACCTCTTGAAAGGCATTCATGTGTTGAACATGGTGACTGCTACCCAAATAGGCTGCTTATTATCTAATATATGCTGATCTTTAATTGCTAAATTGCAGAAAAGCTGAAGGTGTTAGTAGTACCTGTTGGTTTTTAGTTTTGTTATGTAAATGATGAATTTGAGGTTAAAATACACAAAATGTCAAAGTTCTGCTCTACTCTTATTTAACATGACCATTCAGCACATAAATAATTAAGAATAAATAAGTAACACTATTTAAAGGCTGAAAGCAGCTTGATTTAATGAATGCTGGAGGTGATGGTCATCTTATACAACATTCCCTGTGGTCATTGGTGGTGGTGTATTTCAGCAATCTCAAACCTTAGAGGGATAGTCCAGCATTTGGGAAAAGCCACTGAGACACTGGTCAGATGAATAAACTGTTTGTCAAGAAATAGTGGCAGCACTTAAAACCCCAACTTGTCATTTTTACATGTCTGTATGTTTGTGTACAGATTAGGCTAATTACATAAAACTGGTTATTCAGTGAGCTATTGAGGTGTTGGTAGGTGTATGTGGACAGAGCCAGGCTAGCTGTTTCCCCCTGGTTCCAGTCTTATGCAAAGCTAGGCTAACATGATTTTGCTAGGCTTCTGACATTTTTTGGTCTACTTGCCTACTTTAGTTTTACTTTTTTTTTGGTAGATATATTAAGCTCAGCTTTCAATAGTGATGTGTGTAGTTAGTGTGTAGGCACTAGAGGAAAAGTCAGTAGGATTCATCCTCTGTGGAACATGAATGTCTGTATACAATGACATCTCAGTCCATCCAGTAGTTGTTGAGATATTTCAGTCTAGACCAAAGTGGTGGGCCAACCGGCTGACCTGCCCACCGACAGACTGACATTGCCATTCCTAGAGCTGGCTATAAAAAAAGAAATTAATTAGTCACCCAACAAGTGCTCATACCTACACAACAAAATAGGTTGTTTGTATTAGCCTTCCAAAATGACCCATATGACCGTTATGAAAATTATTCATATGACTGTAGTCTGATCTACCAACTCTATGGTTTAGTCAACGAAAATACATGGTTCGGGTTTGAGAGAGATCGTCGTGATCATGGCAGGATACAAAGCAGGCTCTCCAGTGTCAAAGGGTGCTTTCACACCCAACCTGTTTTGTGCAGTTCAGTTAACTCTAGTGTGTTTACTAGTTTGCTCCCGTTTGTATAAGTTTGTGTAAAAGCTGTCACTAAACAACTAGAGACAGCTGAGAAAGAGGGTCTCAGTCTGCTTCCAAGTGGACTCTGTAGTGTGGAAAGAAAGCAAACCAACCACAGAACTCTTCGACCCCCTTTACACCTTGCTTCGTATCCAGATTGTATCTATATATGATTTTAACCTGATTATATTTATACCTGGTATTAATATGTGTCTCCAGTGTCCACATTGATGTACATATTTCTGCCCACATAGTTTGTGGATTGACAATGCATATACACTTGTGTTCAGTGTGGTCACAATGGGTCCCTGACCACCTCCGGAAGTTGTTTGAAGTGTTGTGAACCCTGTTGGGATCACTGGCACTACACCATTTGAATTCATTCATTTGTGGGACTTTAACTGAACGCATGCTCCTTTGCATGCTTTTTTGTTCTGTAAACAAAGGGGAGCCATTGAACTCAGCCTCCCACAATCCTCCCCCCATGGACCCAGCTTCCAGCTACCATTGGTCAGTCTGACCTGTGACCCGTGATGTCACCAGGTCAATAAAAGTGTCAGCGGCCATTGTTCTCTCTTCTTCAGGAACTCTTCACACACAGCAGCTTACTGCTGCTGTCTCCCTCTGTGTGGCCAGCTTGGAGCAGACACACAGCAGAACTGAACTCTTTCACATCAATTTGATCTTTAACAGAGCCACACCCTTTTCAAACATGGCCTAGCAGCCATTTTGAATTCCCTTTCTTTGTTTAACCATGCGGCCGGTGCTCAGCCGCTATTTTGAATTAGATTTATTTAGTTTGACACCATTTTGGGTCACACACACACACACACCCTTTTGTTCTTTAGCATATTGTATTTAGAGATTTAGAGTTATACTTAATATTGTGTGTTTTTCTTTTTTTATCTTATAATAAATGCTTGTGTATAATTATGTTTCTTTAATGTTTGTGTGAATAATTTGCCAACCTTTTCTATGTTGAACTTCAATTTAATTATTAATCAGGGTTCCAAATTGATAGTTTAGTGTATTTTATGAGATGAGACTGAATCAATTAATTTGGCTATCCTTTCCCTTGTTTATTATAGGTGGTGCTCCCGAGGACTTTATTAATTCAAGTTATTATTTATGATAATTTTGATAGCCAAAATTAAATTGATTGCACCTACACAGTTTGGTGCCCCTTTAACTATTGTAAATCCCAACAACCCATAGAGCTGTCATTTTCTGGTGAAGTCTTCTTCCACCACATATTCTGGATTGAACACAGCGAATACACATACGTCACTGTGTAAGGTGAAGAAAGTAGTGGGGCTGTTGCTCTGTCACTTTTTACAAGGGGTCCAGCTAAACCAGAACTTGATGGTGTTTAAAACCTAGCTGTGTGCTAAACTGGACCTGATTGATGTGTCAAAACAAGCACAGGTTCAGCTGAATCGCAGCCAAACCAGGAGTCTGACCTGCCTACCACAGGTGTGTCAGAGCCCTTCAACATCATGTAGTGCACTGGGAGTAGGCGTGTGTGATGGCTCACCTGGGGCAATGGAATTATCAATGTCATTATCAAGTGAAAAACTATCCCCCCGCCAAGTTCTTTCCTATCTGAAAACCTTGACAGACCATGTTTTTTTTGCACTTGTGATAGTATCACAAGACTATCACTAACATTAATCAATATTGTTCTATATTGTCTCACTATACTGATTATAATGTTGCCATCAAAAGAAAATGCATGGTAAAAGATTTAAAATTTTCGAAATTAATAAAATAATCTGAACTGTATAAATCTGTCCTTATACTGAACTTTATGAACTTATAAATATATAAACCTCAGCTAAACCAGGTCTGCAGCAGGTTTAAGTTAAAACTCAGATACATTGACCTCTACAGGAGTTTAGGTGATTTCTACAGAACACAGCAACCAGGTTCAGATTAAACCACAGGTGCAGTTTAAACTGCAGCATCTGAGGACATAGCAATGGGGTTTAAGTGATCATGTAACTTTGACCCAGACAACACAGGCTTAAACCCGTCGTAAACCTTAATCTACAGCTAAGCTAATGACAGAGCAACAACCTCACTGTTTTTTTTCTGGACTGCATATCCTCATAAAGAGACAACAGAATAACTTGCTTTAGATGTTTTTTTTTTTATTAAAAATGAAATCAATGATTTAAGTATCTTTTTTTCTCCACTAAGGTGTGCTTGTTTGAAGATCTTGTTTCAGCAGCAAGATACTGTAAGTATTTTTTATCTACTGTAGATAGTAGTGGCAGGATAATCTCACTATAGAGTTTTAGCTCATGCCAACATGGAAGTAATGTCATTAAGCTGGCATGATCCCTGGTTTCATTAGAAAAAGTCACAGTGGACGTCTCCATCCGAGCTGTCAGCTGATACAGGTACAACCCCCCCACCCCCGTCTCACCCTTATCTCACTGAGTAACCCATCCTCCTGCCAGGTTTCTGTCAGTCCCCAGATATCGCAAGTGTTTCATCAGAGTGGTCACCTCAGTGTCTCTAATCCCCGCAGTGCGTGGGAGAAGCTAACGGAGCTAACTCTGTGATCCAGGATTACTGTAGGCTATAGGCATTGCAGCCTCCCTCCTAAGCCCTGATCCCCTCCTCTCCTCAGCACAGAGTCTGGCCCTGTCACTCTGAGGCTGCTGCTGGTCAGCTTGCACAGGTAATCACCCGTGGACAGCAAAGTGATGCTGCTAAGCTCTCTGATCATTCAACCAGGTGAAAGTACAGAGAAATGGATTCACATTATGGCTGCATTGCATGCATCTATCTTTACTAGATTTATTAAACAGATGCATTTGTAACATAGCGTTGTCAAATAGATTTCAGAGCCACTTTCTAGTAAGGATGTAACTGCACCACAGTCAAATCAAACACATTGTATACTAGCATACTGCTACAATCAGCTGAACTCAATCAATCAATACCAATGACAGCAGTATTTTCAATGTCCACCAAGGATAAACGTCCATAAATCCACTTAAAGTCTAGTAAAAAAAGCAGTCTTTATAATTCAAATCTCATAATCATCAGATTCAAATGTTTTCTTCCGTCCAGTACTATACTGTACATTCATGGTTACATGCAATTTATAATTTACCAGAGACAAAAGTGACACATTCAAATGTATTGTTTTATCCGACCAATAGTCCAAAAAGATTTTCAGTTTGCTATTCTATAGCTCATCTACAACAGACTGACAGTCTAACAGCAGCACCAAAGCCACCTCTCTTTCCCTCCCGTGGATGGGTAACAATAACAACTGGGCATAGCATAGAGTAATAGTGTATATAGCTAAGCAAAGGACTGTTTAACTTTTGTACATGTGACGTTACTGATGTGTTTTTCTGAGGTTTTGTTGTTGTGAAGTCTGTTAGGTTAATTTGGTAGCAACATGCAAAGTTGATGTTAGTTATGTTATGCTCCACACAGACAGTCTTTGCATGCTAACTCCTTTTAACTTGGCACCGTTATCCTAAACAGATCATTCACATACACCTCTAATTTGGCCCTTAAAGACAACCACACATGGCGGAGAGTAACTTTAAAGTTCCCACTGCACATGTCCCTTTGTTTCTGATCACGTGGGTTCATGCTTGTGCATAAAAGACATACAGAGAAAGAACAAAGACACATACACATTGTAGCCTTTAAGCTGTGATCAAACAGAGCTTGTGCCAACTTGGACAGACCACCATCATTGTCACCTCTATCTTTTCCTCTTCCTTTTGATTGGCTGCACTGATTGTCTATCATGGTGTCAAAACTGGTAAATCCTGTTGCGGGTAGATAACGTCACCTTACAAAAAACGTTTGATTTTGATTTGTCAGCCTCTTTTGCTTGAGTGGAAAAGATCAACAGGGTCTCAGCATACACCCTGTAGAGATTAATGGAGAGCATGAGGCAGCTATAATGAAAATCAAAGGCTGCATAAATGTAAATGTATAGTGGAGCAACTTGTTTGCAATATGAGCCATTAAAGCTGTGCAAATCTTTGCTGCAGTCAGTTGCAACCCAGTAATGTGATTATTCAGGACTGTGACTGAGCATTAGTTGTCTAATACAATTTGATTAGATGTACAGAGAGAAAATTTAATTCTGACACCAAACAAGTCATTGAATTAATACCCTTATCAGAATTAGCATTCATAGCAAATAAAAAAAACTAGAAATACTGTACCATGAAATAGAGGCAGTCAGCAAACCCTTTATTGAACAGTGAGCTCATGAAATATACCAAATTTCAGATTTTTTATAAAAAAAGATTTCTATCAATGTTATTGGTACTACCACTCAAAGGTCATATGTCTCTACAGCTGAGATCAGCCACAATAACAGCTCACCACAGCTGTCGTTAATTCATTTAATTGAATTATTGGTGAATGTTGTCTGGTCTACCACACCACACATCCATCCATTTACTCTATGTTTCCTATGGACTGCTTACTCTTGCCCTTTACTCTGTAGATTATGGGGACCCAAAGTGTTCAATATTAAATAAATAAGACATTATGACATAAATACAAACAAATCATGTAAGCAACTGACAATCACATAGCTGATTCTGCCCTATTTGTCTTGATTGACAGGCAAAGACTTTGTGGCATTATTATATACAGTGGCTTGCAAAAGTATTCATACCCCTTGAACCTTTCCACATTTTTTCACATTACAGCCACAAACGTTAATGTATTTTATTGGGATTACATGTGATAGACCAACACAAAGTGGTGCATAATTGTGAAGTGGAAGGAAAATTATACATGGTTTTCAAAGTTTTTTACAAATAAAACTCTGAAAAGTGTGGCGTGCAAAAGTATTCAGTCCCCTTCACTCTGATACCCTTAAATAAAATCCAATGCAACCAATTGCCTTCAGAAGTTACCTAATTAGTAAATAGAGTCCAGTAATCTAATCTCAGTATAAATACAGCTGTTCTGTGAAGGCCTCTGAGGTTTGTTAGAGAACATTAGTTCATTTCATCATCAGAAAATGGAAAGAGCATGGCACAACTGCAAACCTGCCAACAAATGGCCATCCACCTAAACTTACAGGCAAGACGCTATGTATGGCGGAAAACTAACACTGCACATCACCCTGAACACACCATCCCAAACATGGGGATGGCAGCATCATGCTGTGGGGATGCTTTTCTTCAGCAGGGACAGGGAAGCTGGTCAGAATTGATGAGAAGATGGATGGAGCCAAATACAGGGTAATCTTGGAAGAAAATCTGTTAGAGTCAGCAAAGACTTGAGACTGGGGCGGCGGTTCACCTTCCAACAGGACAATGACCCTAAACATACAGCCAGAGCTACAATGGAATGCTTTAGATCAAAGCATATTCATGTGTTAGAATGGCGCAGTCAAAGTCCACACCTAAATCCCATTGAGAATCTGTGGCAAGACTTGAAAATTGCAGTTCACAGATGCTCTCCATCCAATCTGACTGAGCTTGAGTTATTTTGCAAAGAAGAATGGGCAAAAATTTCAGTCTCTAGATGTGCAAAGCTGGTAGAGACATACCCTAAAAAGACTTGCAGCTGTAATTGCAGCGAAATGTGTAAAAAAGTATTGACTTAGGGGGGCTGAATACTTTTGCACGCCACATTTTTCCACTTTTCAGAGTTTTATTTGTAAAAAACTTTGAAAACCATGTATAATTTTCCTTCCACTTCACAATTATGCGCCACTTTGTGTTCTATCACATGAAATCCCAATAAAATACATTTACGTTTGTGGTTGTAAAGGTCAACTTCACTGTGACATCATAATGTCCTGGAAAAACACTGTTTTGGCCATTATTCAACACCATAACTCAGGAACAAAAAGGGAGATTGTGACCATATTTCACAGTTGGTAGGACTCAAATTCAAAGGTCATTGTGACCTCAAAATAGGTTTCTAGCCATAATTTAAGAATTAATTGGGCGATTCAAGATTTCACACAATGAGAAAACAATAACTAGCACAATACAGGCTTTCCTCCATCTTGTCCATTCTGCCTTTTACTTCCTCCTTCCTGCCTTCCTTCCAAATATTCACTACATACAGTATATTATATTAGTCTGGACAGACATGGATGTAAACTGCAACTTGACTGGTTGGTGGAAACTTACAACCACAGGGCGGTAATTCTAGTTTACCCAAGTAAATCCCATGTAAATTAGGAGGTCTGGCCAAGACAGCAGCATAAAAAATTGCAGACAAAACAATACAAAAATCAGAAAACAAATAAAACAATACTAAAAACAGACAACAATACTAAAAAGGCTAAAATAAGCTAAGAACAGAGACAATTGGCAAATGACTTGCTAACCATAGAATTTAGACTTAAATTTGGCAAGAGATATCAAATGCCTCAGTATAAGTTCCTTTTGCAAACTATTCCACTATAGTGGCTGGAGCAGAAAGCATGGAGGCCTTCTTTTCCATCTCTATCTTTACATTAGGGATGGGCAGACAGATTTGATCTTAGATCACAAAACAAAATCTCAGATATCTGAAAACCTGGACAAACAGTATGTTTTTTTTCACCTTTCTTAATTTAGGTGACCAACTCTTGACAGGGACAAAAGCAACACAAGAAAAAAAAACATTAACATTAAAACATGAAAAAACTTGAAAATCTGATTTGAAAGTCTAAGAACTATAACTACTAACCTTTTTCTCTTTGACTTTTTTATTTAAAATATGCACTATATATTCTCACCTGCAATTAATTATTATGACACTCCTGTCATAGGAAAAAAAAAACCTACCTCCATACCTCCATTTGTGTTTAATTTTTATTAGAATTACTGTATAACATGTATGTTTATGAGCTGAGGAAATTGTACAACTTTTGTATAATGTATACAACTGCTCCAGAACCCACTGGAACAAACAAATGAATGTAGGTAAAGAGCCAAATTTAGAGCAGTTTTTTTTTTCTTCCCTGAAAAGTTTATACAGTATTGGGAAATACATAATTTGTGATGTGAGCACAATCATGTAATGCTCTCTGGTGTACAAACCTGTGGTAAATTTTGGCTCAGGTGTGGAGAACTACTATTATTGTACATTAGGGGAACAAAATATTCACAGTGGAACAACTACATTTTGCTTACAAGCACAAACATTAAACATTATCAAGCAGAGCAAAATTAAGCTCATGGCTAATTATCTCACCAGTCTTAATTTTCTGTTGTATTTAACTTATTTTCATTACACTTCCATATACTCTGTTTGCATTATTGTGTCTAGATAAAACAATAACAATATTGCTGGTATAGCATTCCTAGAGAATGCATTGCATATGAATTAAGAACACTAAACCCCATGGCCACAAATACATTCATTTCAAGAATTAGATTGTGCATTGAAAGTCGATTTGTAGATGAAGAATGGTAAATGGACTGTACTTGTATAGTGCCTTTCTAGTCTTCTGACCAACTGCTCATTTGGGACAAAGAAATTAACACACAATTTGGGATTCAGTATCTTAACCAAGGACACTTCGACATGTGGGCTGGGGGAAGTCAGGATCGAACCACCGATCTCTCGATTGGTAGATAACTCGCTCTACCTGTAAGCCACAGCAGCCCCTACATGCTGGTTTGCTAGATGAGGTGTCTCTGGGGTTTCTAGGCACTATAAGAAGAAATTAACTTGCTGTGTGATTCCTCCTGCCTGGGAGTGTGTTATGTATGTATAACTCATAGTTAAGAATGAGACCATTTGGGAAATTACTGCAACAGAAACTTGCAGGATGAAGCTAACTGTGCTGTGAAATGACTGCTACTCTCAGAATAACACATAAAGCAGCTCTGGTCCACTTTTCCCGTTAAACTGCACAGGATGCTGAAATAAATCAAAGTCTATGTTGTGGGGATACAAGAAGGAGAACAAAGTGGGTGTAACACTACACACTGTAGTTCTTCCACTCTGGACCGGAGCCGGTGCACTTTTACAGCATCATGTTGTGATAGGAAAATAATCGTCTGCAGCTGTTGAGTCCTCTCATTCATGTGTATGTTTTTAAACATGCACTCACTTGTATATATTATGTATAATGTTAATACATTTGCTCTGCTTCATACAAAATGTCAACAAAAGGCTGTTGGAATAACAGCAGCAGTTTGAGGTGAGTTAATCGAATGGAAACTGCAGCATGGGCACCTCAGATACTTTATTCCCAGGGCAGCATGGAGCATTTTCCCCCAGTCTAGAAATGGAAACACTCTTGGGAAGCACATCTGAAATTCATCCATCAGTTCTGTCTGGTGTATATAAATACCCATGTGGAGCAGTCACACACAGGTTTGTCCTATAATATGGGGCTCACAGATGTGAATGGATAGGCATGATTCAAGTAGGTGGTAAAGTGCTGCGAACAAAAAGCGCACTGCTCTGTTTTCAGGCCTATTTCCCCAAATAAAAGCAATCAGGGAAATATTTAACTCTCTGATCCACATTTAGGGAGCAGGGAGCTTTCTCCCAACATGGCCTTCCTGTAAAGAGAACTACTGTAGAGGGATGAATCACACAGGCAGACACAGACATGTTGGCCTGCTTTAGATGCATCAGGAAGCAGGTATTCTCTAAAGGTTGTCTCTGTGAAAGTGATACTCTGACATTTTAGATTTACTTTTCTTCACCAGGCTTTTGTAATGGGATGGGAAAAACATTAGTCTGCCTCCCTGAATGGGGAAGACAAACAATGTTAACAACGCTCTTTTAGCATAGCTCAGAGGCAAATACACAAAACACAACAGCTGGTTTGATTGGTATTGATTAAAGGAGGTAGCCTGGGTGGAGATGTGGTGGGATAAGCCAGCTGCAACCATCAAGGTGACTGTGATAGGCTGAGGCACCTGTCAATGAAGCAAATACACCCCAAAACATAACTTAATTTAACTCTTTATTATCTGATCAAAGCCATTCTGTGTAGATGTGTCCAGAATTTTCATATTTCTGACTTTGGCACCTCTCAGTGGAAACATCAAAAAGAAACTGTGACAGATAGCCACCCAAACTATCCCAACCCTGATCTCTACAGATTCAACCTTGGGACTCTAACAATCACAGAAAATTCTAGACGTATGGGCTTTTTAATGGAACAGTATGCAAAATGAACTATTGAGGGCCTTAATTTTTGTGGACCTTTGGAAAATTATCCTTTGAAGCAGTAGATTCTTTGAGGAGTTCAGCACAAACAGATCGCAAGGTAAACAGTAAAATCATGTTACAAAGTAATCTACCAGGTATGTGCACTCACAAGTATTAAAGTGGAAATCCTTAAACAGTAACCAAACCCCCAATCCACTTTTTTTCAGCTGAAAACAAATGTATATGGGTATTTAGTAGTGTTGTTGATGGATTCAGGTCCAAATCTTGAAATTTTAGTGCAAAGTATTTGAATTCTACATATTGTCTTATAAATATGGGTAGCAGCTGCCCTCTACAGGTTGAAACAATAGAATTTTGCTATTGGCTGATCTGGAGGCAGGTGACGTGTATGGTGGCAGCTTTCGTCACCAACCAACGTTTTAATAAAGAACTCAGCCAATAATTGGCCTTTTTCCATCATTCTGTGAGCAACCATGATCTGATTTTATGCTGCACACGGCATGAGTCTCTGAACAGCAGGGAACAATGAGAGTTGGTTACCTCGCTGAGAAGTTGGAGGTGTGCAGCCTGTCGCCTGCAGCTCTTCATCTAACAGCTCACTATGGCTGCTCCTTCTTGTTCCATTACTCCCTGCAATATTTCAAACTGATCCACTGTCAGAAAATGCTGATTTAGATGCATTTTTGATGAACGATAGCGGTCAGTTTCAAGCTCACTGACAAACACATTACATTTCCTGTAACTACTTCATAATAAAAGTCAACTCATGTTTTGCCAGTTAATTGCTTTTAATGTGAAGCTGCAGCAGTAGAAAATCTTCGGTACAGCATACAGCATTTTTCCAGAGAATGTCACCACAGACACCCAGTTCGTAATACTGCAAATATATAATATTGCAGTACTTTCATCAGTGGGCCATAGGCTCAATCACTATTGTGTTACCTCATTCTGCAATAGATAGTAACTTAATAGACATTTATTTAAATGAAAATCTTCGAAATTATAACTTGATTACATAAAAAATATGAGTTTGAAGATGAAATTGCATTAAACGTTTTGGGAAATATAACTTATTTACGTTCTTTGTAAGATATTCAGATGGATATCACGTCTGTGTGTTAAGTAAAGAGCTGGATTCAGGACGTGGTTAGCCTAGCTTAGCATAAAGACTGGAAGCAGGGGGAAACAGCTAGCCTGGCTCTGTACAAAGTTCAAAAATACACATACCAACCCCCTTTATAATAACAGTAATACAATAATTTACATGCTGTATCTTGTTTGTTTAATCAGTAAACAAATGTATATGTAAAACTGGCTATTGGTGGTTTTACGAGGAGTTACATGATGGAACTATTTTAACAGTTTATCCATCTGCCTAGCACTTCCATGCAGTGTCTCCAGCTACAGAGTAGGTTGCCAGATACGGTCGGTGAGCACAGGTTTTGGGCTCCTGACAACCTCATTGTGACAACAAGACTATATGAGGCTGTGTACAGTCACTCCACCTGGCTGTTTTCCAAGAAATTGTTTCAGCACGAAACTCCCCCCAAAACCACAAATTGTCATTTTTACATTTCTGTTGAAATCAGATACAACATGTAAATTAGTGAGCTTTAAAGGTGATGGTAGCCATTTTTTATGGCTAACCCCCATGTTGTGCAAATCTGCAATAGTTGTAAGCTGCAGACAACATCTAAAGGTTTATTGGAAGGGAAACCTTAACATTGCACACAAACTAATTGACATACAATCATATGCATGTACATTCAGCTGTTATGAAGTTTTGCATGTGAAAATGGGGCAAACACATAACAGTGTACTGTGCCCAGAAATGAAGCCTGGCTTTGATTCATGCCACACCATCATACACGCTAGCTGGGAAAATGAGTCATTGTGCATTGCATGAACATGGATAACATGAAACAAAACTCAATCAAACAAAACAACATGTCATTATTCTTAGTTGCAGAGAACTCTACTGACACTGTTTTTTATCAACTGAAAACACATTTTGCCAAAAGGATAGATTATTCCTACCTGTAATTAACCTCACTATTCTGTCTTTGGAATGATCTATTTCATTGTAAATTTTTGACTGTCTTTGATTCATAAGCTTCATTTAGCCTTCATCATACCTGGTGGCACATAAAGCTTTGTAGTGAATGATTGTAGTGACAAAATGTTAAAGTGTCCCACTGACATCAGCACTAGAAATGAATAATTATTTGATTTAATAAAAGGCAGTGGCAAACAGAAAAGTCTTCAGCCTTGAAAAGCAAAAAAGGCAATATAAAGACATTTAAATACAATTAAAAAGAGAAGAAAAAATAAAGATAAAACAGGAGAGTAAAACGGAAAGAACAGTATTGCAGCAGACATGCAGTTTCCTGGGAGTTTGATGGTGGCTGACTTTGTGATTATCTTAATGTGGCTATTGAAATTTAGGTCTGAGTCCATGACTACACCAAGATTTCTGGCTTGGTTTGTGGTTTTTAACATTACCAATTGAATCTGAGCACTGACGTTTAATTGTTCTTCAGGCAAAACTGTTACTTCAGTTTTATCTTTGTTTAATTGAAGACATTTCTGTCACATCCAATGGTTGATTTGTTCAATGCACTTACTAAGTAAAATAGGTTAAAGATGAACAATTTTACACCTGACTTGATAAGGCATAGTCCATCTGCCTTAAAAAGATGTCTGCAGTCCCAGAAAAAGTTGAAATTATCAATGAAGTGCACTGAATGGATGGTACCTGCAATTGAGAGCCATGTGTTCAGTGCCAACAATCTGCTGAATCTCTCAACTCCTCTTCTGACTGGTGGTAGAGGACCACTTATAAACACTTCAGCATTCAAGGAGCTGAGTGTGTTCAACAGATCAATAAAGTCTTGTTTCAGTACTTCATACTGTTGTTTCACAGCATCATTGGTCCCTATATGTGACTATGATGTTTGTTGGATGTGCAGCCACGATGTGCAGGATTCTTTCTGCCAAGTCAGAAACCATATCCTTGGGAAAGCAGAGTACTTTGGTGTTCTTAGTGTACATGCTTCTTACATCTTTTACAGCATAGTCATGCACAATCATAGTGAGGCCCAGTCGTTAGCTTTCCCTGTAGCCTTTTACTTTCTGATTTACTCTCAGTCCTTATCCTGCTGTGTGAAGATGAGAGGTTATTCAGGTCATCAGACAATTTTGTGTAGAAATTTGAGGAAATCGTCCGTGGAGAAGGGGGCATCTTGCTGCTAATTAGCTTAAGCTAAGTACAACATTTACAGTCACTTCAGTACAAGCATTTGGTGTTGGTAGGCCGCACTCGTGCAGTACTGAGGAGGTCATAAGTGTTGAAAATATGGCAATGGCTGTATCTAAATAAATTACAGTCGCAATGATTTATAAGTATCCAGGAGCTGCTGCTCATAATTTCTAGCAGAAAAAAAACAAGAATATCAGCAAAAGAACGCAAGCAGAGGTGAGAGCAAGCAGCAAAGCATATGCACTGTAAGAAAACAGGAAGTAATCAATTAAACACAACTGATCATATGGGAATAACTAGAGTTTTCATAGAGTTTTCAAAACGGTTTGTTACCGTAACACAAAAGAGGTCTGGCTGTTGTCTGGATCCGAGATGAGAGTGTCAGTCGTCATTACTATTTTTTGCTCTCTTGAACCTGTCTCATGATCTGATCACTCATGTTTGTCAACCCGCATTGGACCTATTTTTAATGATGTCTGCGATCTCCATACTTTGGTGAGTACAATATTATCATAAATGATAGAACCATGGCCCAATTTTTGCTTGCAAAATGGGACAAAGGATTGGAATTTGTGATTGATACTGGTTAAAGGGAGGGCATTTGGACACATAAAACAATTATTACTAACTACGTCACAGCAGGAGAGCAGGAGAGAATATGCCTGGAAGAGTACAGATGCAAGATTTTATTACCCCAAATAAACATGCTAAATATGATTCATCAGCATCATCTAAGTGTTGGACAGAATGTGGAGACATCTATGGAAACTTAACCCATATATTTTGTTCAAGTGAAATACTATATTTATACTGGATTGGTGTAAAAATGGAAATAGAAAGTTTTATGTTTCTATGGGTCCAAATATAATTTTATTTGTCTTAATTGGTGTAATGCCTCCTGTAATAATGGATTTAAAAAGGTACAAGTATTTACTTAGAATATTGAGAATAAGTTCTTCAAAAGTAATTACAAAAAGTTGGAGGCAAAAGGGAATTTTAGTTTTTGGTTGAAAACTAAGGAGGACAGAGCGTTTGCTATTAGGGCCCCAAGGCTCTGGAACAACTTGCCCGAAAAAATTAGGTTGTCTGAGTTAGTGTCTTCGTTTAAGTCTCTTCTCAAAACACATTTTTATTTGAAAGCATATCCTCATTTTACCTGAACTGGCTGTATCTTTTGTGTGTTTTATGTATTTTATTTCGTCATTCACTGTGGTATTTTATTTATCTTGTTGTGAAGCACTTTGTACTTTGTTTTGATAAGTGCTCTATAAATAAAGTTTTTATTATTATTATTATTATTATTGTTACAGACAGACAGGCAGGAGACACCGATATGGAAACAGAGGGTTCTTTATTAGGTTTTAGTAGGTGAGGACAGGTGTGCCGGTATGGAGATGGGGAAGTCCGCTGAAGGGAAGACTTGCTGGCATGGAGATCGCTGGAGAAGGGAGATCGCTGGAGAAGGGAGATCGCTGGAGGCTGGAGAAGGGAGATCGCTGGAGGCTGGAGAAGGGAGATCGCTGGGAATATGCTGTGTAGCATGGGGAGTCCTTGCACCAAATGAGGTCGGACAACTGGCTGAGGTGAGTGCTGGGCTTTTTATGCTGGCTGTGATTAGGAGCTGATGGGGAGCAGGAGTGTGATAGGGAGCAGGTGTGCTTCATTAGCAGATGGCGGAGCCTGGCATATCCGTGACAAGCCAAGTATAGACAAATGGAAAGAATTAGAGAAAATTTAAAGCATTGAGAAAATCATACGTAAAATTCATTCATAAAATATTATTAACTGTTGTTGAGATTCAGGTAGGGCAGGTTTGGTTATTAGCAAAATATCAAAGATATTTATGAATATTAATAAAATTATTAATATTATCAAAATTATTAATATGGATTAATAATTACAGGGCACCACCCTGGGATCAGGGACCAATAACCAAATGTGAAAAACAGTCTCAAAAGTTGCTGTCCACTTAAAAATGCTCATATTTAAGGTACTATCTTACATTAATAATGGTGAACAGTGAAGGGTTAATCTAAGCACTGACCGTCACAACCAGCTGTTGTTATAACACATACACAAAATAACCAAGGCAACTGCTCTTTAAAGGTAGAATAGCATTTATTTAACTTTAGCACTGATTAATAATCAATAACTTTGGCCAACAACCACAGAAGAATATAAGGGGGACCTGTTTCAGGGGCGCGCATGATCTTCACGTGTACGCAGTACCCCTGATGACCTTAACGTGCACGCGTATGATCTATGGTGCATGAGCATCCTTGAGTGATGGGAGATGTGGACTCAAATATTTCAAACCTCTCCCGTATATGTGGCCTTTCTAAAGATTTGTGCAGAAGGATACGCAAAAAGAAAAAAATTTAAATGTTGAATATTTTGATTATTCTAAATTAGCATATGTTTTGTACAGGTGAGAGGACTTATGCCTGGTGTGATGTGCCACCAACTTATGACATGCCTAAATATTTTCCAAAATCCACGGATGATGGCAACTCCTGGGTGGATGACCTCGGAAAAGAGTTGGGGGAAAAAAATTTGACATTTCTTTCTCCTGAAGAAAGATGAGGAGATGATACCTGTGACAACAGCCATGGATGAGGTTATGAAAAAGATATACTATGTGCCAGAAAATGCAGGTGGATATGGGGTAAACAAAAGCTTAAAAAGGCTCTGTTTGACAGTACTGGTATTCGCTACATTCGCTGTGTGGCATTATTTAACAGCCGTTAATTCTAAACATTATGTAGACGTTTTGCAAGACCTACTTAGCTCATACAATCAGAGTTATCATCGTAGTATTAAAATTAAACCATCTGAGGTAACAAAAGTTTTTAACAAACAAGGAGTAATTCATTTTAAATATAAAGCTGGGGATACGGTAAGAATTTCAAAATTAAGAGGACCTTTTAAAAAAAGGTTATGAGCAAAATTATACTGAATATTTCACTGTAATGGAATGTGTATCGCAGAGCCCACCTGTTTATAGTTTAAAAGATTATGATGATGAGGTATTAAAGGATACCTTCTATGAACCAGAGCTGTTAAAAATTATTGTGGATAAAGACAAAACATTTAAAATAGAAAATATCTTATCTAGAAAGAGAAGGCAGGTATATAAGTACATTATGAAGTGGGATTAATAGAAATACAATATCCAAAAACTTGGATAAACTTTTAATCAAAAGATGTAGAATTTGTTGTGTTAGATAAAAAAAACAACAAGCGGGCCTGTCTAACAGCGAAGCCTGGATTCTATACATCCATGCCAAAGTTAGTAACTGGAACAAACTCACGCTTATCTATAAATGATATGGAGTACATCAAACTTCGTTACAATACCATCATGGAGTGTCTGTTTTACCATTAAGAGACATGGAATTCACATTTAAAGGAAAGCTTGCTCAAATGTTGGGATTTATACCTGGAGAAGTCTTTGAAACACACCACATCCTGCCGATATTAATGTTGGGATGTACAACATTTTCATCTATTACGATATTGTAGAATATCAAACTGTAGGACTGTTATTTACCTCTTAAGAATCGTACATATTGAAGGACCGAACAATCATATGATCACAAGGATGTACGACAGACCACACTACCTTAGGCTCTGTAAAACACACATCGACAGCATCAAAATATCTCTCAAGTCAGATCAGAATCAACATATACCTTTTACATACAAAAAAGTAATAATAAAACTACACTTTCGACCCGCAAAACATCGCTTTTAGTCAAGAAGTGACCATGGATCAACCATATATGCACAATACGGACAGATACATTGCGTACTATACAAATAAACATTAGTATATTTCATCATTAGATCATCATAAAATAACCCCTTATCCATATGATAAAGAAAAAAAATACAATGCTGACCACACACAGCAGAACAGACATCTTGTACCTATTTTACAGAATGTTGCATAGACCTGCAATTTCTATTAAGGAATTCAGGAATTTTTCTGGAAAATGTGAGTATGTAGGCGGGTTCCCAAAACTGTCAAAGAATAATCCCATACCCTGCTTATTGATGTAAATAGCAACCCAATGTTGGCCGCTCAAGTAAGAAGGATCCGTATTTATCACAAGCATGACAGATCTCTTTTTAATAATTGATTTGGGAAGTTGATCGCTGGCAAATACCCCTAAAAAGATACTTTGTTTCACCAACTTATCAAGAATCTCCGACAATTCTATTGTATTCATATTACAATTATTTAAAATTAGAAAAAGTCAATGAGAACTTGACGCCTTGACGATATCTCAATTATAGAATCAAATGTGGCATAGATAACTGCATTTATTGTTCGCTGAAGAGGATTTCTAAACTGAGCCTCTAATCTGACATTCCCGTTTTTTATGAGAGACATGTGATCTCCGCAGCCTTAGTCAGGGGCCAAGTTAAAGCAAAACAAACTATATCCTCTTCAAAATTCATCACGATTAATGGTTACAGCTTTGTTTTTAAGATACTTCCCAGTTGTTGAATATAACTGATGATATTCCCTAATGGCATTACTCCTAGCAAAATTAGGTTGAAAAGGCTTTGAGGGGTATTGCTGTCCATCAACATATAAACATAAAAACTCTATATCATAATGCTTAAATGTAAATGGATTACGTGCATAACTACCTATAAATGCTTCATGCTACAAATCTTATGACAATAAATCTAGTTTGATTACAAACCCGAGTGCCCCTAGGAATACTGAAATTTTTGAGACATACTCTGTCGATAGGGTATTTTACATTACTGTGCATTAGATTCTTGACATGAGCTAGTTTAACAGCCGGAGATACTGTGACCTTCTTTACAAAGAGGCTTGCTGATAGAACATTGACTCGAAAGTCATCTACAGTGTTGTGCATTAAACAAAATTTGTTTTTAGCTCTTATAAATGTGATCTTAATATCAACACCATTTATCATTATCTTGTCCTGAAAAAACAAATCAGAACGTAAAGGTGCAATTAACTCTACCACGTGACCTCCTTCTGTATACCCCATTCTGTTAACAAAACCTTTGTTATCTCCTCTAGCTGTCACATCCTCCATATGTCCTGCAGTATCCATGCAGAATAGTCCAGATCCAAACTGCGTCTGCAGAGTATCCTTCCCATAATTTAAAAGACATTCATCGATAAGGATAGGTGTTTGTTGACTGTGTTATAATCCTATCCCCCAGCGAAATGTCCACTTGTGAAAATATTGTACAACCCGGGTAGTTGATAAATCCCACTTCATCTCCTTGTGCCAGATTTCCCCCATTAGCTTTGGTGATCTTGACACGTGTATATAGAAAAGTATTGTTCAGATCCAGATAGTCCTCGGTGCTTGCTGGGACAAAAAATTCTATTGTCGCAGAGTCTGAAATGGCTGCTGGAGGGTGGATTTCGATGTAGGCACATTTCTCGATACTTGTTTGTGTCAAAGGCACCATAAACAGATCTAATTCTGATTTAACACATTCTTTCGACATATCATGTACCAAAGCCATTCCTGCTAGAATATATCTCTTGTCTTATGCTGTTTTGCCGAGTTGCTTCTCCTTGCTTGTGTATTTCTTCTTGTCTTAGTATTGCTCTTCTTATTTAATGTTCAGCGACGGCTCTTTGGTTGGGAACTCCCCCTTCCACCTTTTATTGGTTGATGTGATATTGTCACTATTCCTGACCCCTCTTGCTGCTTGTTACTATGATGCATAACGTTGGTGATAACATCAGAAACAATGTTTTTAACTGCTGTCTTTAAATGCGGTGCTGCATCCACATCCACTTTAGAAAGGCCCCATATACGGAGACACTCACTGTTGAACTTTTATTTCCCTGAACGGAGAGGTTTGAAATATTTGAGTTCATCAGGCTGGGGCAAAGGTCCGCTTGTGCCAGGGTCTCCCCTCTCCGGTTTGTTCTCCTTGTCATCTTCTGGAGTCTGCTCATTTATCAAAACATTTTCTTTTGAGACCTTCATAGCACTTGTAAGTCTTATACCGTCTGAATAATTTGTCGACACGCGGGAAAACATCAAGAGTTCTCCCCCAATCACTCCACTGGACTACAAAACCAGTGGTAAACCATGTCTCCCATTCTTTAGATGTAATGGGATATGGTTTATCCGCATCAAGGGTGCCCCTCCAAGCCTTTTGAATAACAGTGTTATCCATGCATAGTCTGAAAAAGATGTAGGATTGAGGGTCGTAGACCTCAAGGTCTGTTTCTACACGATAGGTCTCTCCGGACACAGTTCCGTCCTATTGTGCTGTGTACATCCACTTCGAGTTACTTAGCTCTTCACAAATTTTGTTTCTGAAATGATCCCAGTCTCTGGCAACAAAAAAACTAATATGTGGGGTAGTTCCGTGAAGGAACATTTTGTCAGCTTCTCTTGTGTAAAGATAGACCTCTCCTTGGTCAAACAAGTATCCCGATACCCTAAAATATTCCACATCCCATTCATACTGTGGAGCCCATGCCTTTTGATCCAGAAAATCAGTCAGGTTTTTAGGGGAGGACATTTTCTTTCTAGGAGCCATAAGCAGATCAGCATCAGCAAGATTTATGCGTCGTTTTGGTGTCAAGACCCCTGAATGATTACCTGTACTCTCCGTGGCCATGATGTTGACAGAATCAGTGCAAAATGGAAAAGATGCACGGCAAATCAGACGCTCAATGGAGATACAGCCTTTGTCCAGAAACAATGCAAAAATCTGTCCAAATGTAGCAACCGTCAGCCCACACTCACTGTTTAATATATGATCTGTCCCCCACAATGACACTATATAGCTGTACCATGTCAAAAGCCATTCCCAAAACACTTACACCATTTTAACAACATCCGTGCCCCATATTAGGGTCAACAAATGGTCTTGGGGAGGGATGTGAAATGAAGGAGTGACCGGACATGTCCGCATCCCCCATCACTCAAGGATGCTCGTTCACCATAGATCATGCGTACACATAAAGGTCATGCGCGCCCCCAAAACAGGTCCCCCTTATATTCTTATAATGACGAAACTCTTCCTTTGGGCGGCAGCGAAAGGGAATCAGCAGTTGACTTTAGTGGGGAGAGAGCTGGGCTTAGCGGCTGTCCTCCTCTCTCTGCATGCAAGGATTGTTATGTGGAGTATAACAATCAGGATCCAAAAAGTGTTTCAGCAAACACAAAACAGTCTGTTGCGAGTCGTCCAGCGAGTTAAGGCCTTCCTAGGGAAATAAAAGTTCAACAGTGAGTGTCTCCTGTAGTAAACAGAGTTAGAGTGGAAAGACAGCAAACAGTCTCTGTGCTCTGCTTTTATGGAGGTGATGACATCATGGCCAGGACGCCAGAATTTCCTGCACTCTGTTTGGTGTCTGGTCCAGTAGAAATCCAGTGTTTAGATTCAGCTGAGATCTCTAAGTGTGAATTAATGGCTGGTTGAGATTTGGCGCTATTTTACTGTTTGGTGTTTATTTTCCATTCAAGCCTCTTAGTTAAGGCTTTACCTTTTCCAAGTAGGCACCTGTCTTTATTCTCCACATGTGGTAAGGCCCAACACTGTTTTGAAACATGATGGCATACATTTTCGTTATTATTAGTGATACTACTACTACTACTACTAGTATTAATAATAATAATAATAATAATAATAATAATAATAATAATAATGATTATTTGTATTGGTTTTTAATGTAATTTTTTTTCTTTTACTTTTCTTGCTTTGCTCTATTACAATTATTTTCTGTTTATGTTTTGAGTTCTCACTATTACAGTTAACAAGGCAGTATGGACATAATGAAGTAAATTTATGGCAATAAAGTATTTAAAAAAAGAAAAGAACCGATGGTTCTAAAATCTGCTATAAAAATAAAACCTTAGTTGTAATTAACTGCACTTCTCCTTTAAGGTCGGTGTTACAGTTTTAGTCATAGTTCAATAAGAAATAGGGATGTCATTGTAAACCATCAGTCTGACCTCAAGGACTTCAGGCTCCACTGGACTTTCTCCCTGTTAAACTACAGTGTATTTCTACTCTTTTTTTCTCCATGTGATCCTCTCATAGTGGAGAAACATATTTCCATCAGGAAATAATTGAATATTTATCCATCATTGTACCATTGTATTACAATATACACTCCCTGACAAAAGTCTTGTCGCCTATCCAAGTTGTAGGAACAACAAATAATAACTTGACTTCTAGTTGATCATTTGGAATCAGAAGTGGCTTATATGAAAGGCAGAGGCCTCTAGATTATGCTTATTTTACCATGCCTTGGTACCTCATGCCTTGATTTTTAATAATTTTATTAGGAAAGAAAGGTCAGACTTTGCTTAGACAAAGGTCTTGTCACATCTTTAAAGGATTC
Source organism: Siniperca scherzeri (assembly GCA_027580175.1). Classification (NCBI taxonomy): domain Eukaryota; kingdom Metazoa; phylum Chordata; class Actinopteri; order Centrarchiformes; family Sinipercidae; genus Siniperca; species Siniperca scherzeri. Next base: position 4,209,972 of record CM050851.1, on the reverse strand, counting down.
AACCAATCACAGATTAGAGCATCACCTGTGACAAATACTGTAATTAACACATTCCCAGGTGTGTTGAAGAAGAACCCCAGCACACTCAACCTTCATTTGAAATGCATCCTGACCTCTGACAGCATGCCAAAAATTCAACCACAGACCAAAGTGCTGATCAGCAAGAGCCTGAAGACCAAGTCTCCTGCTGAGGTGGCAGACATCTTTAATGTATCTAAACGTCAAGTGGAGAGGATAAGAAAAAGATTTGAAGAAACTGGTGAAGTTCATGACAGGCCTAGGTCAGGCAGACTACTGTTCAAGAGGACCGTTTGTTGGTTTGACAGTCCAGGGCCAGCCCTTTTTCAACTGCAGCAGAGCTACATAACAACTGGTCACCAGAAACCCCTGTATCTACAAGAACAGTTTGTCGAATTCTGTCACACAGTGGTCTCAATGGCCGAATAGTACTCAGAAACCAGCATTAAACAGAAGACAACTAAAAAATTGTGTTGCATTTGCCAAGGCCCACAGGCTGAGGTATTAACTCATTCTTGCTGCCCATTACATTCAAACCACAGGAGAGGGCAAATTCTTCAGCAGGATGGCGCTGCTGACTGAACATGACTTTATGTTCTGTACTGTACATTATTTCTTTTAAGTGACAAGACTTTTGTCTGACCTTTCTTTCCTTATAAAATAATTAAAAATCAAGGCATGATAAGATTTTATTTTGGTAAAATAAGCATAATCTAGAGGCCTCTGCCTTTCATATAAGCCACTTCTGATTCCAAATGATCAACTAGAAGTCAAGTTATTATTTGTTGTTCCTACAACTTGGATAGGCGACAAGACTTTTGTCAGGGAGTGTACAGCTAAACTCCAGCCTAAGGACATATGGTAACTGTTGTCTGGACTCAGCTGTACTGTTGCTATCAGCATCCTACTCACACACACAGACCTGTCTTTCACAGCAAGGTCACAGCACAGGACAAACCAAGGTCCATTAACGAAGTTCAATTTTCACTTGCCAGACAGCAAGGTGTTGAACATCATGCAGTAATGTCTCTCCTCCCAAAATGTATTAGCAAAATCAAGAGCTGTAAAATAGCTTACAGCAGGCATCCAGGCATGTTTATTGTTGATCGGCACTACCAAGCACTACAGAGAGATATATTATGAACTTGTCAAAACACTCTCACTTCATAGTCCCAGACTGTCAAAACACTCTCACTTCATAGTCCCAGACTATGTCTGCAAGCATGAGTGACTTTAACATCAAATGTCTGGCAATCGTCAAATAAAGACGTGAGGGACACTGTGGGTGTGTTTACACAAGACATGACCTCTGGGGATGAACCACTGAAGTAGATGATTTTCTCAGGACTTTATTTTCCAACATTTCTAACATTTACACCAATCTGCATAGAGGAATGACTATGTTGAACCTTTTTTCTTTAGAAACAGTATGCACCTTGAACTGTTACTTTGAGTTTAACAAGAAAATGAGTTAAACCAACTTCAATAAAGTCAGTGTATGAATTATATCAGACTTGAAAATGAACTGAGTAACATTAAAGAGAAACGCTAGGAAAATTGAGTTGCATTAACTGTCACTTTTACCCTCAAACAATGTTACCAGCGCTTCTTTTCTGACTTTTGAATCATATCTACTTTGAATAATTAGTTAGAATTAAAACATTTCACGTTTTAACAAACAAAATAAGTCATGTTAACATTCAATCATTTATTGTATGTTTAATAACCAAATACATTGCCTTAACTTGTTAGTATCATACATTTTCAGTATTCCTGTAACACATACAGAGTAAATTTAGAGATAAACTGGAGAAACACTCTCAGAAGAGAACAGCCAGAGCACTTAGAGAGATGACATTATACATGATGAAATGTTCAGTGGCTTTGCACAAAGATCATGGCCCCAAATATATGCAGCCACAGTGGGCCCCTTTTAATACATCCATTGTGATGCCTGTACAAATAACTGAATCAACAAGTAAACACATGAATCTAGTGCTTAGTAGGGTAATCAGTAAGTGCTTATAATGCTTATAAAGTCTGCACAATTTGAAATGTCACTGTGAGGTTTTACAACATAGGAGAACATTATTTCTGACACTTTTTTTAGGACTTCATTATACCCTGGGCATAAGACAAAGGTGGAAAGCCATCTTACTGTGGCCCCTACTCTGATAAAGGATACATTTCATAATAAAAAACAACCAAATAGGACCGTCTTTTGAAATAATTTTGTCAACAGCTGCTTTCCCTCTGATTGTTTTATCGGTAACACTTTCTATGAAGCCCATGTCTATAATGCATTGTAATGCATTAAAACATACTTATAATGCGTTATACTGTGCTTATAGCAATGTATAATTGTAGTTATAAGCACCCATAAATATTCAAAATGCTTTCTAACAATAATCATAACACATTATAAAGCTTTTTATAACGACTTATGTAAAAACATTTCATGGTTCCAGCTTCACAAAAGATTTGCTGCTTTTCCTTTTAATAATTTTAATGTAGTATTAATAATTTTGAGGTTTGGACTGTTGGTTGGACAAAACAAGCATTGTGAAGGTGTCACTTTGGGCTCTGGGTAATTGTGACGTAATTTCTCACTATTTCAGAATTTTTACAAACCAAACAATCAATCCATTAATGGAGAAAATAATCAGTAGATGAATCCATAATGAAAATAATCTGATAATCTAATAATCTGAATACTTCGTCTACCACTGGTCATAACAAAAATTAGTACTCCAATTTGACACAACATTTTGATGATGAACAACTAAATGATGGACATTTACATTTCACCAATGTAATGTTTTCCCAAAAAACATAGTTGTAATAAGCATTATAAAATTACTATGAGAATTATAATACACTATGATCCTTACCAAAAACTGCTGGTCAGTGAGTGACCAGCAAGTATAATGATACTTGACCTTGTAGGTCATTATAAAATGGTTTATAATGTGTTATGTTTATTGTTATAAAGCATTATGGATATTCTGAGTGCTTATAACTATAATTAGAAATTGCTAAAAGGACAGTATACTGCATTAGAAGTATGTTTATAATGCATTAAAATGCATTATAGACATGGGCTTCATAGAAAGTGTTACCACTACTGTCTTTCTTTTCTCTTTTGGTAGCCTGATTTTACTTTTTTATAATGACACAATTGCTTCAAAGTTCACCTACAATCGTCAGCATCAGAACTATACAGAGCCCCTTAAAGCTCACGTCGAGAATTTTTTGAGGATTACTTTTGCATTCCCTCACAATAATTTTGCGTTACCTCACAATACTTTGTCATTAATTCGCAATACTTTTCTTCTTCCATACGTCTATTTCCGCTCAGCTGCTCCCAGCTCAACGCCCCAGTATATAAGCTCATTGAATTTTACTTTGAACTGGGCATTAAGTATGCTGATATAGTACTACTGCTCAATAGGCATGCGTGGTTATGTAATTAGTGAAAGACAGTGAAGACAGAGTCTGTGGTTCTGTCACAGAAAGAGCAGACAACAGTGAACCACTTACAGAGATACGTCAGGAATGCAGACCAATGCAAGTTGGAAAGCTTTTTGTGTTTTTGCACAGGGTCCTCTGTTCTTTACATATTAAAGTAACCTTCAATACTGAAACAGGTTTTGGTAGAAGGCCTGTTGCTATAAGTGTGGAACAATAATTGATGTTCCTTATACATACAGATCCTACCCAGAGGTTTGATCATTTTCTGATGACTTCTTTGCAATGGACATCACATAAGGTGAGGTGTCCTTGAGAATCTCCACACTACCTTTCATTCCAAATAGATATATGGCTCAGAAGGAATGGAAGAAGAAACGTGTTTTGAGGTAATGCAAAAGTATCGTAAAAGAATGCAAACATTTTTTTCTGAGGGAACGCAAAATATTTAGAGGGAACGCAAAATATATTACGAGGGAATGCAAAAGTAGTCCTCAAAAAAAATCTTGTGTGGTTTAGGGAGCTCCGTAGAACTATTATCATATCTGGAGACAAACAATATTTGTCTACCCTCCTGTCATAGTGGACTGAACCATGTACACCTTTCAGAGGGGGTGAGAGGCTCTAGTATTGTTTTAGATAAAATAATGTTTGTCAAGCTATTTATTCAGCCAACAGTAATATTTTTTTTATAATGCAAATACCATAAAATTGCATAATTGCAGATAAAAACAAAGTTCCTCCCCATGTTGGGGCTCGGGCCAATATACACACACACACACACACACACACACACACACACACACACACACACACACACACACACAAGGTACAAGGTAATTTATTTTATTTATCATTTCACAACTCTAGGAAACGAAATTAAGTTAGTAGTCGCTTCATGCTACAGACACACAATATGTATATCCTAGAGTTATTTACATATATACATGCACGTATACACCCAGAAAATAATTCAGTGCTTTTTCTAAATTTGCATCTGGGGGAATGCAAGACAGCAGCAATAAGATAGTGAAGATAATAATATGGTTATTATCTTCACATAAAATATTCGACATCTGGAAACAATGTCCATCCACTTTGACTGCGCTTGAGCACCAACAACATTCGCTGGTCGTCATATACCGATGTTTTGTCACGTCCCTTGGCGTATCATATAGATGCACAAGGTACCCTTTAGTGTCTGTATGAGATGCACCGGGCTTTCAATTAACTCCAATGTAAAACCATCCGTGGCAATATTAGCTGCTCAGAGGAACTGCTCCAGCCATCCATTCACTCCAATATTAACCTGACCGCGGCGCTATAAGACGCTGTGAGCATCAAGACCCATTAGGGAACTGAGGACCCGCTGCCCAGAAGTATTTTCCTCACTGTTAATTCCCATGTTAAGGTTTTCTTTCAATGATATCCTCAACATTTCTTGAAACTAAAAACACAAAAGTGTCCTTGATAATTCAACAATAAAATAGATTAATGTTATGACTATCAGTTTAGATTATTTATCCTTTCTCCTTCCAGTTTTTTGTCCCATTCTTTTCTATTGGCCTGTGTCTTTTTGTGAAAACATTCTCAGTGGAAAAATATTAGTTGTATTTTAAGATAGTTTCTGCATTAAAATGCATTTTGATAACATTTCTAGCGAGAAATGTGCATTTTATTTTCATAATCTTCGTTCAGTGAATGCATATTATCCTTAGTTTTGTTAGTTATTGTGAAGATTCTTTTGGGTCTCATATCGTTGCTATGGTGGTTGCTATGGATGCTGCTATGCGTAGCCTACATAGGGAATTGTGGACTCAGGGGTACCTTGTGCATCTGTTTGTATTTGATGACCTGGGAATGAGAACGGGTTGGCACCAAGCACCAGTGATGCAAACACAGAGTCCGCCTCCCCTCATCCCGCCATCTTGAGCTCCTTTAGCTTGAAACACAGTCCACCCATTGAGTGCTTGAACCAGGATGTTGGTGGAGCAGGTCTCTGCAAAGATGTGAGCACAACAGTCTCAGATTTCCTATTGCATGGCCAGCCTGAGTCCCATGTCATCCAGACCAGACATTAGCCAGGAGCAGCCTTAAGTCCAAAGTGGGTCAGCTAGGCTCCTATCCCAGCTTTTCCTCTCCTCCCAGGGCGATCACGCAGCACCCGCCGTGGTGTCTGATCCGTTTGATCTGGCTGGGTGAATTGTCTCAAGGTCTGCTGCTCTTTTATCGAAACCCTTCCTTTACCAATGAATAGGTAATATGTGTTTCAGCAATAAAGCTAGGAAAAAAATAAGATAACAGATAAAAACAAAAATGTAGTGGCGTTTGAAGGAGCTAGCCTACAGGCCACAGCATCTACATGCGCAGCTGTTGCCATAGTCAAAATCTCCTGATCCAGTCGATTTGAACAATTTTGGTTTAGCCCTTTAAATCAAATCAAATTAGACATCATTCAATGTTTCAGCAATAAAGCCGTAAAAAAATATTTAAAACAAAAATATAGCAAGTTTGAAGGAGCTACCAGCTCCACAGCAATATACAGTATATTGCTTCACAGGTTAGTCAGACTCCTATTGTTACAGACTCGCCAGGTTCCCCCATCAATCAACCTCCACGAGATCCCTCGCCGGAATACTAATTACATGCACCTGCTCCCCATCAGCACCAAATCACTACATAAAAGAGCACCACTCACCCCAGTCAGTTGTCCGGTCTCGTTCATGACAGAAAGGACTACTCGACAACCCTACCTCGACTTGTTACCGCTACATTGTGTTCCATCTTCTTCGTACTTCCCCTCCAGCGTGTACTCCACTCCTGTCCGTGCCAGTGTGTTCCCTCTCCAGTGTGTGTCTCCCTACCAGCTCTTCACCATCAATGACAGATCAGTAAGACAAAGGACAGTATCTGGTTTCATTCTTCATCGTCATTACTTCCCATTGCCTGCCGTCTGTGTCTGCTCTGCTGTTGTTGCAATAAAACACCATCTTGTCTCATATCGGTGACTCCCGACTCTCTGTCCGTAACACCTATTTTTATAGTCTGTATACCAGATTGTTTTGTAAAAATTATGAAACATTTAGTATTTCTCTGTATTTTCAGTATTAACTCTTTAACTGGCAGCAACATGTTGGATGTTGGTCAGTAAAAGTAAAACACTAATACACAGAACACACACAATTCACTGAATGATAAGGACCATGTGCCAGAGACAATGCATACCCCTGTGCACACACAAGTTTCAGAATTGCCACCCCCAAGCTGCAAGTGTGTTTTGATCAACAACACAATGATAACGTGGTCAATTCACAGCGACACAGTTTATGGTCATGTAACAAATCATCTACAGTGCTAGTTTTAAAAAGACTGAGTGAGTGACTGAGTGTCTGAGTGAAACTTGGACAACTGTCCAGCCTGTTACACTGACAAACACCCGTTTAGATGTGTCAATCAAGAGCAGTAATGCACTGGTTTATATTTAATATGTGCATGAGGATACAGTACAGACCAAAAACATGACACGCACTCCTGAGCTGCTGACAGATGTTCACTGTTGCTGGTTTACATGTACATCAACACGAAGCAGTGAGGAGTTCAGTGAACAGTACATTTTAGACTTGGTTTAACACATAATATTGAGCTTTCTTTCAGCTTTTGGAGGGATCCGGTGACATGTTTGTCAATTACAAATATTGGGGGGACATGAACTCCCAATCCCCCACGGCAATTACACACATGGGCCCTGGGTATATACTTACATGTAAGTCATAACTGTAACTGTTATGACATATACTGTATGAATGGAGTCAAAATGGAACATTTCCATAAAAGGTCAAAAACCTCCAGAACTTTAGGTTGAAGAGATAGATACATCTTATTTGTTTATCACTGGCTGCTCAACAGAGCAGGTGTTGAAGTTAAAAGTGTTACTCAGTCATTTTTCCTGCCTTGAGTTTTAAGGGCCAGGACAGGATTCAAACTGGTGGCCTCATTGTTTCACCAGAATCTCTATTCTTTATGCCGTTTTCACATCTAACCATACTGAACCAAACAGCCTAGTGTGTGGATGATTTTCCATCTTTACATTTAGCTTGACGTGACATGAAAGAAAAATTTTACCAGAAAGGTCTTTTGAGTAGAGATCCAGTTTGCCATCTATGTATATGCAAGCAAAGGAGCCAACACTGCAAGCCCCTCATTTGAACACATGCATAATTGAAGTGAGGCTTTTCTTTTCATATGCTGCTGTTTGTTCCACGGTGCAGAAGGAAGCCTGCCAGCGATGACACAGCTGTCTGTCTCAGGTGGATTGTTTTTGTGGTGTGACCTCACTGACTTATCAAAAGCTCAGAATAGCTGCTCCTATTCACAGTAGCAGTGTGATGTTAATGTGCCTTTGACATATTCTGTGTTAAAATGTTTGAAAAGTCTGCTTTAAAATTATGGCTGTTTATTATGGCATATTTAATTAAAAGAATTATATCACAAATGGGAAGCAATTTTTTTAAATGACATTTGGCAATAGAATAATCATAAAGCTGCCTAGATTTAATTCCCAGTAATAACACTGCATGACATGCCTGAGGAAACTGAAATTGACATTTGCAAGGAAAGCATGTTAAAATACATTGCAGATGCTTTTATTTTGCTGATGTTGGCTTTGGGAAAAATGCTTTGTCATAAAATCTGGTAATGGACATTATACACTGCTTCAGCAGCAATATATCAAATGTTGCGCCCCAATGCAAGCACTCACTGATGATCCAAATAAACATAATATAACGATCCTGTCATAATGAAACGTCACCATGACTCCTATATCCTGACCTACAGAGGAGATGTAGGTCAGGATACAGGTACAGGTACAGTTAAGTCTCACAAGCTATTTTGGTTAAGTGCTGCTATACAATGATAATAGCTGTCATTATCAACTCACTTATATCATTATTATCCCATAATAATTTTATTCAGGCTGAGCCTGACCTGGCGAGCCCATCCACCTGGTGCTTGCCTGCAAGCTTCCATTCAGGCCTTGCTAAAGAAAAGGGCCCCGGCCTCCAACAAGTCCTCATACCTAAACAACAAAACAGGTTGCTTGTACACTGTTCAATTCTCCTGGCAATGTGTTTCCTGATTCCTCCAACACCAACAATTTGGTTGATTCTTTAAACTACCTGTGTTCTTCAACCTTAGATCTCATAGCTCCTCTGAAAATAGATCAAACTCAAAGACTAGAACATGCTATGCTTAAATAACAGTACTCAAAGCTATAAAAGGAAATGCAGAAGAGCAGAACGCAGATGAAAGAAATCAGGTCTCCAGGTCCACTTTGTGGCTATGAAAGCTTTATTACTCCTTTATAATAGGATGGTGGAGGATGTGAGAACATGCCATTTCTCTGCACTTATTTCTGCCCATCAGCACAACCCCAGATTACTTTAAAACCGCTTGTGTCCAACCAGTCCTAAAAAAACTTGGGCTTGATCCTACCCTCCTGGATAATTATCGTCCGATCTCCAAACTGCCTTTTATTTCCATGGTTCTCGAAACAGTTTCGAAGCAGCTTCTCGATGCTGTGGAAGATAATAGTACCTTTGAAAAGTTCCAATCTGGTTTTCGTCAGTACCACAACACTGAAACGGCCCTTCTCAAAGTCACTAATGACCTTTTTAATGAATACCGACGCAGGCATGTGTTTAATTCTTGTGCTGCTGGACATAAGTTTTGCTTTTGACACTATTGATCATGGCATTCTTCTAGATAGACTGAGGCACTGGGTGGGTATATCTGGCACTGCACTAAACTGGTTCTCATCTTATTTTTCCAATAGGAAATTCTGTGTTGCCATTAATAATTTCATGTCGTTGTTTTCCCATATCAATTATGGTGTGCCTCAAGGTTCATTTCTTGGACCAATACTGTTCCCCTTATATATGCTCCCTTTGGGTGATGTCATCCGTACAACATATTTCTTTTCATTGTTATGCGGATGACACACAGTTGTACCTTCCTGTCAAGCCCACTGACCTCAATATGCTGAGTTCTCTGCAGGACTGCCAGTCTGACATAAAAAAACTAGATACATTTTCTTCAGCTCAACTCAAATAAAACAAAAATCCTTTGTTATTGGGCCCCAACATATCATTAAACAATTACTGCCATCTACTGGCTACCTGTCGCAGCATATCAAACCTGTTGCAAGAAATCTAGGTGTCCTTTTTGATAGCAATGTATGTTTTGAGCAACATTTGACTAAGTTTTCCCAATCATGTTTTTATCACCTCAGAAATATTGCAAAAATAGGATCTATTTTAAATCTTAGTGATGCAGAAACTCTTGTACATGCTTTTATCTCCTCACATCTTGATTATTGCAACAGCCTGTTCACTTGTCTTAATCAAAAAACTTTCAAACGACTGCAGAGTGTACAGAACTCAGCTGCTAGGCTTTTAACCAAGTCTAAGAGGTATGATCACATCACACCTGTTTTAGCCTCTTTACAGTGGCTCCCTTTTTGTTTTAGGATTGATTTTAAGATCTTATTAATTACTCTTAAGGCTCTTCATGGCCTGGCTCCAGATTATGTTTTAGACTTTTTAATCCCTTATGAACCTTTATGTAGTTTGAGATGTTCAGGCAGGGGTCTTCTGTCTCTTCCTGAGTCCAGGTGTCGTATTAATGATTATTGAACCCAAAATGCAGAACACACGACAGAGCAGAGCTGGTATAATAGCAACAGATTTATTTTAGATGTTGAACTTGATATCTGTGCAGAAGTCCGACGTAGTTCACCATTGCGTTTCACTGTTGCTTCCGGAGACTCGACCGGTCCGGGTCGAGGAAGGAGAGGCGACGTGCTGGAGGGAGACTAAACACGACAGGTTCTGGTCTGGCAGGCGTGGTGGATCTGGGCTGAGCCGTCCAGGCTGTGGATCCAATTGGCGGCAGGCTCCGGGGGTGAGGTCGGCAGGTCTGGTGTGGCAGCTAGCTCGTGTAGCGTGGAGCTGGGTGCAGAGACCAATCTGGCAGAGGTCCAAGGATAGACTGTGGCTGAGATCACCGGCGGAGAGTAACTGAGATGGCAAAGACAGAGTCATATTAATGACAGTCAAGACAGCGAAACAAACTAGTTACTTAGCTGCGTTCGAAGTAGGAGCCGTTACGTGGTGTCGTACATGAGTACGGCGATGATCTGGCGCTGGTAGTGTGGGAGAGCCTGGTAGATATGCAGTGGAGACTGATGAGGTGATTGATGACAGGTGTGCCGGTGATCAGCAGCAGGCAGGGGATCAGGAAGCCAGACCAGAACGAACGCACACGTACACACACACACGCACACCATACACAGGAACGAACAGGGGACAGCCAGGAAACACAAGGAGGGGAAAATATATGGAGCACACAGGGATCAGAGGGGACCTAGAGGCTGACTATAACACCAGGATGAAAACAAAGGGGGACAGAGCTTTTGCAATCAGGGCGCCGAGGCTCTGGAACAACTTGCCTGAAGATATTAAGTTGCCTGAGTCAGTGTCTTCTTTCAAGTCTCTTTTCAAAATGCATTTTTATTGGAAAGCATATCCTGATATTACCTGAGCTGTCTGTTTATTTTATTGTTTTTTATGTATCATAATTCACTATAGTATTTTATTTATCTCTCTGTGAAGCACTTTGTACTTTGTTTTGATAAGTGCTCTATAAATAAAGTTTATTATTATTATTATTATTATAATAACACATAATAACTAAAAAGTAGTTTTCAGAGACTATACAACATTTCACACATTGATGCTTGTACGATTTTAACAGTCTGACCTGACCAGTACTCAGTCTGACCAGACCAGTACTCAGACAAGTGAGTTTGAAGCCTAAATATTTACCTAAAGCAGCATAACTAGTACTGGATGATACTAAAAAGGGAGCAACTAAACTGACTAGCTGGGCACGCCTACCCAGTATGCCTTGCAGGAAGACCCGCCCCTCCTCTGCCTCTGATTGGCTATACCGCTAATTGTTAATGCTAGCCTAGCTATGATGCTAACCTGAACTATGAACTAGACAGGTCCTGGAGGAGAACGACTCAGCCAGGGCAGCTCACGTTTTTGTTCCCGCTTGTTGCAGCTACTGGAAGTAAGTTAATGTGAAACACTGGAGCAAAACTCAACCTAAAGCTAAATTAATCAGTAATCTATTGTTAAGATTACATACCAATATTTAATAAGAGGTAAGGAGTGCGAAGATGGATAGAACCGGGGGAGTTGAGACTCTGAGTGGAGGAGCGGTCTCTTCGGTGATGGTGGATAGAGTCCCCAAAAAGAACCTCAATTGGAAAGTTGCGTGTGAGCGTTTCTGATGTCATTAAGGTTGTTACATATGTAGGTGAGGTATGCTGGAGACGGCTGAGAATTTTTATGATATAGTTGGGGATTCCTTGAATGCCCGCAGTATAGCTCAGGGGATATACCGGATTTGAGTAGGATCTGGCAGAAGTGGTGGTGGAACCAGAAGCATGTGGCTACCTTACCTGTCTCTGTGACAAACAGAGGGTCTTGGGGGGAAGCCTGGCTGGCTTGTCTTGAGTTCATGTAGTTGCAAATGAGTTTTATATAGACTTGTATGATTCTAGTCAAAAGAGGTAGATGGGTTGAGGTTGACTGGACTGGCTGGTCTTGCTGCGTTTAAGGTGGTAGATGAGAGTGTCAGCAGACTGAATGGAAATGTCAGACATGGATGCATGTCGGGACGGGTGGTAGTTGAGGTTTAAAGCCATGAACTCTGAACAGCGCAGAAAGCCGAAGAATGCCAGTAGGAACATGCATTCTAGGACTTTGTCTGTGTATGGGGACAGATGCCCTGAGCGGAGGGTGCTGAAGTGAGGGGAGAGTGTTTTGGCGTGGGATGTGGTTCAGCCTTGCGTAGACCTTTGATTAGCATGCTGATGTGTGCATGGGATGAGGCAGGACAAAGTGCCCCCAAGGATAGTTTAACAAAGAAGTTTATGCCGCTGATGTAGACTGGTATCAGAATCAGAATAAGAAAAACTTTATTGATCCCTGAGGGGAAATGCTTTTGTTACAGCTGCTCACTATCACGTCAATGCACACAGGAATAGAAGTACTAAGCAAATCAAAATATAATACACTATAATACAGGTAAGATAAATAAGTTTAAAGTGGATATAAATATAAAACAAAGTGGACATAAGTATAAAATGGTGGAGGATTTAATCCTGAGGATGGAATGGGCGAAAGGGATGATGCTAGAGAGGATCAGGACATCAAGAGAAGGGAATGGAAGGCTGTGGGAGGCATGGAAAGCTTTGAAGCAATTCCATCCAGTGAGGTATGATGAGAGTGTTCGGGGAGAGACACTGTTGAGGCGGTGACTAGGTGTTCCAGCTGTGGGGTCAGTTGAAGATGGTGGCTGAAAACGGTGGGACTGGAGTTGGAAGTGGGTTGGAGGCTGGTGCCAATCATCTGAATTTCTGGAATAAGAAGTGAGAAAGGGAGTCAGTGATTGTGTTTTTGTGACCTGGGATATGGGAGGCTCGGAGGGTGAATTGGTGTTGGGCCGAAATCAGGCTGAGCCTCCGCATGAATTGCATGATGCCTAGATGGGACCGTCCTTTTGTTAATGATGTCTACGACAGCGCTGTTGTTGGAGTAGACAGCGATGATCTTTTTGGACCATGTGTGCCCCCAAAGGATGGCTGCTATGATGACTGGGTACATTTCGCAGATTGTAGAGAAAGGAGAGAGGGAAGAGAATTTGGCTGGCCATGTGGTTGAGAACCACCTGCTGCTGTAGTATCCGCAAAAGCTGACGGAAGGGGCTGTATCTGTGAAGAGCTGGATTTCTTCTGGCTTTATGATGTGGTCATCATAAAAGAAGCCATTCCAGGATGAGAGGAACAGATACCACAGTTTTAGCTCTATCTTGCAAGCTTCGTCCAGCGTAACGTGGTCGTGGAGTGATGGGACTGAGGAGGCTATGGAGAGGAGGTGTGACAAGAAGGATCGAGGGGAAGGGGAAAAGAAGAAGCAGGGGGAAATAAAGGGTTTTGGCCAAAGGCACCACTGAGGGTTGCTGTGGTGGATGCGTTCTGTGCGGCTGTAGTAGCCGGTAACAAGGTGGGAGGAGCTGTGGTGGCCGAAGAAGATGGGATGGGAAAAGTAGGAGCAAGAGAAGAAGAAAGGATGCTGGGATGGAGGGATGCATATGCTCGGGTTATTAGTGAAGCCTGGGGTAAAATAGAGGAGAAATGAGGAACAGAGGGAGCCGGTAGAGGGTTAGGTACAACCTGGCCCTCTGGGAGGGCTGATGTGAAGGGCTGAGCTTCGTCCGCCATGGGACACGCCGTGACGTAATCGACGTTGCCCTGGATGCAACGCTGGGAACCCGGAAGTGCTTGGGAAGCTCGGCGACAAAAAGTAATGTTTCGCTGGCTGAGCTCTTGCTTCAGGTGAGCGACTGTCCACTGGGATATGTTTGGAGTGGAAGGACGGTCGGCGTGATGGCGGGATGAATGCGGGTCACGGTGGCTTCACCTGTCGCATCTCGAGTGGGTCGGGGAGAGGCGACTGGAAGAGACCGTGTCCCTCGAACGCCAAAGCTGGGATCTTCCCCTGGAGCTGCTGGGAGATGAAGGCCAGACGATGTTGAACCGGGAGTGTCAGGGAATGTGGATTGCTGAACGCAGCTGGGGTTGGATGGTGGGAGAGAATTAGTTGGTCTTCGTCGAACGGGTCACTATCAGACAGGTTAAAAAGGAGCTCTTGGTTGAGGAAAGCGGTTTGTTTGTTTGTTTGTTAAGCTCATCTGTCACAGGTCCTGTGAAAACTTAGTCAAACGGGAAGTGAATGGATGAGGTGTGCTTAAATACTTGTGTGCGGAAATTGGATGAGTTCTAGGTGTGGTCTTTGTTCCCGAATCTAGTTATAAAACTTCATTAGGTACTGTTTGGTGATGTACCTTGCAATTTTGAGTCCATTTTGTCATTTGGTGCTATATTTTACATATTTTATTTAGCATATTCCCATATTTTCATATTTATAAGAGGCTACCGAGTGTCTTGGCAAGACACTTATCTATCAGACACATAACAATGCACAGTAGGCGATTTGTTCATTTTTAACCAGCCCCAGGAACAGTATAGCCAATCGGAGGCAGAGTAGGGGTGAGTCTTCCTGCAAAGCATACTGGGTAGGCGTGCCCAGCGAGTCAGTTTAGTCTCTCCCTGCTAAAAGTATAATTATGTGCTTCAACTGGCTGAATCTTTGGACCACTTGCAACTAAGAGGTACTGTAGTATATGTTTTCTTTGAGCCAGGAGGCACATACATAATTAATATCTTTTAAACCACCAGGGAGCGAACTCCACTGAGAGTGATGAAGCTCTAACAGGTATGTACAAGTGTAAAATTTTAAAAAGCAGTATTTGTTTATATGTAATTTTATTTGAACTAACCATTTTATTAACATTGCACAATGGGTAAGCCTCTCCACAGCTCAAGCACCATGTCTACCCTTCTTTATAAATATTTAAAGTTGAGAAAAACAATGTTGTTTAGTATTTATAGCATGTCTCAAAATTCCTTTTAATATATTCATCCTGCAGCATATTCTTGCTACTCAAAGAGCCTATCTAATTAATGCAAATTTCCCCTATCTAAAGCCAAGTTGCCAGAAAGTTTAAAAAGTCAGCTTATCTGTGATACAATCAGCTTTGCTGTAGGATATATGCGTAGGATGCACAACAATCTGAAACTCTCTCAACACAGACATTAGTTGCTCTGTGCGAAAGACTCTTTGAAAACATTTCATGTGTAATGAGTGCCATACTGTATAATGATATCAAAGATGATTTGCTCTGGAAATAGGCATCTGTTTCACAAACAAGTGAGGAAACACACCAGTGTGCACGAATGTTGGTGTTTTCAGAAATGCAGAATATGTAGAATGTACAGAATATGTATTATTATGTATTATTTTAACAATTAATCAGATGACTATGTGTAATGTGAAAGGTGTCACTGGTAGTGATGAACCCACAGAAAATAAAAACTCTGCTGCGGTTTCCCTCATCCCTACAGGGTGTTGTAGCCTCTTTTAGCTTTCTTTAGCTTTTTATCTCAATGTAGTGTAAACACACACACTACCTGCCCAGTACCAAACAGCAGACAAAGTTAACGACCAGCTGGTGAACATAGTAGAGCAATTAGGTGGATTTACATTGTTCAGGTGGCCACAAACATGACTCCAAATGAATGCTAATGCTGTGTGATAATCAGTGTTGAAAAGTACATGTTCTCAAATACTGTACTTGAGTATAATTTTGAGGTACCTGTATTTATTTGAGTATTTCCATTTTATGCTACTTTACACTTGTACTGCACAAAATTCTTCAGGCAAACATTTTACTTTTTAATCCCCTTACATTTATTTAACAGCTATGGTTACTGGTTTCTTTGCTTGTTAAGATTTTACATAAATACATATATTCAGCTGATAAAACACCTTGCATTGTTACAGATAAATCGACCCAACAGTATTAAAAGTAGTTCAATCAGCTCATCCTCGACCACCTAGTAAAATGCTGCTTACACACTGCATCAGCAATAATAGTCCAATAATATAACACTCACATTTTATGGATAATGGATATTTTTACTTTTGATACTTTAAACCTGCAAAAACTGGTTATTTTCTTGGCCACTTGGGGACAGCAGAAACAAGTTGTGAACACATCATTGACATTTCATCAACCTTTATGTTGATATGGCGAACTTGTTAGCAAACAGTTCCTTATTTACACATTCAGCAGTTATGGAGCAACATTAGTATTCATTTAGAGTCTGTGTTTCTGTCCAACTGATGAAGGTCCAATATTGACTCTCGTTTAGCTTTGTTTTTAGTCTCCTGAGAAAAATATCTGGCTCTTTAGATGCTAAATGCTTCACTATGTTCACCAGCTTGTTGCTAACTGTGTCTGTCTGCTGTTTGGTGCTGAGCAGGTAGTGTACAGTGGGTTTTTAGAGCTTTTTTGTTGCCTGCTGTGGCCATAAATTACATTATGAGAGCAGTGTGAGTGAACCAAAACAGTAAAATTGTGGGACAGACACAATGAGCTGAAATTTACCATAAAGCTCCATAAAGCCGATGGGAGCTGCAGATTCAATTCAATTCAATTTTATTTATATAGTGCCAATTCATAACAGAAGTTATCTCATTGCACTTTTCCTATGGCACAATGCAAATACCACCTAGATTTTTTTTAAATAGTAGAATTGTAATTGTAGTGGTAATATTAATAAATTAATAATAATAGGAATAACAGCTATAGGAAAAATAATGACAGTATTAGTAACAGAGCCAATAACAACAACTGTAGTAGCAGTTGTCGAGCAGGAACACAGGGGCTGCAGGTGGATCACAACGACAGATCCAGTCTCTGCAGCTCCGGAGGCAGAAATACCTGCTGAAAGCGACAGAAGTAGTGAGGAGAGAAACGAGAAAGCACAGAACTACGGAAGAGAGAAGATGTTGAGTTAGTAACATGCAGTAACGGGAAAAAAATGCATACAGATGGAGAGGGAGAGAAGGAGAGAGGAAAGAGGTGCATCATGGGAAGTCTCCCGGCAGTCTAGGCCTATAGCAGCATAACTAAGGGATGGTTCAGGGCTCACCCAAGCCAGCCCTAATTATAAGCTTTATCAAAGAGGAAAGTCTTAAGCCTACTCTTAAATGTGGAGATGGTGTCTACCTCCCAAACCCACATTGCGATGTGATTCCACAGGAGAGGAGCTTGATATTTTTACAGGGAGCCAGTGCAGAGAAGCTAATATTGGAAAAATATGATCTCTTTTCCTAGTTCTTGTCAGTACACGTGCCGCAGCATTCTGGATCAACTGGAGAATCAGAAGGTACTTATTCGGGCAGCCGGCTAATAAGGAATTGCAGTAGTCCAACCTAGAAGTAACAAATGCATGCACTAATTTTTCAGCATCATTTTGAGACAGGAAGTACCTGATTTTTGCAATGTTACATAGGTGAAAAAATGTAGTCCTTGAAGTTTGTTTCATGTGTGAGTTAAAGGATAAATCCTGATCAAAGATAACTCCGAGGTTCCTTACGGTGCTGCTGGAGGCCAGGGCAATGCCATCTAGAGTAACTATATCTTTAGATAATGTGTCTCAGAGGTGTCTGGGGCCAAGTACAATAACTTCAGTTTTGTCTGAGTTTAACATCAGAAAGTTGCAGGTCATCCAGGTCTTTATGTTTTAAGCTTTAAGCTGTTTCCAAGGTTCCTGTGTTTGAAGAGAAGTTGGCACCGGTTGAAGGCACGACTTGATGAATTTTTTCTCTAATAGTTAAAACTTTATCATTAAAGAAGCTCATGAAGTCGTTACTACTGAGGGCTATAGGAATACATGGTTCAGTAGAGCTGTGACTCTCTGTCAGCCTGGTTACAGTGTTGAAAAGAAACCTGGGGTTGTTTTTATTTTCCTCTATTAATGATGAGTAGTAAGCTGCTCTGGCATTACGGAGGTGCCTTTCCTGTATATGTTTTAAGACTATCTTGCCAGACTAAACGAGATTCTTCCAGGTTGTTGGAATGCCATTTCATTTCAAGTTTTTGTGATGTTTTACTTTAATTTGTGTTGCTTTAATTTGCGGGTTTGGGGGTTATACCATGGAGCTAAGGCCAGTTGCTATATGCGTGGATAATAATTGATAGTCCTTATACACATAGCTCCTACCCAAAAGTTTGATAATGTTCTATCTGCTAACTTCTTTGCAATGGATATCTTATGAGGTGAGGTGCCCATAAACAATAAATGCATTAACTTGAGAAATTCTCGCTGTGACCTTCAGGCCTACGAAATACAAAATATATAAAAATGAAATAACTTTTAATGTCTGTGTTTTATTTTTCCGTGGAACTTTTTTCTTTGCCAATATAACTTTTTATAATACAAATGTTTCAATGCCAATGTTTCCTTTTTCAGTTCAGGTTTTATTTTCAATGCCAGATTTTATTTTCAATGCCAAAATTTTATCTCACTGTTCTAGCCCCATAGTCCTATAGGGACACTCCACATAAGTGCTGGGTGCTTGATAAACTGTTGCTGGTCAAGAAATTGTTCAAGAAATAGTTCCAGCACGAAACTCCCCCTAAAACCACAAATTTTCATTTTTACATTTCTATTTGTGTATTGATTAAACAAACGGGACATTAGTGAGGTTTAGAGGTGTCAGCAAGTGTATTTTTGAACTTTGGAAACAGCTGTTTTCCCCTGCTTCCAGTTTTTGTGCTAAGCTAAGCTAACCACAACCTAACTCCAGCTCTGTACTGAACACAGACATGATATTGATATTCTAATTTCATTCCAGGAACATGGCCATAGATAGTTGGAACTTCAGGACTGAAAGTAATAGCCCTGTTGTTGACAGGTTTTTGAGATCCCCTGAAGTGCCTTGGACCTTAGATTCTGGATTGTCTCCTTGACGAAGGAGATGGTGAGCCACTGTTTAACATCATCATCCCTCATTCCCGAGGAGGAAAACATCTCTTCCTTCACTTCCTCATTTTGATGACAGCAGTTTGGGAGGACTGTCACAAGCCCCACATTCCCTTTGCTTTTATTATTGGGTGCATAGGGCTCAACAATAAGGATTACCGATTGCCTGGGGCAAGTAAATTGGCACGTCGGCAAGTAAATCTAGCAACTCTGTTGCCCAATTAAGCAAGTGGTAAAAAATAATTAAACACATGTATTTTTCCCGAGTTGATGATGGAAATAGCTATGGAGTGAGCACTCTCACTTCCTTCTCATCTCTGTTGAGAGTTGCACATGCACAGTACTGATCGGGCACTAGTGAGTAGAGATGGGTAATAAATGTTATTAAATGGGTTATTAAATGGGCCCCGGGGATAAAACATTAAAGACCGTAGTAATATCATGCTCACTGCAGCCTCTCCTGCTGTCTGTGTCAGGCTGGGCTGAGCTCCTCCACACACACACCCACACACCGAATGCAGTCAGTGGGCATCAGATCAAACAGGCCACGGTGAAGATTACTCGAGTTAACAACAACTACATTCATTACTGTAAGTAAGTGCAATTAAACCTTCGCAAGTAACAAGCAATACTTTATCAATACACCTGTTCAACAAGCATAAACATGTCATGTAGAAAGCGATAGTTTAATCTGCTCTATATATTGACTTTGCTCTTGTCAACATTACTGTTGCTACTCTAGAAACAACATTTAGTTATATTTAAAATATCAAATTCTAATCCTGTTCTGAATTTTTTTTTAATAATAGTTTTTAAAAAGCAATTATTTAGTAATGAAAAAGAACCGATAAGAGTATTAATAAGAATAGCAGTATCAATAAAATCCTAACGATAACCATCCCTTCTCACGAGAAAATGGCGGCAGGTAAAGACAAAGTTTATGAAAATGTATCACTCAGTCACAGTTAACAAGTCCATCTTTAGGGAGATGGAGGGATTGTCATACCATTTTCGATATGCAACAATGTTTGTTGCTTTGCATCTATGACACACTGAGTCCTTGTTCTGATTACAAATAAATAAAAGTAAATTAAAGATTAAACATGACAATTAACTTTAGTTTTTGTTGTTATTTGAACACCACTAATAAAAAAATAATATATATTTTAAAAACCTTAGCATTGAACTCCAGTGCACCCAGAACTAAAACTGACCCAGCACAATTACTGATCGCAGAACTAAGAACGGATCTGCTACTCACTAAACTAACAACGGAGGAAACTTGAACATGTCAAACAGGAACTGAACTTTGTCATGCTTAAGGAACACTTCCTTTAAAAGGGAATTAAAGATATTGAAAAGTTGTTTATTAAGAAGTTGAAGTGGTCTAAGTTTTAAAAATGGTCATATGGTTTATATAGTATGTTCTAAATACTTGAATATTGTGTATGAATATGGTTTATGTTTAAGCCTAAAACTGTTAAACTAATTGAGTGTGCTAAATAGGGTATTATATTGTTTATTGAGAGGTATAATGCTGACATCGGTTGTAATATTTTTCAATACAGTTTACCATATTGAACCTACCCTCTGGCTCCAGCTACTGATTTTTGTCTTTCACTCATCCTCAACCCCTCCCTACCAGCCTAGACACCAATATTAATTTCCCTGCCCTGTGACCACTAAGCAGACTACAGGGGTTACCAATAATTTGGTATAATCCTAGCAAGCACCTGGCAGGCACAAGAGAGCATTTCCAGGTAGTGTGTCTTTAGCAGTTTGAATATTTGCTCTCCTTCTCTCTTACATCTACACTTAAGTCAGTTAACGCTAATGTTAGACTGGCCTGATAAATAAACCCCATTTACCCCACTTGCATTTCATATTATCTTAAGCAAACAACAATGGAAATGCAAATAACCAAGATGGCAGATGTTTGGCTACTGAGGCCCAAAATACCCATTGGTTGTAATGCATTACAAGATTATTTGGTTTGTAAGATATCTTACCTAATCCTAAGTGTGTTTCTAAACTGTAGCTAGGTTGCTGCAAGGATATTTGCAGCTTTTGTTTCTGAGACTTACAGTCCAACACTTACAGTGTGCCAAAACCCTTGTTATTGTGCCACTATCTGGACAAATTGCACCAAATTCAACACTGCACTCCTTTGGGTCCTCAGCAATACACCCACCAAGTGTGAAGTTGATTGGATGAACAATTGTCGAGAAAATCGAAGGATAGACATACAGAAAGAAAGACAGACAGACATTCCTTCCTTTATAGTTAGATTTATCATTAATTTTCAAACATGAAAATGATAATGATTTTAGTTTAATTTATTTTAGACTTATTTAGTTTGATCTATTTTAATTTTGTCATACATCATGTGCATACACAATCGACCAGTAGTGGGATGGGGATAACCCGCCATTTATTGTCATCACATTATCATTAACACATATTATGAGCAAAAAAAAAAGAAGAAAAGAAACGTTAAGAAGTCAATACAATGTATTGACTAATCAGCCATATCTTTTAATGTTTCTCTGTGTTGCATTGGCAGTGCCTAACAGACATATACTAATGATAAAATGATGACTGATGATAATCTAAATGAAAGCAAGTTAACCTGATAAAGGAATAGTTAAGCATTTTGGATAATAGGCTTACTTGCTTTCTTTTTTGTTAGTTCAGAGATTACAGTATATTAAATGGTGACTAGACAGTGAAAACAGATGAAGACAGAGATAAGAAATTTACAGAAAACATACACTCCCTACCCACTTTATTAGGTACATCTATACAAACTTATGCGATTTAGTACAACAGCCCTGCCGCATATTCTTCCTTTATGAAGCTTATAATGTTCAGTTATGTTTATTGTTGTTTATTACTTTATAATAAAATGTGTTTCTAATATTTTAAGCTTTAATGCATAGATCATCTTCTCTATATTGCTGTCACTGATGGTACATTCTGCTCATTCTGTCGTGTAACAGTAGTCCTTTTGTAACAATGGGCCTACAGAAACTTCTTTTGGACAAACCTGTCAGTAAGAAACATAAAAAATGAGCTGACTGACAAACAGCCTGTACATCAGGGTGTAAAGACTGAGGACTGGAGGCCAGAGGATGGAGCTACAAATCAATACAGAGCCTGGAGAAACTGGTCTTTGAAAGACGTAACCAGATACAAAGCAGCCTGTATACACACACACACACACACACACACACACACACACACACACACACACACACACACACACACACACACACACACACACACACACACACACAGGTATATTAAATTACCATTGTATTCTATTTCTAAGTGATCCCGTTACTCCTCAGAACAATTACATCCAGTGAATACATTGAAAGACTCAAATGAAGTTTAACAAGAGATCAGAAACACTTTCTGCTCGTCTCTCAGGGCTGGAGAATGGCTCCTTGTGAGACACTTTCAAATGCTCAGCTGCTCCTTCCACTCATAACCGCCGGACTGAGAGTGAATAATTCATCTTAAAGCTCAGGCGTTTTGTCTCACCTATGCCGAGTGAAGCTCTGATCAGTCATAACAGTGTGGTTTGATTTTCCAGCTGCGACTCCGTGCTTGTTTTAATCTTGTCTTCAGGCACTCATGTTTATGATGAAATAGCGTAAAAGGCATAATGTGTTTGTTTGTCATTAGCATGTGCTCCTTTCAATATTTTGACACTCTCCAGGTAATGACTGATCATTTACAAACACACTTTTTCCTCTACATTTAATGCATCCAGATAAATTGTGAATGAAAATTGACTTAACTTAAAATTGAATAAACATTTCTCAGCGGGATCAGTATGCATTTCCTGGAGGTGCAAATTTAATTATTTGAAATGTAGACTGCTTGTAAGTGTTGGGACCACTGGCACTCCACCATTTGAATTTGTTAATTTGTGGGACTTGTGGAACTGAATTTTTTATTATGAGACCATAAGACGGTGTAGTCCCTCATTCGTCCAGGAGTGTTCTATGAGCTGCTGAGCAGCAGTGCTGTAGCTGAAGCCAGGAGGAAAAGAGAACAATGGCCGTTGATCCTTTTATTGACCTGGTGACATCACAGGTCAAAAGTCAGATTGACCAATGGTAGCTGGAAGCTGGGTCCATGGGGGGAGTTCAAACCTATGGTAGGTGTGAAGTCTGGAGGATTGTGGGAAACTGAGTTCTATGGCTTTCCTTTGTTTACAGAACAAAAGAGCACATGGTCTCATAATCGTAGAAAAGGTTTCAGTCGTAGTCATCTGGACACTGTTTTCAGAATCAAGACGTTTCGGCTCCCATCCGGAAGTCATTCTCAATTGTGAAAAAATTGCAGGGGAACTGGAAATTTAAGCTAGTCTGAGTTACATAAGCCCTGCCCTCAGGAAGGAATCTGCCTGAGTATCTGTTAATAGCTAGTTTCACCTGAAACTGACCTAATAGTTTCAAGATGGCCCAGTAATCAGTAATCAGGCCTATTGTTCTCTGGCTGCATCTACTTCATCACTGTTAAGTGCCTGATTAGCATGTGATTGGCGTGACCAAGGTGATAATACACTCTGATAGACTTTGGGCAGATTAAATCTCAGACCACCATTTCTGTTCAAAGAGGGGTTCTCTTTCTTCACAAAAATGGCTTCCTTGACGCCTGCTCAAACCAACTCTTCTCTCTACTAAGAATCTTCACCTCGCTGTCTTCAAATGTGTGGTTTGTAGCTTTTAAATGCAAATGCACAGCGCTCTGTAATCCTGAGTTAGCGTGTCGTCTGTGCTGATAAAGTCTTCTGTGAAGTGGCTGTTTGGTTTCGCCTATGTACCGTTCTTTGCAGTTTTCCTCACTGCACTGAATGGAGTAGACAACATTGCTCTGTTTCTGTGTGGGTAACTTGTCCTTAGGGTGAACGAGTTTCTGTCTTAAAGTGTTGCCTGGTTTAAAGAAGACAGGAACATCGTGCTGTCTAAAGATCCTTTGTAGTTTTTCAGACAGTCCAGACACATAAGGAATGGAGACACCGTTCCTTCTTGGTTCAGTTACACTTTTGTCCTGTTTTTTGGCTCTTTTAACTCTGTTGATGGCCCAAGTAGGATAACCACAGGCTGAGAGTGCATTCTGGACATGCCTTTCCTCTTTCTTCTTACCCTCTGAGCCTGTGGGCACTTCTTGAAACTATTAGGTCAGTTTCAGGTGAAACTAGCTATTAACAGATACTCAGGCAGATTCCTTCCTGAGGGCAGGGCTTATGTAACTCAGACTAGCTTAAATTTCCAGTTCCCCTGCAATTTTTTCACAATTGAGAATGACTTCCGGATGGGAGCCGAAACGTCTTGATTCTGAAAACAGTGTCCAGATGACTACGACTGAAACCTTTTCTACGATTATGAGACCATGTGCTCTTTTGTTCTGTAAACAAAGGAAAGCCATAGAACTCAGTTTCCCACAATCCTCCAGACTTCACACCTACCATAGGTTTGAACTCCCCCCATGGACCCAGCTTCCAGCTACCATTGGTCAATCTGACTTTTGACCTGTGATGTCACCAGGTCAATAAAAGGATCAACGCCATTGTTCTCTTTTCCTCCTGGCTTCAGCTACAGCACTGCTGCTCAGCAGCAGCTGTCCACCAGTGTGGCCTGCTTGGAGTAGACACACAGCAGACTGCAGTGATGAGAGGGCCTGCTTAAGATTTCTGCAACAATACCTAATTAGCCCCAATGGCTACTACACAAACTCTGTAAGCTAACTTTAAAAACGAATTTTGAGGAGAACAACAGATGGAGCGACCCGTTCCTCCATCCCCAATGGACCAGTTCCTCCATCCCCAATTAGCCCCAATGGCTACTACACAAACTCTGTAAGCTAACTTTAAAAATGAAATTCGAAGAGAACAACAGACGGAGCGACCAGTTCCTCCATCCGCACAAACGGACTGCATAGAAAGGACTTTTCTTCAATCAGATTCTTACCCGCCTGGCTCATCCACATGGCCAGCTAACAGCAGCACGCCAAAGCTCTTCTTCCTTCACAGACTGGTAACAAATAACTGGGCATAACATAGTATAGCAGAGTACATAACTAAGCACAGGACTGTGTTACTTTTGTAAATGTATATGTATTGATTTGGTTAATTGAGTTTTATGGTTGTGATGTGCTTCCCCCTTTAGGATTTGGTAGCCACATGCTAAGTTGATGTTAGTTATATTATGCTTCATACAGAGTCTTTGCATGTTATCTAACTCTCTTTTAACTGGGCATTATTATCCTACACCGATCACACACATCTACTCCAATTTGACCTTTTATCAGAGTCACACTTTTTCAAACATGGCCTAGCTGCCATTTTTAATTTCCTTTCTATGTCTAACCATGCAGCCACTGCTCAGCCGCCATTTTGAATTCGGTTTCTTTTGTTTAACGCCATTTTGGATCACACACCCCCTTTGTTTTGTAGTTTAGTGCATTTAGAGTTAGACATATTGTGTGTTTTTGCTTTGTACATCTTTTAATAAATGCTTGTGTGTAATTATGCTGGTTTCTTTAACATTGCACAAGAGTGAATAATTTGCCAACCTCTTCTAATTTGAACTCCAAATCCTTCAACAACTAACCATTAATTATTAGTTATAGTTATTAATTTAATTATTAATCAGAGTTCCAAATTCATATTTTAGTGTATTTTAGGAGACAGAATCAATTAATTAGCTATCAGTTCCCCTTGTTTAAAGGTGGTGCCCCCCAAGGACTTTATTCATTAAAGTTTTTTATGATTATCTTTGACAATTTTGATAGCCAAATTTAATTGATTGCACCTACACAATTTGGTGCCCCTTAAACCATTGTAAATCGCAACATTTAATTGATTGCACCTACACAATTTGGTGCCCCTTAAACCATTGTAAATCGCAACATAAGTGACACATGTAGTATATATTAAAATATAGAACATTGTGTGGTTAGATGACTCTCAAAACAGGAAATGAGTTAAAACTGTAATTTGTTTATTGAGAAAGTCGCATATTGTCTTAATTGCCAGATTTCACCTTTGACACAGTTAAAAACATAGTCATAGCCAATCCCAGAACTTGAAACACACATGGGGTCAAATCTGAATGAAAGAATACCAGTCAATATTTTTTTAAGTTATCTAGATTATGTGACTACTGAAAATAAAATATATCAGAATCAGAAATAATTTATTGATCCCCGAGGGGAAACGCTTTTGCTACAGTAGCTCACTATCACGTCAGTGCACACAGGAATAGAAGTAATATAATATACTATAATACAGGTCAGAAAATAAATTAAGTACCAAGTGGGTATAAGTACAAAGTGGGTTTACCGGTTGATGAAAGTAATAGTGCTATATATATCATCATCATCATCCATCATCCAGTGTGGAACGGCTGGATAGCTCGATTTGGTAGGCCACGGGACATTCACGGGGGAAGAAGGGTTCGAATCCCCCTCGGAGCGCAATGAGCAATGACCCATCATCCAGTGTGGGTCCTTAGGCAAGACCCTTCACGCTGCTGCCTACCTCATGATGATGATGAGTGACAATTAAATGATTGACATGCCGGCTCAGACGTCGCCCGGCCAAACAAGGTCTGCGTCAGGTGTTGGGGAACCAGGGCATCGAGACGACAAATGGGCTACTGGAACAAGACGGAAATGGGCGAGATGCGATAATAAGGCTCTGTTGGAATGCTACTACTCCAGTAACCCTAGTCAGAGGGGTTACATGTACAGGATGTGGGATGAATGGTTACTTCGAAACCCACAATCAAGGAAGGGCTCAGAGAAGAGCTAGAGAAGGCCTGGAAGGTGAAGGCAACAGTGGTGCCCGTGGTCATCGGGGCACTCGGGGCAGTGACCCCCAAACTGGAGGAGTGGCTACAGCAGATCCCTGGAAGAACACCAGACATCTCGGTCCAGAAGAGTGCAGTACTGGGAACAGCGAAGATTCTGCGCAGAACCCTCAAGCTCCCAGGCCTCTGGTAGAGGACCCGAGCTCGAAGGATGAGACCACCCACGGAGGGCGAAGGACAAAGTTTTTTTTGTTTTGTTTTTATATATATATATATATATATATATATATATATATATATATATATATATATGATGTGTTTGGGTCTTGTTTACCTCGTAATGATAATTCTGTTTTTAATTGACAGCAGCAACATTTAGTAAAACTGTCAGGACCTCATCGGTCCATGATCCTCTTCTGTCACTGCTCAGAGTAGAGGACTGGGAGCTTTTCAAGCTACCTGTTTTTAGTTAGCCTCAAGTTAAAATAATGGCGAAGCAAAGCATATTGCTCATGTTTGTCACACGACAATGACAGGAGGAATATAAAGCGTTCTAAAGAGTTTAGTAAATGTTTCCTCATAACACATTCATCACAGAGCGTGTTTGATCAGAAGAGAGTTTACAGTAATCCTCCAGAAGGCTGCCCTTTCTACTGCCTGAATGGTACAAGAGGCAGCTACTGTGGGTTGCTGCCAGGAGCCCCACTGCTGACCATCTGCAGAATCGCTCCTCTCCAGCCCGCTGCCCACCAACACCATGCCTGCCCCTCCCCACATAAAGGAGCAGGAGACTTTACACGGAGGAGACTTATCATGTTGGAGTTGTTGGAACTACAAAGCACTTAGTCCCCTTGTGGTTGTATAGTGATGTTGTGAGGGAGGTTCTTCTTTAAACGGACACCAGCCAAATTTAATTTTCGTCTGACAGCAAGTTACTCACAGAATTAGCATTAAGTAGCAACAACTGATCTATTTTAGCCGATACTATCCTTTAAAATATGCCCACATCGGCCCTGATACAGATTCTTAGGATCGGCTCAGGATACCTCAATTGGTACCATACAAAATATCATTGAAAACCATCAGGAAAGGCAGCGCTACTCACTAGAATTAAAAAACAATTCAAAAAACAAAAAGGATTTCGACCACATCATTAGATTGTCAACGGAGATGGGGTATAACACAACAGAAAAAAAAAGAATCTTGCAACAATACGTGGGGTGCTCTGTGGTAGTCCTGAATGTTTTGGTGCCATAGAAGAACTCTATAGAAGAACTTAAGCATTTTTTTTTAACGTTACTGTGTTCTGGTTAGCGCCTATTAGGTTAGACATCAGCGGTTCACAAGGTGACGCAAAATGGCACACTTTTATATCACTGTATTGTAAGAAACCATTGAGTTGACCAAACCTAATGGGAAGTGTCAGGACAGCAATAACGTTATAAAAAGAAACAGACACAGTTTATCTCACAGTTAAAACTCACTGCTTTGACACTATTTTCAACCCTCTTTTTTATCTGTAGTGGACACTACCCTATTCTTCTGTTATGGTCACCTTGCAGTATGACTTCCCCCGTGGGTGCTCACAAGCAGAATTGGTTTGCACAGTCTTGGGCAATTGTTTTCCTTTAGTCAGACTGATGATGACACTTTGATAAAAACAAGACAAGAAAGAAAGACACCTTGTCTTCAGGCAGTGAGACTTGTCAATAGTCTGCAGGGAAAAGGGGCAAGTAGCCACTAACGTAATGTGTTTTGTGTTCTATGTATTGCAGTGTATTTACTTCAGTGCAAGGGCTGGTAATTTAATAATTTATTATTTTTTAGATGTGTTTTTGAAGAACTTCTGACTTCATTGTGTGCCCATTGTGTTAGAATTTTGTTCAACTTCTGTTTGTACCAACATATCCCATGGAAAAAACTGCTTGAGTAGTGAGTAACTTCATGAGTAAAAAAATGTAATAAAAATACCTGCATATTGCTGACTCATTGACACTTTTTTTATTTGTATGGACGTGACTATTGAACCATGTATTCCTATAGCCCTCAGTAGAAACGACTTCATGAGTTTCTTTAATAATACAATTTTAACTATTAGAGAAAAAATTCATCAAGTCCTGCCTTCATCCGGTACCGATTTATCTTCAAACACAGCAACCTTAGAAACAACTGTAAAAACTGATATATATTTTGACTGCTTTGTTCCTATCGACCTACTTCAACTAACTTGGACGATTAAATCATCTAAGCCATCAACCTGAGCATATCTAACCCTTTCTCTCTAAGATCCTTGAGAAAGCAGTCGCCAATCAGTTGTGTGACTTTCTAAATAACAATAGTTTATTTTTGACTGATTTTCAGTCAGGACTTAGTGAGTGCATCATAGCACAGAGACAGCACTGGTGAAAATTACAAATGACCTTTTAATTGCATCAGACAATGGACTTGTCTCTGGACTTGTCTTGTTAGATCTTAGTGCCGCGTTCGACACCATTGACCATCACATCCTATTACAGAGACTGGAACATGTAATTGACATTACAGGAACCGCACCAAGCTGGATAAACTTTCATTGTTATGCAGATGCGACACAATTATATCTATCGATCAAGCCAGATGAAACTAACCAGTTAGCTAAACTTCAAGCATGCCTTGAGGACATAAGGACCAGGAACCTCTGAGTTATCTTTGATCAGGATTTATCCTTTAACTCCCACATGAAACAAACTTCAAGGACTGCCTTCTTTCACCTACGCAACGTTGCAAAAATCAGGCACATCCTGTCTCAAAATGATGCCAAAAAACTAGTGCATGCATTTGTTACTTCTAGGTTGGACTATTGCAATTCCTTATTATCAGGCTGCCCGAATAAGTTGCTTAAGATTCTCCAGTTGATCCAGAATGCTGCGGCATGTGTACTGACAAGAACTAGGAAAAGAGATTATATTTCTCCAATATTAGTTTCTCTGCACTGGCTCCCTGTAAAATCCAGAATAGAATTTAAAATCCTTCTCCTCACCTACAAAGCTCTTAATAGTCAGGCACCATCGTATCTTAAAGATCTCATAATACCATATTACCTAATTACCATCAGTACTTGGATTAACTCTTCACTATCCACCATTATTTATGTAAGATAGTACTTTAAATATCAGCATTTTTAAGTGGACAGCCACCTTTGAGACTGTTTTTCACATTTGGTTACTGGTTCCTGATCCCAGGGTGGTGCCCCGTAATTATTAATCCACATTAATAATTTTGATCAAATTAATAATTGTATTATTCATACATATCTTTGATATTTCTGCTAATAACCAAACCTGCCCTACCTGAATCTCAACAACTATAAATCCAGTTTAAGAAATTTACTCTTCATGGCAGAAAAGGTTTCAGTCGTAGTCATCTGATTAGCATAAGATTGGCTTGACCATGGTGTTAATACACTGTGGTAAACGGTTGGTAAGTTGAATCTCAGACCACCATTTCTGTTTAAAGGGGGGTTTTCTTTTTTCACAAAAATGGCTTTTTTGACTCCTCTTTCAAACCAACTCTTCTCTCTACTTAGAATCTTCACCTCCCTGTCTTCAATTGTGTGGTTTGTTACTTTTAGATGCAAATGCACAGCGCTCTGCAATCCCAAGTTAGCGTGTCGTCTGTGCTGATAAAGTCTTTTGTGAAGTGGCTGTTTAGTCTCACCTATGTACTGTTCTTTGCAGTTTTCCTCACTGCATTGAATTGAATAAACTACATCTGATGCCCACACAAAAACAGAGCAATGTAGGTTGTAGTTACCAACCGTTTACCACAGTGTATTAAAACCATGGTCAAGCCAATCTTATGCTAATCAGGTAGGTGAGGGAGGTGCAGCCAGAAAACAATAGGCCTGATTACTGGGCCATCATGGAAACAAAAGAAGGTCAGTTTCAGGTGAAACTAGGCAGGGTAAACAGCAGACACTCAGAAATTTAAGCTACTCTGTGTTGCTTAGGCCCTACCCTCAGTGAGGAGTCTTCCTGAGTTCTCAGACCATTTCCACAATTGAGAATGACTTCCGGATGGGAGCGAAACATCTTGATTCTGAAAACAGATCCAGATGACTACGATGCTAGTAATGGTGTAATATGTTCTCTTTTGCTGTTTTTTGTTAAAAATCTTGCTGCTGGATTTAAAATAAATTGCAGCCCATCAATAGTTTTTTAGGTAATCCAGTATAGAGTGCATTACAATATTCTAGATGAAAGAAAACAAAGGCATGGGTGAGGTTTTTGGCATTTTCCAAAAAGAGGTAGGGTCTATCTCTAGTGATATTTCTTAAATGATAAAAAGCAACCTTTGTAACATTGTTGATGTGATTTAAATGAGTCAAGAACAACACCCAGGTTTTTTACTTCAGGCTTACTCTGTAGGGCCAGACCTCCAAGTTTGCTCAATATCTCTCAATTGTCTCTGTGCATTTGTACCAATTAAAAGAATATCTGCTTTATCTTCATTTAATTTGAGGAAGTTATTACTCATCCACTGTACAATGTTGGAGAGGCAGTTTATCAAGGGATTAAGGGCATCAGTATCATCTGGCGCTACAGATAAATATAAGTGTCATCAGCATAACAATGAAAATTCACTCTATGATCACAAATAATTTTCCCGAGTGGAAGCATATACAGACAGAACAGTAACTGACCAAAAATTTAACCCTGTGGAATACCAAAGAGAAAGTAGTGTTTGTCTAAAATATGGTCACCAAGGCTAACAAAGAATCTTCTGCTAGTGAGATAAGTATTAAACCAAGTTAGAGCTGTTTCTGAAAGACTAATCCAATTTTCAAGTCGGCTTAGAAGTATCCCTTGATCGACTGAATGGAAAATAGCACTTTAGAAGATTGAGAAGTACCAGAATGGAAACATTTGTATTATCTGCGCTCACTCCAGTGGCAGCGGCAGTTATTTTCTTTTGCTGGTGCTATGGGGTTGCTCGTCTCTTTAGTGAGGGCGTTCACAGCTTACCGATGTGACAGGAAGTGTCAGAGATATGCATATCAGTTTGTACAAGTCTATAAATGCATCTTTGTATGGCCTCATGAGGAATAGGAATTC
Organism: Siniperca scherzeri; assembly: GCA_027580175.1. Lineage (NCBI taxonomy): Eukaryota > Metazoa > Chordata > Actinopteri > Centrarchiformes > Sinipercidae > Siniperca > Siniperca scherzeri. The sequence continues at coordinate 4,178,044 of CM050851.1, read as the reverse complement.
CTGAGTGCTGGTGATAGTATGTCCCTGTTCTTCTTTTCTTTGCAGTAGCCGGCGAGCTCTGCAGACGAGTTTTGGACGGACGACCGGGAGCTGAACCAGGGTAAAGATCAACATCATCTAGAGGCCAGACGGAAAGTCGGCGGCGAAGGCTGATATCTGAGGAGAAGGCGAAGGCGGGAACCCTCTGGAGGTCGGTGAACCAGATCAGGAGCTGGCGACGGGGCAGCCGGACCAGGAGCCAGCGACGAGGCAGCAGGACAGGCAGCCGGCGACGGGGCAGCTGGACAGGAAGCCAGCGACGGGGCTGCAGGACAGGAAGCCGGTGACGGGAAGATTGGTAGAGGAGCGGGCTGGACCTGTGGTGTCCGAGAATCCAGAGCCTGCCACTCCGGCAGAGTAGGAGGGTACTGCTGCTGCTGTGACCCAGTCAACGGTTCAGCAGCGTGCTGCGACCCAGCAGACGGTCCCACGGCGTGCTGCGATCCAAACGGAAAAGGAGGTGGTTGCGATCCAGCATTGGCTAGGGATTGGTGCTGCTGCGATCCAGCCAGGAATAGAGGCGACTGCAATCCAGCAGGGAGTCCAGGAGCAGGATGCTGCTGCGAACCGGCAGAGAGTCCGGGAGCGACGGGCTGCTGCCGTCCTGCAGGGAGTTATGGCTGCTGCGATCCAACAGGGAGTGATGGCGCTGGAACTGGAGACGGCCGTGGCGCTGGAACTGGAGACGGCAGTGGAGCTCGAACTGAAGACGGCAGTGGAGCTTGAATTGGAGGCGGCAGAGCAGGCATGCAGCTGGCCGGCGGTGCACCGTTGCAGGCAAGTCGCGGTTTAGTAGACTGAAGACTGGCCGGTAGAGGTGCAGGCTGAGGACCGACAGGTCAGGGTGCAGGCTGATGACTGGCTGATGAATCCACGACTGGAGTGCCGAACGCTTCCCTTTAGTGTGTTACGAAACTGTGAAAAGATTGGGTGACGGGTCCATATCGTGACTATATGGATTCTGCCCAGTGGAGTGCTGGTCCATAGTGCAAGGAGAAGGCCACCTTGGATTGCTCGTTGGGATACAGGTGCGGCTGCATCTCTTGGACCAGGGAACACAGTAACAGGAATCCGTCGCAGTTCTCTACCGAGCCAGAGAAGGGTGCTAGTTGGGCAATAAGGCTGGAATACACCGGTGGTGAAGGAGTGAATGAGGAAGTGACAGAAGTGATGGTTGGAGTGGTTGGTGGTGGATGGGTGGAGAGATATCATCGGAGACCCTCCACCCGGTCCTGGAAGGGGTCCGCAGAGCACATGGCTGTAATCCCTTCGGTATGGGTTCGACCTTCTGTTACGGACAGACAGGCAGGGGACACCGATATGGAAACAGATAGTTGTTTATTCGATTACAGCCAGATAGGACAGGTGTGCAGGTATGGATATGGGGGAGTCTGTTGGAGGGAAGACTTGCTGGTGTGGCGATCGCTGGAGAGGGAGACCGCTGGACAGGGAGATAGGTGTTATGCTGCTTTCAAACAAGGTTGGACACTGGCTGAAGTGAGTGCTGGGCTTTTTATGCTGGCTGTCATTAGGAGCTGATGGGGAGCAGGAGTGTGATGGGCAGCAGGTGTGGATGATTAGCAGATGGTGGAGACTGGCGTATCCGTGACAGCAAACTCTTCACATTTTGATTGTGAGGCATGACATATTTGTTCACAAGGCTGGAAAGGGTTTAGAAGGTGATTGATTGTTGAAAATAAAATTCTATGGTTTTTCACTGATAATGTTTGAGAAATATGCCTGCCTCTCACAATGTAAGGCTTTGTTGTAGCCAGATTCTCCACATTTGCTCAGCTCTAGGGCACTCTCTCTTGAGCAGACATATTCGCTAATTTTTCCAAGGCATTTCCTTAATCTGTGATTTCCTTTTAGTTTTCTCTGCCACTGTCACTAGCTGATCTTAATTTATAGTCAAAATGATTTGCTTTTTCATGAATCAATGTGATTTCATCAGAGAGGTTGACTAAGCTTGTGATTTGAAAAATGAATGGCTGAAGACGGACTTAAAAAATATCTTTTAATGAGGCATTCTGTATTGTTTGTTGCTATACCAGTGATATATATATATATATATCATATTAAAAACAAACAGTAGTGATCTGATATATTAATATCAGCAGTCTTATCAACGGCATGCTGTCTTTGTCTGCTGTTTGTTGCTGGTCAGGTAGTGTAAAATGGGTTTATCGGAGCTTTTTCACTGAAAACAGCTGCCTGCTGCTGTTGGAAACCAGGTTTATGAGAGAGACCGAACCAAAACAGTAGCTGTGTGTCATGGTTTGAGGGTTTATGTATAGTATTTCCTGTTTATTTTGAAATGCTCTTTTCCCCTCATTTGTCTGGTAGTTTTACTTCCTGTTGTTTGCGTTTCCTGCCAGTTTTGATTGTTTGCTCTACCCTGATTAGTTTCACCTGTGTCTCGTTATCTCCCTTCACCTGAGTGTATTTAGTCTGTGTGCTTCCCTTGTCTCTTCGTCAGATCGTCTTTGTCTCTCCCGTCCTGGATTACCGTTGGATTCTGTTGGATTTATCTTCTGTTTCTACGGACCTTGCCTGGATTTTTGGATTCTGTTTGTTGCCGTATTCCCTTGGACCTGTTTGCCTTAGTTGGACTGCTTCCCTGTCTGGATTCGGTGTAAACCTTTTGCGTTCAATAAATCATTGAAATCATCCTGTCTGCCTCAGCTGTCTGCATTTGGGTCCTTTCCCTGCTCCCTGCTTGACTACATACGACAGTTGTGGGCTGTAAAACCAAAACAATGAGCGTGAAGATGCATAAAAAGCTCAGTAGAACTGCAGTTGGTGATAATTCTCTGTGGGTTCATCACTAAGCTACACCTTTTATGTTACACATACATTACACAACTGATCCATTGATTAGTGCAGCTTTAAGTACATGTGATGTGTATTTTTCAAATGTCATATTTTGGTTGGTTCACATCAGCAAAGAAGAAAAGCATCTTGATGATTAAAAGGCATTATACTGAAGGAGTATGGTCTTTTGTTTGAGAGTCAGTGCAGTGTAGACATTTTAGAAGATGCTATTTAAAAAATGCACTTTTGAACCAAAACTCTCCCCTGGATAATTGATTCATTCTGTGCCCCTGCAGCAATGACCACCATTTTCCACATAATCACACACATGCATACAGTACACTCACACATACACACTAGGGAACCGCAGTCGAGACACAGCCTGGTTTTAAAATTCCATTGATTCAGGTCTAAGTGTGTATGCAGCATTCAGGGCAGAAACAGGAAAGGGATTGCATCAGCTGCTCAGTCTTTCTATGCCTCACCATCACCCTCATCCCAGATGCCCACTCTGCTGTTTTAAGAAAAGAAAGTCTTACTTGAGTTTGAACAGGCGAGCTGGAAACCTAAACAATACACCACTGAGTATATAATTCACTATATCCAGCAGGCATCTATCCTATTTAAGCCAGAGCTCTGGGCTTCCTACTACAGGACGTTAATCGTTTAATCTTCATGTCACTTCCACTGCCACTTCTCTCAATTATTCCCAGGATGCTCCACTTGCCAGCTATTTTTTATTCTGTAGCTTGCCAGCCTTTCGTATGCATTCTGGAGATATCAACAATGGGGGTTGACAGGGAAGTGAAAAAACAGGCTATTGATTCAACCTATCTAAGTACTCGTGGCGCCTGTGGGTCTGGACTTGTTCATGGAATCACTTAATTCAGGACAGCAGCCATTGTGTAATGTAAGAAAAAAGGATGCCTCTTCTAAAAGAATAAATTTGCTGCTCTGAGCAATCATCTCAAAGTTCTCTTCTAAATAAACTGTGGCCAAGACACATAAGAACTGTCTTTGTTATGAAACAGCAATTACATCCCATCACTGTCATGTGTAGACACCGTCACTCTAATGTATGCTGACACTATTATCTGAGCTTTTAAGTCTATACAGTATAATGTTTTCAGCAGGAATAACACCAGTGTACATTCATTTAATAATAACTTCATGACAGCCTTTTGGTGACGTCCAAGGAAAATCTCAGATTTATTGCATACATTCAATACCATAACACGTTTACTGTAAAGTGTTTTCTATTAATAAGCAATGGCAATTGGATTTAGTGCAGAATACTTTTGGATTTATTTGCAGCCCTAGCTCCTATAAAGTATGTTTATCGACTGCTAATTATCTTTACAAAAACACTAAATGGAGAAAATGGGATTGCCTGGATTAAGTTCACTGGTAAGGCTTTTTCTAATCCATGAAGAGTAACAAGATGGTGTAGTCCATCATTCGTCCAGGAGTGCTGCATCGCAGAAAAGGTTTCAGTTGTAGTCGTAACTAGGCAGCGTAAACAGCACTCAGGAAGACTCCTTCCTGAGGGCAGGGTTTAAGCAACACAGAGTAGCTTAAATTTCTGAGTTCTCAGACCATTTTCACACTGAGAATGACTTCCGGATGGGAGCCGAAACGTCTTGATTCTGAAAACAGTGTCCAGATGACTACGACTGAAACCTTTTCTGCCACGAAGAGTAACATTCTTAAACTGGATTTATAGTTGTTGAGATTCAGGTAGGGCAGGTTTGGTTATTAGCAGAAATATCAAAGATATGTATGAATAATACAATTATTAATTTGATCAAAATTATTAATGTGGATTAATAATTACGGGGCACCACCCTGGGATCAGGAACCAGTAACCAAATGTGAAAAACAGTCTCAAAGGTGGCTGTCCACTTAAAAATGCTGATATTTAAAGTACTATTTTACATAAATAATGGTGGATAGTGAAGAGTTAATCCAAGTACTGACCGTCACAACCAGCTGTTATCACAACACATACACAAAATAACCACAGTCAACTACTCCTTTTAAAAAAGTACAATAGAGTTTATTTAACCTTAGTACCGATCAATAATCAATAACTTCAGCATAAAGAGGGGGGTGCAAAGACGGTGGACGTGACCACATAGGTGGTCAATTGAGAATGACTTCCGGATGGGAGCCGAAATGTCTTGATTCTGAAAACAGTGTCCAGATGACTACGACTAAAACCTTTTCTACCACATAGGTGGTCGTCATGCACAGATCCAAAATGGTGGGCGGACCCGCGAAACTCAAAAAAGGACGAGCCAAAATGGAGGACACGCTCTATTTGTCCTCAAGATGGCGTGGAGCGGAGCTGGTTATGCTACCACGCTATCTGAGTTGTTTGAGATATGTGTGTAGGCGTGTATATGTACGTGTAAAGGTGTGTGTGTTAGTGAAGAGCAAAGAGAAAGGAAAGCACACAGTAAGGTACCAGGAATCTCAGATGCCGTGGCAAAGCACAATAGCTGTCTCTTTATCACACAGGAACCGGGCAGCAAACTTTCATTCAACAGCTGTGTTACTGGACTTTGGGTTGATAAGGCAAAGTTATTAGGTTCCACAGTGGCTAAAAAACTTAACACAGGTAAACGGTCCACCAGCATGGTACCAATACACAATGGAATCCATCCATCCTGTGCTGTATGCAGGCCTCCCCTCCCCCCTTGGCCCTCTAATGGCCCAGACTTTATCACCTGAGCTGATGGGACATCCATAAAGAGACACTCTGCCAACATGATGGCAAATACATTTCTCACTCAGTCCTCATGTGCTCTTTAGAGAAGCTTAAAGAGTACTGAGCTTCTGGGAGCCCTCGCTGTTCACCGGGGGATGTGGTCTGGCATCATCTGGCTGGGGGAAATTGGTGGGGACTGCGGGGTGTGACAGGTTCACTGATGGCAGCCTATTCCTGCAAGAGAACCATGTGAACATCTGTGCATGTCATTTTCAATGACCCACCTCAGGGCCACAGTACCATTACAGGAAGACCAAGGGATCAGAAGCTCTCTTTGGCGGTACCAGCAGTTGGGTTCTACACAATGGCTCCTGCACTGTGGAGAATTGCAGCTCTCTGTCAAGAAAAGCCTCTCTTTGCAATTATTGGCTCTGATACATGTGAGAAAAGTTTCTGGTGACTTTTCTTCATGCAAGTGTTTACGACTGTGATGGTGGAGTGAAAACAATGGTATCAGAGGAAATTTATAAATGTGGCAAGCTGTAACAGGCGACAAATTAAATGTTTAGGGATGTAAAAAGCTTTCTTGCACTTTTCCAGCTCTGTATTTCATTGGCAAATTTAGAAAGTGTGAACACAGAAAGACAAAGGGAAAGCAGATTTCCTCTATTCAGATCGGTGCTGTGCTTGTCACAGTTGTGATGACAAACAGGCTGTAAGAGAGTGCCTCGCACTCATTTGTCAAACTTGCTCTGACATCAAGAATGCCTTGGCTTTCAGGACTGATAAGAGCCATGGTGTAATCTGTCTTTAAGTCATTTCAAAAATACAGTGGGTGACTGTATGCTTTTCATCACCTTGAATGGATGAATGATTAAAGGAAAAATATACTGTATGTTCAAACGCTTAGTGCTTTTCTTTCAAGCTATTCCTTCACTTTATATATTATAGCATTCTCTTACAGGTACTTTTTAGTAAAATCATTAAAATATTTATTTATAGTACAACTCTTTTGCACATAAATCCTTTTCAACACAGTAAATACAATTGAACATTGTTTCGCTGCACTGTGAATTATGCTGCTAATAAACATCTGTTTTGTTTGTTTGCTGTTATATTGTTGTAATGAAAGTAAAACTTTGTGCTGGAGAAAAAAGTTGCTGTCTGCATACTAAACATCATCTTTCATCTTTTCAGACAGATGTCAAATTGCTTTACTTAACTCCTTATCTGTTAGCTGTCTGGGGCTGCAGTCATCAACTGTCATCAGTCAAATTGCTCTCATGTTGAACCTGCCCACCTTTTCCTCCAGTAACAGTCAGATACATTGTTGGACAGATCAAATACCACACAAAAAGAAGTAACACTGGGGAACATAAAATGTAAAGCTTGTCTACAGTATTTATTCTCAGGGGAGCATGAATGCAATATTTTGTATTTAAATGGTAATTTTAGTGACACAACTGGCCTGTTAAGTTGTGTTCAGATTGAATGTGAAGCAAATTTTTGCCTCATTAATGTGGCCGCTGCACTGCTGCAGTTTTCTTCATCATAAACAGCCAATGATGAACCAACTGTACAGATGGTAGCTGTAGCTAGCTAGCATTATACACACCAGTAATTTGTCTGTCTCCTTTTTATCTTGTCTCTGTTCATAAATTGGAGTCATAAGCCTCAGGATAAATGCAAAAGTTTTGCTACAAGTTAAAACATTTTTAACTTCACCGGAAACTGCTCAGGCCCAAAGCAGATTTTCATCTGATTGCGTCCACTAGTGCCTTTGCAAAACTGAACTCCTCTTTAACAGATGAATTGTAGCTATTACAGTGCCTTGCTTAAGTATTCGGCCCCCTTGAACTTTGCGACCTTTTGCCACATTCAAACAAAGATATAAAACTGTAATTTTTTGTGAAGAATCAACAACAAGTGGGACACAATCATGAAGTGGAACGAAATTTATTGGACATTTCAAACTTTAACAAATCAAAAACTGAAAAATTGGGCGTGCAAAATTATTCAGCCCCCTTAAGTTAATACTTTGTAGCGCCACCTTTTGCTGCGATTACAGCTGTAAGTCGCTTGGGGTATGTCTCTATCAGTTTTGCACATAGAGAGACTGAAATTTTTGCCCATTCCTCTTTGCAAAACAGCTAGAGCTCAGTGAGGTGTTACCTCCGGGCTGGAAACCGGAGCGGACTCTGGCCGGCTGCTGACCTCCGGGCAGGAAACCGAATCCGAGACTGGAGAGGAGTCCTCCGGGCCGGAAACTGGAGCCGACTCTGGCCGGCTGGAAACCGGAGCCGAGACTGGAGAGCAGACCTCCGGGCTGGAAACCGGAGCCGAGACTGGAGCGGACTCTGGCAGCCTGCTGACCTCCGGACCGGAATCCGGAGCGGACTCTGGCAGGCTGCTGACCTCCGGACCGGAATCCGGAGCGGAGCCTGGGGACACTGGCGACCGGCGGACCTCCGGGCCGGAAACCGGAGCGGAGCCTGGGGACACTGGCGACCGGCGGGCCGGCGGCGAAGGCTGGGACCCTCTGGAGACAGACGGCTGAGCCTCAGGGCTGGAGGCAGGCGGCGGCGGCGGCTGCGCCTCAGGGCTGGAGGCAGGCGGCGGCGGCGGCTGCGCCTCAGGGCTGGAGGCAGGCGGCGGCGGCGGCTGCGCCTCAGGGCTGGAGGCAGGCGGCGGCTGCGCCTCAGGGCTGGAGGCAGGCGGCGGCGGCTGCGCCTCAGGGCTGGAGGCAGGCGGCGGCGGCTGCGCCTCAGGGCTGGAGGCAGGCGGCGGCGGCGGCTGCGCCTCAGGGCTGGAGGCAGGCGGTGGCTGGCAGACAGGTTGGGGATTCGTGGATGACCATAGGTTCGGCGGGCCAAACTCCTGGCAGAATCTCGCCAGGAAGAGGTCCAGAGAATGGAGAACTGCCTCTTCCTTAACCGCCAGGGATCCAACCCACTGCAGTGCCGGACCGGCTAGCCGAAGCACCACGAAGGCTACCTGTGTCCGCTCAGACGGGAACTGATCAGGGTGTAACAGGAACGCGAAGAAGCACTTCGTGAGGAACTCTTCGCAATTTTCCACTCTACCGGAGAAAATCCCCGACTGTAGAAACTCGTCCACCGCAATAAAGGGACTAGGGAGGCTGAGGATATATCGTTTGGCCAACTCACCCAGGTGAAGTAGGGAAGTTTTGGCCGTCATCCTTGTTCTTAGGTCCGGTCTTCTGTTACGGAACAGACCAACCCGGAGGCACAGGTAAGGTGATTTCGAAGGTTTATTGATAACAGGGATAATACGAGAACAGAGGAGAGCAGAGAAGATACCGTCCCTTGGATCACTGATGAGAGTGAAGTGCAGGTGCTGGATAGCTGCCCACGAGGCGACGGGAACAGGATTCACCACACTGGTGACGGAAGACACTCCGGAGCCGGGTGAACACTGTTGTCCACAGGAGCCTGGAGTCGAGTGAAGGAATAGCAGCTCTAGGAAGACTGGGAACGATGACTAGCGTCGTAGTAGAGTCCGTGGTATACTGAAGGTAGGAAGCGTAGCTCTGTCCTTCTAGCGAACGAGACCGGACCCTGACTGAGGTAAGGAGCTGGGTTATATAGGGAGTGGATTGGCTGATTAAATGCAGGTGTGCGAAGGGTGACAGGTGCTGGTAATCAATACTCAGGTGAGGGAGTGCGCTGTGAAGGGGAGCCTGAAGAGTGAAGTGACTGATGTGGTGGAGAGAACATGACAGACTGTGACAGTACCCCCTCCTCCACGGCCAGCTCCTGAGGGCCGAAAGACCCCCCCCCTTCCCCCGACACCACGGCCTGACCTTAGGGGCCAAGCCGATCCGGGGAGCCCATAGGGATCCGGTGTGTTGGGCGGTCGACCAGGAGCTTGGGCCGGGCTGGAGACCGGAGCGGCCTCGGGCGGTCGACCAGGAGCTTGGGCCGGGCTGGAGATAGACGCGACCTCGGGTGGACGACCAGGAGCCTGGAGACGGCGAGAGGCCGTCGCGACCTCGGGCGGTCGACGAGGAGCCTGGAGACGGCGAGAGGCCGTCGCGACCTCTGGCGGTCGACCAGGAGCTTGGAGACGGCAAGAGGCCGTCGCGACCTCTGGCGGTCGACCAGGAGCTTGGAGACGGCAAGAGGCCGTCGCGACCTCTGGCGGTCGACCAGGAGCTTGGAGACGGTGGGAGGCCGGAGCTGGGACTTGAGAGGAGTCCTCCGGGCTGGAAACCGGAGCGGACTCTGGCCGGCTGCTGACCTCCGGGCAGGAAACCGGAGCCGAGACTGGAGAGGAGACCTCCGGGCCGGAAACCGGAGCGAGACTGGAGAGGATACCTCCGGGCTGGAAACCGGAGCGGACTCTGGCCGGCTGCTGACCTCCGGGCAGGAAACCGAATCCGAGACTGGAGAGCAGACCTCCGGGCTGGAAACCGGAGCCGAGACTGGAGCGGACTCTGGCAGCCTGCTGACCTCCGGACCGGAATCCGGAGCGGACTCTGGCAGGCTGCTGACCTCCGGACCGGAATCCGGAGCGGACTCTGGCAGGCTGCTGACCTCCGGACCGGAATCCGGAGCGGAGCCTGGGGACACTGGCGACCGGCGGACCTCCGGGCCGGAAACCGGAGCGGAGCCTGGGGACACTGGCGACGGCGGGCGGCGGCGGCGGCTGGGACCCTCTGGAGACAGGCGGCTGAGCCTCAGGGCTGGAGGCAGGCGGCGGCGGCTGCGCCTCAGGGCTGGAGGCAGGCGGCGGCGGCTGCGCCTCAGGGCTGGAGGCAGGCGGCGGCGGCGGCTGCGCCTCAGGGCTGGAGGCAGGCGGCGGCGGCGGCGGCTGCGCCTCAGGGCTGGAGGCAGGCGGCGGCGGCTGAGCCTCAGGGCTGGAGGCAGGCGGCGGCTGGCAGACAGGTTGGGGATTCGTGGATGACCATAGGTTCGGCGGGCCAAACTCCTGGCAGAATCTCGCCAGGAAGAGGTCCAGAGAATGGAGAACTGCCTCTTCCTTAACCGCCAGGGATCCAACCCACTGCAGTGCCGGACCGGCTAGTCAAGCACCACGAGGCTACCTGTGTCCGCTCAGACGGAACTGATCAGGGTGTAACAGGAGCGAAGAAGCACTTCGTGAGGAACTCTTCGCAATTTTCCACTCTACCGGAGAAAATCCCCGACTGTAGAAACTCGTCCACCGCAATAAAGGGACTAGGGAGGCTGAGGATATATCGTTTGGCCAACTCACCCAGGTGAAGTAGGGAAGTTTTGGCCGTCATCCTTGTTCTTAGGTCCGGTCTTCTGTTACGGAACAGACCAACCCGGAGGCACAGGTAAGGTGATTTCGAAGGTTTATTGATAACAGGGATAATACGAGAACTGAGGAGAGCAGAGAAGACACCGTCCCTTGGATCACTGATGAGAGTGAAGTGCAGGTGCTGGATAGCTGCCCACAAGGCGACGGGAACAGGATTCACCACACTGGTGACGGAAGACACTCCGGAGCCGGGTGAACACTGTTGTCCACAGGAGCCTGGAGTCGAGTGAAGGAATAGCTGACTAGCGTCGTAGTAGAGTCCGTGGTAAACTGAAGGTAGGAAGCGTAGCTCTGTCCTTCTAGCGAACGAGACCGGACCCTGACTGAGGTAAGGAGCTGGGTTATATAGGGAGTGGATTGGCTGATTAAATGCAGGTGTGCGAAGGGTGACAGGTGCTGGTAATCAATACTCAGGTGAGGGAGTGCGCTGTGAAGGGGAGCCTGAAGAGTGAAGTGACTGTGATGTGGTGGAGAGAACATGACAGACTGTGACATGAGGTTGGATGGAGAGCATTTGTGAACAGTAGTTTTCAGTTCTTTCCACAGATTCTCGATTGGATTCAGGTCTGGACTTTGACTTGGCCATTCTAACACCTGGATATGTTTATTTTTGAACCATTCCATTGTAGATTTTGCTTTATGTTTTGGATCATTGTCTTGTTGGAAGACAAATCTCCGTCCCAGTCTCAGGTCTTTTGTAGACTCCATCAGGTTTTCTTCCAGAATGGTCCTGTATTTGGCTCCATCCATCTTCCCATCAATTTTAACCATCTTCCCTGTCCCTGCTGAAGAAAAGCAGGCCCAAACCGTGATGCTGCCACCACCATGTTTGACAGTGGGGATGGTGTGTTCAGGGTGATGAGCTGTGTTGCTTTTACGCCAAACATAATGTTTTGCATTGTTGCCAAAAAGTTCAATTTTGGTTTCATTTGACCAGAGCACCTTCTTCCACATGTTTGGTGTGTCTCCCAGGTGGCTTGTGGCAAACTTTAAACGACACTTTTTATGGATATCTTTAAGAAATGGCTTTCTTCTTGCCACTCTTCCATAAAGGCCAGATTTGTGCAGTATACGACTGATTGTTGTCCTATGGACAGAGTCTCCCACCTCAGCTGTAGATCTCTGCCGTTCATCCAGAGTGATCATGGGCCTCTTGGCTGCATCTCTGATCAGTCTTCTCCTTGTATGAGCTGAAAGTTTAGAGGGACGGCCAGGTCTTGGTAGATTTGCAGTGGTCTGATACTCCTTCCATTTCAATATTATCGCTTGCACAGTGCTCCTTGGGATGTTTAAAGCTTGGGAAATGGTAACTTTTTGTATCCAAATCCGGCTTTAAACTTCTCCACAACAGTATCTCGGACCTGCCTGGTGTGTTTCTTGTTCTTCATGATGCTCTCTGCGCTTTAAATGGACCTCTGAGACTATCACAGTGCAGGTGCATTTATACGGAGACTTGATTACACACAGGTGGATTTTATTTATCATCATTAGTCATTTAGGTCAACATTGCATCATTCAGAGATCCTCACTGAACTTCAGAATCAGAATCAGAAATACTTTATTGATCCCCCTAGGGAAACTCTTTGTTACAGTAGCTCGTCTTTACGTCAGTGCACACAGGAGAAAGTACTAGAAAAAAAAAATAAACACTATAAAACTGGTCAGAAATAAGTTAAGTATCCTGTCGGAACTTCTGGAGAGAGTTTGCTGCACTGAAAGTAAAGGGGCTGAATAATTTTGCACGCCCAATTTTTCAGTTTTTGATTTGTTAAAAAAGTTTGAAATCCAATAAATTTCGTTCCACTTCATGATTGTGTCCCACTTGTTGTTGATTCTTCACAAAAACTTACAGTTTCATATCTTTATGTTTGAAGCCTGAAATGTGGCAAAAGGTCGCAAAGTTCAAGGGGGCCGAATACTTTCGCAAGGCACTGTATATTTAGATTATTTAAATTAGATATTCACATATCTTATATGTAGCCTGGCAAAATTAAACATCGAAATATCTTTTTGGTGTCTTTATTCTGAACAGGAAAATTTGGTGTTCAGATGAGATATAAAATAACAAAACCTTTTAAACAAAACATGCAGAATGTTCTCTGCTGTCTATGCAGTTCTTGTAGATAAACAGTAAAGTCAGTACCAACTGAGGACTATACACTGTAACACTTAGACCTGTTTAGTCTACTTAGGTTGTAACACCTATTGTCTTCACTGTATTCCATACAGTAGTAGTATCGATAACCATGAACTACTGGTGTTAAAAACTCACTACAAAAGACTGCAGAAGTAAGTATGCTAGTACAGGGAGACTAAAAATAACTATAATCCATCCTTGTAACACACAGATCCCACAAATTCACAGTTCACAATCTTACATTCATAGGTCTTGTAATGTCACAATAAATGGTTAGAATTTGAATACATTCTTGTGAATCTGTCCCAGAGCACAAACAGAGTGGTGATGGAACACTACACCAACTACATCGGGTTCCTACAAGACTATGCTTTAGACCAGGGGTTCTCAAATGTATTACTCCAAGGTCCGCATCTGAGGTTCAGAGGTCTGGAACGATTGGTGATAACAAAATAACATTTTATCAACTCACATAACTTTTAAGCAACATACAAGTTCAAGACATGTGAGCCTAGTGGGAGAAATGACATTGTTTGCCTGCAATCAGTTGCTTCAACCTAGGCACAAAAAGGTGTGATTGCTAGACGGAGACACTTATCCAAATGTTCATTGGTAAAGCTGCTGCGGTATGAGCTTTTCACCACATTAATTGTTTGAGAGAGAGACAGCGGTCATCGAGCAACCTATAGAGTGAATGAGGAGAGGGAGTGAGAAAGCCAAATGAATCAGAGAAATAAAATGTTATTTTTTGATTGTTTCACAGCAGTTACGTTCTAAAGCACAAATAAACATCCCCACACACCGCCGCACAAACCTGTGGCTAATTGCAGCAGCGCCTGGTTTGGTCTGAATGAAGCAGCAGCAACAACACACAACACTCTCTCCAGCAGTTAACATCGCCATGACAACAATGTCAGTGGGAAATAAGCCACTTTAAAACCACATTCATCTGGGGACAGGATCGCTGTGAATGATCTCCAGCTAGTCTGTATGTTCAATGTGATTAACAATTTACTGATCAATAGAAAATATATTTCAAAATAGAAACCGTTACTCTTCATAATGTATTGTATTCATAACAAGAGGTAGGGCTGGGTCCGGATTGACTGTTCAGTACGGATGCAAACCCAGGTTCGGACTTTGAGAAGCTCTACTTTAGACACTATCTGCATTATCTGTCAACATCCAACCAATACAGTCAACATTAGTGTACAACATTTCACGATCTGTAGGTATCCATCACTTTTAAAAATCACTTGATATTTCATGCCAACAGTCACATTTTACAATTTAACAGCGCATAATACCTGGAAAAACATTTACCGCGACTTGGACGCTTGGACAAACGAGATGGCTTCCCCTTCCGGGTCTCTCTCTATCCTTTGCACTTGCCAGGGAGGGCACCCAAATTAAGACGGTGCCATCTGGTGGCGTGAATATTTTCCCACCCGGCTACCTACATGTGAGTGGAAACTTTGGGGTACAGGTTGATACTATAGGAGTGGTCATGTAATGACCGAAATGAAGAGAGATCTGCGGGGGAGCATGAAAGTTGACATGGATATGCTATGTAGGCTACCAGTGGTAATTTTGACTTTATAAGGACAGTGGTACAGGAAAGGTCAATTTGCCAGGACAGCCAGAGGGGACCATGAATATTTACAGCACAGTTCATGCCAATCCAGCCATTAGTTATCTTAAATCTGGTAGAGAGCTATGATGGAAGGGCTTAATTTTCTGGGGTGCATGAATGTGTACAGGAAACTTATTGCTAATCTCCCTATTACAATACAATATTTTTTGTGTACATCCAGCTATTAGTTTTTAAAATGACCAGTCCAGTCAAGTCAATTTTATATATATAGTAGTAATATAGGTAACACTTGAAGACTGAGAAGATACCGTCATTACTATGACATGACACCTGTCATGAACATGAAGGAGTCTTTATGAAGGTTTAGGACTGTTGTCATTAAGTGTCATTCGGTCAATTATGTCACTTTTAATGCAAAGTTGTCTTTGTCATGACAACTTGACATTAACCAAGACACAAATGTCTTTGTCATGTCATTAACCAAGAAAACATTACCTGTCATAAACATGCCATAGCAGGTCTAATTATCAAACTGGTCTTCTAGTTAATAGCAAGGCTGGCTGCACAGGTCTAACTGCGGTAATTAGCTAACAGTCACAATTAGCAGCAGTTAGCAGTTATATTAATAATAATAATGTATTACATTTATATAAAGTTAGCATTTTATCTTGATACCCAAAGTGCTTCACAGTGAAGGGGGGAAACTTACCTTAACCACCACCAATGTGGTTAGGTTACCTAATGTTACTTTAGCAACAAGTAAAGCTATCTGTCCATCAGGAAACTCCATAAATCACCTTGGTACTGTACTCTGTTGTCAAACTGCCCTCATAACATTACAGATATCTTTATGACAAGTCCACATGGTTCCACTTTACTTGAGGTCAAAGGAATTCATGACACAATTATAATGGTCTCATGACAGTCATTGTAAAAACCAAGCACATATGACAGTATAATGTAATGTTTACACATAAAACTAAATAGTTTCTTTAGCTGCAAATTAATGTCTATATCCCAGTAAAATCCCTTTTAACATGGTCTTGCTGGCTGCTATGGAGAGAGACAGGTTTAAATAAACAAATTAAAACTGGCCCAATATTACAGAAATGTATATGAATTCAATTTTAATGCTTTAGATTTTTCCTTTAAAGTGAAAGTTAATTTTGCTATTACAGGATAATGGACAATATTTGAATTTTACTTCATTTCCCAAGATTCTCTTGAGTCAGCTGCATTATCATTAGGTGACCTGACTGAGAGTGAGCGGAATGGGACTACTAGAAATAAAGGTTCTGTCCCAATACCCACACTTGCAGTCTTGCCATTGAGGTTGTATGCAAGTGTGTCCCAAGTCTAAAATATGCCAATACACAGTGTACTAAACCCACACCGGAAGCATACTTATGCTCCAAAGCGTTATTCAGAACTAAGTGTATCCCACAATTCAATTTGGTCTGTTGCACCACACCAGTCCAATTGCTGGTGGTAATAAGCCTATAAACTGGTTTTAGGACTGACATTAATCAGCAGACAGAAACCATATCATATTATAATATCATGTTATGACTCTTTTATATACAGCGGACCCACATGCTTCAAGATAATTCGAGATAACTATTTCATTTTTATTGAGATTAAAATTTTCCTCGTGCCTTATGAGCCTAGCTGCTGCCAGTACTCCTCAGGTAGGACCCTTTTAACTGTTCCCACAGCCTACCTCGCTACAAAGGGAAACCGGGAATTTTCTGTTAGAGCCCTGCAACTGTGGAACTCCCTACCTGAGGAACTTAGGTTAGCAAACTCTGTACCTTCTTTTAAATCACCCTTCAAAACTTACTCTGGTAGGAAGTGCTATACAAATAAAATGTATTATTATTAATTGCTTTATTAATTGTAGGCACTCCTTTCAGCTCCTGAATGTGTGTTTTGTCATCTGATTGTAACTGTAACTGTATGGCTGATCCTAGATATTTGTTGATTATGGGAAAATTAAATAAAACCAACAAAACATCTGAGCTCGATCAAGCCATGTATTTGTACTGTATTTGCGAGAGCCGAGCAATGTCCTCATTAAATAAGTGCTTAACGAGTACTTGGACACTGACGGTTACCAGAAATACGTTACACAAGTAGACACTTGACTACTCACAAATATGGCAAGTGTGGGTATTGGGACAGACCCAAACTTTTCTTTAATGAAGCAAGCTGTGTGATAAAACCATTGAAATGTTTATCTGTGACACAAGTAGAGAAAAGTCATGAAGTCAGTGAATTTATTCAGCAATGCAAGTTACACAACAATAAAGTATCGTTCTATAGTTTGCTACCATTAGCTAACATTAGCCACTATAAGCTACTGGTCATACTTAACAAAGTAAGGCTGTAGCAGCAAAAAGAAAAGGGTGCATTTTATTTTGTATGAATTCAACTTTTCATTTGAAAAGAAGAGGAAGAACCTTTTATTTGTTCTTTCAAAAGTTACATACTATCACTTGAAGTTCTCCTAGCCCAGCTTTGTAACCATTGTTCACTGACATGAAGGCAGTGCTACTTTAAATATCTTCCAACAGGAAGAGAACTGGCAAATCACAAAACATGGAAGAAAGTTTGAAATTTATTTGCAAGCAAGAGTGAACAAGGCAGCTTTACACTGCTTTCAGGACCACCTTTGCTCTGCATACAAGTAGCAGCTTATTTGTTTATACAGCAGGGAGAAAAGATGTGGGTCTTTTGTTAACATAGCGAAGCATTGAATTATTTGTGTAAACAAGTGGATCCCTTCCCTTTACATTCCCCACTGCACTGCCTCCTGGGTATAAGAAAAATTGCTGTTACAATGGCTCGTGTTTGGCTTAGCTAGTAAATGTGACACAGTAGTTTTACCAAGACACCCTAACTGCAGATAAATTGTATCTTTACTTGACATGTGCTCAAATGTTCAGTTTCCAGCACCTTTTTTCAGACATCATTACATCTTCATGCATTTATACTGACATTGTCTGGATGGATGTCACGATGCCATTCTCTCCCCAATGCAGAGCGAGGAAATTCTTTGAGACACCCTGAGAGGAATAATTCATTGAAGGGAATAATTCATTGATATACGTCAAACCAAGAGAGGGAAGACAGGGTATGTGGGCTCAGTTATGAGACCGACTGAAAAGACAAAAGGAATCCTTGATAAAGTTCCTTTGAAGTGCCTTTTCCAGAAGTCCTTGGAAATACATATTGATGAAGTCCAAATTGTCTGGCCTGAAGAGAGAACAGTCGAGTGCTTTGCATTACGCTATAAATATTCACTAGAGAAGGGGACATGGCTCATTTCTATGTGTGAGTAGAACTATTACATTAAAAAGATTGGCTCAGAAAAGGGATAATTAGAGACGAAGGGATGGACCAGCACCATCAGGAGAGATCATTTCCTTTAACACCACAAGCTGCTCTCATCACTCCTGAAAACATTTGTTTCAGTGCTTAAATTCACAGTTCCAGCCATCAATGCATTATTAATGCAGAAAGAAGTGTACTAAACAAAGTTATTTGTAAAATCTACACTAAATGGAGGAAACAATGTCATTAAATATAGTATCTACAGAACGCCCAGACAAATTAGTATTCAGTAGATGCCTGTCCCTGTTCTGAAGTAAGTAGCTCCTTCATCTCTGGAGAAGACTTAGAAGAAGGTGAAGGTGTGACTGTTTGGTGTTTACATACAACTACCTCTCATTTGATTACACAGAAAAACATAGCTTGTGAACATTTGATTGTTTGTCAAAGCCGCACAAAGCAATATTTTTTTAAATCAACGATGGATCAAATGACAATGCAGCTTGAAATGATAAACCCACAGAAAATTATCACCCAACTCTGCAGTTCCTTTTAGCTGTTTTGGAGCTTTTAAGTTTTAAACTATAGCTAGGGTTGGGTTTCAATAGCATTTTATTGAATCTGAATCAAGTATCAAATCCACTTATCAGATCTGAATTCTTCTGAATCCTCTATCAAATCTAATTAGGTTTTATAAAGACCAGAGACAGACTAGACTCCAGAAGCATGAGATAGAAACAATGGCAAGCAAGGGTCAATACCAGAAGGTCAGACCATAGGGCAAACAAATCCGATAAGGAGCAGGCAGGGGAATCCGAGGTCAAAAGACAGGCCGGCAGGATGGTCAGAAACAGGCAGGCAGGAATACAAGGTAACAAGTTGCAGAAAGCTAGGCGAAACACACGATCTGGCAGTGACTGAGTGAAACTGGACCGCTAAACTGAGGGACTGACGAAGGAATGGGATACAGGTGAGGAGATGGGCGGGAAAACTCAGCTGAGGTGATTGTAGGGGAGATGGGAGTAGCAGGATCTGGAATGACAGGAGAGTAATGCTGCAATCCACTGTACTCGGAACTCAGAAAAAAACGACCTCCGACACAGAAAAGTGCAATGGAAATGTCATTCAAGTTACTATTCCAAGTCAGAAACTCAGAGTTCACTGACATAAACACACCTGACATAACAGCAATATAGCAGTGCACACAGTGCTAAGCAGAATGGCTGTTTCATCAAATTTTTACTATATGTTTGTTTGATATGAATCCTCCATGCACACGAAAGTTAGTCACGGAGTTCCGCAAGGTTCTGTGCTTGGATCAATTCTATTCACCTTATATATGCGTCCTTTAAGCAATATTATTAGGAAACACTCCATAAACTTTCATTGTTATATGGATGATACCCATTTATATCTATCGATCATGCCAGATGAAACCAATCAGTTAGCTAAACTTAAAGCATGCCTTAAGGACATAAAAACCTGGATGACCTGCAATTTTCTGATGTTAAATTCAGGCAAAACTGAAGTTCTTGTACTTGGCTCCAAACACCTCTGAAACTCATTATCTAAAGATATAGTTACTCTAGATGGCATTGCCCTGGCCTCTAGCACCTCCGCAAGGAACCTCTGAGTTGTCTTTGATCAGGATATGTCACATAAAACAAACTTCAAGGACTGCCTTCTTTCACCTATGTAACATTGCAAAAATCAGGTATATCCTGTCTCAAAATGATGCCGAAAAACTAGTCCATGCATTTGTTACTTCTAGGCAGGATTATTGCAATTCCTTATTATCAGGCTGTCTGAATAAGTCCCTTAAGACTCTCCAGTTGATCCAGAATGCTGCGGCACGTGTACTTACAAGATCTAAGAAAAGAGATCATATTTCTCTCCCTGTAAAATCCAGAATAGAATTTAAAATCCTTCTCCTCACCTACAAAGCTCTTAATGGTCAGGGACCATTGTATCTTAAAGTGGTCATATTATGCTTTTTGGCTTTTTCCCTTTCCTTTATTGTGTTATATCATTTTTGTGCATGTAATAAGTTTGCAAAGTGAAAAAGCCACCCCAAAGGGAGTTTCCCTCTCCCACAGAAAACACTGCTCCTGAACTGCCTGAAAACAGCTCGATTGTAGTGCAGCCTTTACTTCCATAACGTATCTATATCACTACTGTATGTAACACGTCATAATGCACGCATTAAGCAGTTTCCACAAGTACACCTAAATATGAAATTAAAATAACGTTAGATACACTCCAGGCAGTCAATGGGCATAAAGTTGTTACTGTTATGTAGAGATAGTGCACAGTTAAAACGTTACCTATGAAAGATAAATTAGTTACAAATGAATGAGTACCACTTTGAGATGTCTTGCTCAAGTCTAAGTTGCGAAGCTGGTTGTTCTGCCTGCGTTTCGGTATCAGACTTGGTGTTGCAGAAATGTGCAGTATGAGAAAAAATAAACCATGTAAACATATGCTGGTACAACCCAGAAGTAAAATTATGAACCTGAAAATGAGCATTATATAACCACTTTAAAGACCTCTTAGTTCCCTACTACCCCATTAGAACACAGCACTCTCAGAATGCAGGGTTTCTTGTGGTTCCTAGAGTTTCCAAAAGTAGAATCTGCGCCAGAGCCATCAGCTATCAAGCTCCTCTCCTGTGGAATCAGGTCCCAGTTTGGATTTGGGAGGCAGACACCATCTCCACAGAGTATTCTTAAAGGTCTTAAAGGTATTTGGAAATAATTTATCATTCTAGAACTTTTTAATAGCGGGTTTGACACTTTCAAATGAAGAGGGGTGCCAGTCAGACACGTCTGTCACGTCTGACAAATAATAATTAAAAAAATATAAATTAAATAGCTCTGTCAAACCATACAAAACAATAAAGCAAATAGCAAGTAGCAATGAAATGTATGTCACCAAAAACCAGCACTGCAAAAGCAAGTAGACCACAACTCAATTCAGTTTTCAATAGGTGTATTAAAACCAGCAAGCAAAGCAATATTGGTTTAGGCTGTGTGAGTGAGAGTGTGTGCGTATGAAAAACTCGTCCCACAATCTAATCCACTTGGTCAAGAGTCTGTTTTGCTTTCCCCACAACCCAAATAACGGTTCAGTTTGAATCCAGTTTACAGCCACAAAAAGAGAGACAACTCAAAAGTCCGCTTTAGGTTTTACCGCGGATCCCCACAAAACAAATCAAATCAGGAAATCAAAATGGAAATGGCAGCGTCTGTATTTGTGTTACGGATATGCCAGGCTCCACTGTCTGCTAATGAAGCACATCTGCTCCCTATCACACTCCTGCTCCCCATCAGCTCCTAATCACAGCCAGCATATAAAGCCCAGCACTCACCTCAGCCAGTTGTCCGACCTTGTTTGGTGCAAGGACTCCCCATGCTACACAGCATATTCCCTACGGCCCTTCTTCAGCGATCTCCACGCCAGCAAGTCTTCCCTCCAGCGGACTTCCCCATCTCCATACCGGCACACCTGTCTTCACCTACTAAAACCTAAAAAAGAACCCTCTGTTTTCATATCGGTGTCTCCTGCCTGTCTGTCCGTAACAGAAGGTCGGACCAATACTGAAGGACTATATCAGCACTCCCTTAGTTGCTCCGTCACCTCCCGCTACACCATGCCAAGGGCCAGATCGGCATCCATCCTCGATTCGGTGGGAGATAACAACGGCGTGCTGTGGCTCTATCCATCAACGCTAGACAAGCAGCCCACAGGGCCAAATCCATACTGGGGCACCCGTCTGGCTCGAGGTGATCCACGCAGTCACCAGATTGCACGCCGGCCTACCAGTCTTCAGCCTACTACCCAGTTACTCGCCTGCACCACTGCCCAGCTGCCCAGCGGCTCGCTAGTATTGCCGCCCAGCCGCTCGCCTGTATCGCCGCCCAGTGGTTTGTCGGCTCCGCCACCCCTCTGCTCGCCTGCTCTGCTGCCCAGTGATCCGCCAGCTCCACTGACGCCGTGGTGGCCTCCAGTCGCAGCAGCCATCACTCCCGGTTGGGTCGCAGCAGCCATCACTCCCGGTTGGGTCGCAGCAGCCATCACTCCCGGTTGGGTCGCAGCAGCCATCACTCCCGGTTGGATCGCAGCAGACAGCACTCCCTGTTGGATCGCAGCAGACAGCAACTCCCGGACTTTCTGCAGGCCCGCAGCAGCTCCTCGCTCCTGGACTACCGGCCGGCTCACAGCAACAACCTGGTCCTGGACTCCCTGCTGGATCGCAGTCGCCTCCTTTCCCGGCTGGCTTGCAGCAGCTCCCTGGACTCCCCGCTGGATCGCAGTTGCTTCTTTTCTCGGCTGGATCGCAGCAGCACCAATCCCTAGCCAATGCTGGATCGCAACCACCTCCTCCTCCGGTTGGATCGCAGCACGCCGCAGAACCGTCGACTGGGTCGCAGCAGCAGTACCCTCCTTCTCCGCCGGGGTGGCAGACTCCGGACTGCCGGACACCACTGGTCCAGCCCGCTCCTCTACCAACCTTGCCGCCGGCTCCTGATCTGGTTCACCGGCCTCCAGAGTTCCCGCCTTCGCCGCCGGCCTCCAGAAGGTTCCTTCCTTTGCCTCCAGCATCCAGAGACTCCCCGCCTTCGCCACCGGCCTCCAGAGGGTCCCTGCCTTCGCCTCAGGCCTCCGAGGGGTCCCAGCCTTCGCCGCAGACTTTCCGTCTCCGGGTACTGTCACGGATATGCCAGGCTCCACCGTCTGCTAATGAAGCACATCTGCTCCCTATCACACTCCTGCTCCCTATCACACTCCTGCTCCCCATCAGTTCCTAATCACAGCCAGCATATAAAGCCCAGCACTCACCTCAGCCAGTTGTCTGACCTTGTTTGGTGCAAGGACACCCCATGCTACACAGCATATTCCCTACGTCCCTTCTCCAGCGATCGCCCTCTCCAACGATCGCCTTCTCCAGCAATCTCCCTCTCCAGCGATTGAGTTCCCCTCCAGACATGTTTTAAAGTATGTAAAAAAATAAATAAATGCTCTGCTATGATTAATATGTTTAGCATGGTTATCCCACATAAAAAGTTAAAAAAATAAAATTCTGAAAAGGGGCTGGAAGCACATCTACTTTCTCCCTCATTGAGAAATTCTGGATCTTCGAATGCCCTGCCCCGCCCACTGCATGTTAGGTTGACCGGTGCCGGTACGAGCATAGATGTGGGTGAGAGACATACAACCATGGTGAGAGTGCGGTGCACATCAAGATGGCTAGAGTTAGAGGAAACTTCGGAGAGATTCAGCCATACATGTTTGAGCCTCAGTCAGACCCAGATGAGGAGTCAATTGTGCACCAAAATCAGTGACTAGATTGTTTAGTGTTAGCATCTTTTATTTGTTTATGTTGTTTGTTAGCTTGTAACTGGCAGTGGCTGACACAGCATTAGTGGTTGTGAAACATACAATAATATCTGCTACAATGTTACAGTATGTTTACATTGTTATTATGAAACGTTAGTAGATAGTGGAAGGAAGCTCCAGGGTCAGGTTTACATCTAAAAACTGCACACTCTATCATGTTTGCTGTCAAAACTTTAACTACGCTAACATATTGCCAACTCTCACTCTCTGTACTGACAAGTCCGCTCTGTGCTGGAGGATTCAGGTTTCTTTGCCGGTGACATTGCGATTGGCTTTCGAATTTGTGACATCCCAAATCTAGCTTGCCTGGATTATGTTTGAATCTCAGATTTTACAGAAGTGTATAGATATCTCCCTCTTCAGTAGAGGAATGTGAAAACACCTCTCCAGTGATAAACATTGCACACAGAAGTAGGTAAAGTCAAGGTCTGACATTTTAGGGGGCATAAACATAAGAAAAACTAGTTTGTTTGTTTTTTTGAGTGGGGGGTACTTTAAATAATTTCAGAAACACAACATTCAAAACACTAGACCACCTATTAAAGTCTACTTTCATTATACTAAAGTAGAATGGTTATTGTATGGCTCACTGTGATGACAAATAAAATCCTGCTGTAAGATTTAACTATAGAAAATGTAACACTACATCTGTCAGTTTGTTTGAATGACCAGTTAGCAGCTGGATTATGCAGTAAACAGAGATACCAAGGCGATGGTGAAGTGTACCAAACCATGTGAGGTTTATTAACAAAACAACTTACAGCAGTACAAACATGGCAGCAACGCTGGTAGTGAGACCTAACCAGCAACACAGACAGATAGAAACTGGCGCCTTTTATATCGTGTCCCTGTTTGACTACATCAGATGCTTCCATTAACAGGTGTTTTCAAAGTACTATCACATGGCTAACTTACCATAGACAATATAAAGAATATAATTTAACACATACTATTTAGAATTATCTCCTTACTGCTATAATTGCTATAATTACCCCCAAATTAAACACATAAAACAATTACATTAAATATGCATTTACACTGACATAGTAAAATGCATTTATGACATTATTTAATATTTATTCATACTTCTATTACTGCTGTGCAATATCCTCCATCTCATTATAATCTTAATAAGCTAAACTTAACTTGACAGCTCATGCACTATTACTTCATACCATATTATAATCATCAACCACTCAACCCACTTTGTACTTCACACTTATTTTAATTTTATACTTTTACCCACTTCGTACTTCATTTATTGTATGACCTGTATTATAGTGTATTATATTTTTTGCTTAGTACTTCTATTCCTGAGTGCACTGACGTGATAGTGAGCTTCTGTAACAAAAGAGTTTCCCCTCGGGGATCAATAAAGTATTTCTGATTCTGATTTACCTTCCATACAGCTAACCTGTGCACTCATTATATTGTTTGAATCTACGTAGAAAACTAATGTTACATGCCTAGACAAAATATGATGTTAAGTACAACTGACTCATGTTAAAGACATATAAAAGTATGTTATGTGTGAGTAAGTAATAAAGTAAAAAAAAAAAGGCTGATCGGAGACTCCTGGGGGCAATGGTGGGGGAAAACTGGTTTAGTCTAGTCTAGTCTAAACAGACTCAGGAAGGAGGGGTTAGGGAATTTCCAGACACCATTAAAGTTGGCACAAGAAAGAGTTGGGTTTTCCCCAATGCCCAAATAAGGAAGACGAGACACCATTGTTTCGAGGGTAATCTGTTAAATGTTTAAGAAAAGTAGGTAGGGAAATTCCTAGAAGGATTGACTTGTTGACTATATAAGACGCCACGCAATGCTTGAGATTCGGTTGGTTCCAGAGAAACTCCAGAGTTTGATTCTTGTAAAAGAATCTCCAGTGATTGGGTGCTTTGAGACTTGATATTGGTAAACCTGGTGGAAGGGAGTCCAGACCTAATCTCTCACCCTGACCTGGTTCCTGACCACCACAGCAACACCAAACTACCAACCCCCCACTCTTCTATCCTACCACTTGGTCTCTCCTGGAACGTTTATGTTGGTATTTGTACCCGTGGGGACTCTTTTGGCCGAACACCCTGGCGCAGGCACAGGACAAGTAAGTGTTTATGCAAACATCTTAAACAATGTTCGGCAAACTAATGCGCTAGCACACACTTTTATCACGACATTTTAGCACATATGTTACTGCACAACAGAACTTAATTTAACCGTGGTTCATCAATTATGACCAGACAGATGAACAAACAGTATTGTCGTAGCCTAACCTAACTCAACTCTCTTTCAGGCAGAGCCGAGTGCCCACTCCAGCACCTGCCAGAAGACAACACAATCAATCACGGTTAAAAATGTTCAACATGTAAGCTATAAATATTCAATAAATAGAGTCAATAAATACTTGATACAAAATGTGCAAATATACAATGTGCAAAATGTGCAAATATGCAGGTATCCAGAATTTGATCCCGTTCAACACACTGTTTCAAGTGCTGTGCATCTCAGCTAAGAGCTTCAAGTCTTTTGAGAGCTCAAAGACATACTACACTCTTTATTGGGCCTATTTTAATTTTAGCTACAGACATGCAATAATTTTGAATGCGGCCATTTATTATCTTCACAAGCAAATGTCACATTTCAAAACATCTAAGAGGCATCCAGTGAAACATCCTGCCTACACAACATGGAATCTTTTGGGACACACAAGTCTGAGTGACAACTATGATCATGCTAGCGACTCCTGTTGCGATTCCACATGCTTTCTGGTGTTTTAACATCTGTGATAGGATGCAGCTTCTTTGAGTTGCCCACCATGATTTTCCCTGGTCTGAGTTTGATTAAAAAGGGCCAGAAATGAGACACAAGAAAATCAGCATAGTTATTTTAAGCCATAAATTATGTCACAGTAATTAAAATAGTTCTTATTTTTATTATTTCAAATTATAATATCACAAATTTTGCTTTACAAAGCAATTATACAGTATATCCATCCACACTGGTGGATTGATAGAAACTGAGAGTCATTGCCTCTTCTCTTGAATTGGTGTGACATTTATGTAATTTAAGAGGATCATATCATTCACAGAATAAATGCAAATCCAAAGAGCTTTTTATGAGTCAGCTCTTTCATAAAAATAAAAAAAAAACAGTTTACCCAGTGCAGCTCAGTCAGATTTTACTGAGATAATTTATACTAATTCCTGTAACTGGAATTGTCAACAACCAGGCAGCTTTTGTTTTGTTTTAATGGTTATGGCATTCATTTTATTTATGAGGGATGCAATGGGGTTTTATGTACCATAATAATTCAGCATTAAGTTCAAGGTCATTTATTTATATGGAACCCTTTATCAAAGGCAAGTCCCAAAGGACTTAGCAGGGAAATCATTCCCATGTCATATTCTGTGCAAGCTTGAAATTAGAAGAGACACAAATGAAGATTTTATAAATGTTTGATTGGAGCAGACTGTCAAATGACCTGTAAATCAAGGTCCACAAATCCCAAATTGTACTCCTAAGCCTTTATGTCTTCTTAATGAAACAACCGTTTTCAATATGACCACCAAGACACATATTAGAATTATTGCTTTAGCTTCATTAGCTTTATTAGCTTTGACAGCATAATGCCTTTTGAAGAAAAGGATAATTCCAGTTTATCACAACATTGGTCTTATTTTCTTAGTTTGGTCATTTTTATCAATAATAATAACAATATTACTCAACAACATTATTCTTACTAATATAATTGCTGAAATCTGGGAATGAGGCGACATCGAGAAAAGGAAACCCAACTGGGCAAGAAACCCAGTTGGGCAAGAAGACGATCAAACAGGTTTTGAATTAAATCCCAGATTAGCCAAAGTCATTTGGAAGAGAAAACAAGTGTGGAGGGTCAGATTATTACTTATTGGTAAAGTTGTTTAGATAATCTGGCTAAATTGTTTACTTACAACCAGTCTGATCATCTGACTGCTCGTGTTTCTTGCCTTGTCTGACTGACTTGCCCTGTCTGCAGCGTTGACATGTAGCAATGTTGCTTGAGTAGTCAGACTAGAAAGGCGCTATATAAGTACAGTCCAGTTATCATTTGCTGTGTTCCCAGATCTCTTACTTTGGTTAAGTAAAATGTTATCATAACCAATAATAATGGCCAAAAGTACGAAAATAAGACTACATTTGTTATTAACAAGAATTATCCTTTGATGCAGTTGAGTAATTGGTGCAATAAAAAGCCAAAGTCCTGATGTCAGGGTTAGTCTCTGTTCCACTAGCTTCTGTAACTCAATGCAATCTCTCAATGAAGGTTTCGCTCATCGGTCTTCCCGAAAATGTTTCTGGGGTTTACTATCCATTTTCAACAGTATCTACTACAGCGCCTACTATTAGAAGTTGAAACCTTCATGACATTAAATATGTTAAGCAACAATTAATTTGTTAGGAGACAAAAAACTACAGCTCCCATAAAAAAACACTTTATTAGTTTCTTCCATGACCATAATATCCACTAAAGCTCTCCTCCAATTTTCCATCTTTTTAGCTGCTCTCTACAAACATATATACATTGTTCTGTCCTCTCTGTCCTGCTGCTACAGACACTCCTGAACACATCTGAATGTGGAGTTCATGGGAAATGGTGTTCATTAAAGGCAGCTAAAAACAGAAATATTAACAGTGACATTACATTCAAGAAAAAAATTAGCATCCCTTTGTCTAGACAAATTGAACAAACTGCATGACATACTGTTGACTACAGCTTTGATCCAAGGCTGGAGTTTTAGTTATCAGAGTTGTTATAAATATTAATGTGATTTTGAAAGATTTATTGCTTCTGGAACAGAACATTGAAGTTCTGGTTTCACTTTGGTTCGAGGGATGAAAACATATTTTAGAGAAGAAGATGTGTTATACCAAATATTCAGCTGCAATAGGGGCTACTTGACACTTACCTATACATATTCCATCAAACATGGAGCCATATTTGAGGAAGTGAACTTCCTCTCCAGTATTATTTCTTTATTATTAAGAAAATGCCCTGTCTCCAATGTCAAAGCAAGACAATATTTCACCAGCGCATCACTGCTACATCTTGTATCAAACACTGGTAGACTGGATCGCACTGACACAGTATAACACATTCTCTTTTTTGGTGGTCTACTGCATCATATGCTGTATTAGAATATACAATTTAATTAAAGTATTATCGGGGGAAGTGGGCACTTATCACATTTAACATTGAATAACCATTCAAATAACGTCTGTTGAGGCACTTCAGGCACATCCTGTCTTAAAATGATGCAGAAAAACTAATCCATGCATTTGTTACTTCTAGGCTGGACTATTGCAATTCCTTATTATCAGGCTGCCTGAATAAGTCCCTTAAGACTCTCCAGTTGATCCAGAATGCTGCGGCACGTGTACTGACAAGAACTAGGAAAAGAGATCATATCGCTCCAATATTAGCTTCTCTGTACTGGCTTCCTGTAAAATCCAGAATAGAATTTAAAATCCTTCTCCTCACCTACAAAGCTCTTAATGGTGAGGCACCATCATATCTTAAAGCGCTCATAATATCTTATTACCCCACTAGAACACTGCACTCCCAGAATGCAGGGTTTCTTGTGGTTCTCCAAAGTAGAGTGGCAGCCAGAGCCTTCAGTTATCAAGCTCCTCTCCTGTGGAATCAGGTCCCAGTTTGGGTTCGGGAAGCAGACACCATCTCCATATTTAAGAGTAGGCTTAAGACTTTCCTCTTTGATAAAGTTTATAGTTAGGGCTGGTTTGGGTGAGTCCTGAACCATCCCTTAGTTATGCTGCTATAGGCCTAGACTGCCAGGAGACTTCCCTAGAAGCACCGCTCTCATTTCTCTCTCCATCTGTATGCATTCTTATCCCATTAATACATGTTACTAACTTCTTCTCTCTCCCGTAGTTTTGTGCTTTTTCGTCTCTCTCCTCTCTCCTTCTGTTGCTTTCAGCAGGTATTTCTGCCTCCAGAGCTGCAGAGACTGGACCTGTGATTGTGGGCCACCTGCTGCCCCTGAGTTCCTGCTCGAAAACTGCTACTACAGTTGTTGTAACTGGCCTTTTTAATATTGTTGTCATTATTATTCCTGTGACTATCATTCCTATTATTATTATTTTAGTAATATTAATATTAATATTAATATTACCACTACCATGACATTATTACTATTTTAAAATTCTAGGTGGAATTTGCATTTTGCTTCCCTCTCTCTGCCCCCCCCTCAACCCAACACGGCAGCCACCCACCTTTGAGTCTGGTTCTGCCCAAGGTTTCTGCCTCTTAAAGTAAGTTTTTACGTGCCACTGTCTCCAAGTGCTTGCTCATGGTGGGATTTGTTGGGTCTCTGTAAATAATATTATATAGAGTACAGTCTAGACCTGCTCTATAGGAAAAGTGCAATGAGATAACTTCTGTTATGAATTGGCACTATATAAATAAAAGTGAATTGAATTGAATTGAACTGAGGAATCATCCTGCATAAAGCACCATCTGTGCCATGTTGCCAGTTTTTCCACTGCCAATGTATACAGAGGAACATTACATCACAGGCAAAATAACACACACAAAAAAAGCTTACATCTGAAACACGGGTAATCAGTAATCAATTCTCCCTCTGCAGAACTAAACCTATGCCATGGGGGAAATATTTGCTGAATAATTTGCAAACATCAGTAAGGGGGGAGGAGTCTGCATGGGAGCTGAGTACTGGCTGATGGAGCTTGGGCTATGTGATAGGTCATACCTCATCCCTTTTTATTGAACCAGGAAATAAGTGAGAGCCTAATGTTACAAGGAAAAAAAGTGCTAGGATTCACGGGAACATCTTTAACCTGTCTCCTCTGCTATCAAATTAGCACTTTGCCTTCCTCCTCCTCCACTCGCTGTATTTAAATGTATTCAAATGAGGAGGAAAAGGCTGAAGCAGGGTGGGACTCTGGCAAAGTAATCAGCAGATCCATGATAATGAGATATTAGTGGTGCAGCTCTCATGTCTCTGGCAGTGTGTGAACCAGGCTCCGGCTCAGAATCCCACGCTCCTCCGAGCTATGATTAGCACCAGCGAGTAACACCACCAGTATATTTATTGATTAGAAGGAATGGAATACATGCCTTTTCATGTTTTCATTTGCAGCTGCAAAGAAAGCAGGGAAACCACACAGAACCTATACAGACATCAACAATGCATACAGTTGCCTTTGTAGCACTGATTTCAATGGCAGGACCTTGATAAATAGTGCCATGGTTCCAAATGAAAAGTTTTCATAAAGCCAATATGCACTGGCTTCCTGTAAAATCTAGAATAGAATTTAAAATCCTTCTCCTCACCTACAAAGCTCTTAATGGTCAGGCACCATCATATCTTAAAGCGCTCATAATATCTTATTACCCTACTAGAACACTGCGCTCCCAGAATGCAGGGTTACTTGTGGTTCCTAGAGTCTCCAAAAGTAGAATTTGGAGCAAGAGCCTTCACTTATCAAGCTCCTTTCCTGTGGAATCCGGTCCCAGTTTGAGTTCGGGTGGCAGACACCATCTCCACATTTAAGATTAGGCTTAAGACTTTCCTCTTTGATAAAGTTTATAGTTAGGGCTGGTTTGGGTGAGTCCTATAGGCCGGGAGACTTCCCATGATGCACCTCTTTCCTCTCTCCACCTCTCCCTCTCCATCTGTATGCATTTTGATCCCATTACTTCGTTACTAACTCGACTATCTATCTTCTCTCTCCCATAGTTTTGTGCTTTCTCGTCTCTCTCGTCTTTCCTTCTGTCACTTTCAGCAGGTATTGCCTCCAGAGCTGCAGAGACTGGATCTTTGGTTGTGGGCCACCTGCTGCTCCCGTGTTCCTGCTCGACAACTGCTACTACAGTTGTTGTTATTGACCTTGTTAATATTATTGTCATTATTATTCCTGTGACTATCATTCCTATTATTATTACTTCATTAATATTAATATTAATATTACCACTACCATTACATTAGTACTATTTTAAAATTCTAAATGGAATTTGTATTGTACCCCCCCCCAAAAAAAAAAAACCTCTCTCTCTCAAAACCTAACAGGGCAGCAGTGGATGGCCGCCCACCATTATAACATAGATAAAAACTGTTTAATTATACAACAAATGTATTATTTACATTTGAAAGAGTTTTAGAATAATTTATTGATTAAAACTTCTGTTCAGTCGATGTCCCCAGTGTGTTGCATGACAATGGAGAATACTGTTGTGACCATTTTTTCCCCCAAATAATCGATTTTTTATTTGTTTTCTAGTCCAGAAAAGCGTGACCCTAGAGCTGTGAAAAGTCACAATTGGGCTCTACATATTAGTTTTTCTTTGGGCCCTCTCAAGTGGTTAGATTGAATAGGTTTAAACTGTGATTTGTCAGTCCATAGTATGTTCAACTGCTATTCCGTAATCCAATTCCAACAGCTAACCCTAGACTAACTCTTTCTTTCTATTTTGAAGTTTTAAGAATAGCTTTGCTAAAGCAACATGCCTGTTAATTCCAGCTTGTTATAAGCATTATTGTGTACTTGACACTGAAACAGGAACCTGTTCCTATTTAAATCTGCACATATTTTAATGCTAAGCTTGCAATGTATTTTACCAACCGACTGCTGATTTCTTATATTCTTATTTAACTGTTGCTCAGAGGTATCTTTGTCTCTTTCTGCCCTTTCTGTCATGGTTTGGGGTTTTTCTCCTGTTATTTCCTGTTTTATTTTGAAGTGTCCTCTCCTCGTGTGTCTTGTTGTTTTACTTCCTGTCTTTGTTTGCTTTTCCCTCCAGTTTTGATTGTTTGCCCCGCCCTAATTAGTTGCACCTATCTCTCGTTGTCTCCCCTACCTGAGTGTATTTAGTCTGTGTTCTTCCTTTCGTTCTGTATTGGATTGTTGTTGTACAATGTATTGCTGTCAAGCACCCTGGTTTGTTGTTACCCTGGATTCTTTGTTCCTTTGTACCTTGCCTGTCTGTGGATTTTGGATTTTACCTGCTTACCGTTGGACTTGTTTTTCTGTTTTCAACTGCTTAACCTGCAGAGAGTTGCTTTTGCCCACCAATTCAGTGTAAACTTTTTTTTTTGTTAATAAATTATTCATCTGCACCAGTTTTACCTGCTAGTCTGCGTTTGGGTCCTATTCCCTGTTTCCCGGCTTGACTAACTATAATACTTTGAGTTGTCACTCTGGCTGAACCATTGTACAGCGTTTTGTAAAGAGGATTTTCTACAATGTAAAAGCATGAAAGACCATTCAAAATTAGAGTATTCCTCTGTACCAAATCAAGCAGGGGACTCTAAAGGGGTGTGTGTGTGTATAGATGTCTCTCTGTAGATATGTCTCTATCTCTAGCTGTATAGATATAGAGCTGTGCAACTACCTCCTGCTGTATCCTGTGCAATCAAATCTTTGTGCAATTCATCCATCTCTCAAGGCAAAATGTATCGTAGTAGTTTCTATTTTATTTTGTTATCCAGTGTATATCTGTATAAATGACAGGTGTGTGTACAGGGTTTATAGCTCTTAATTTTGTACAATATTGCTGACAATCTAGGGCATTACTACAGGTGTGGAGGAAGACCTGAAGTGCTTGGGTTATTAGGGCTGAAAAGACCAACTTGTTATCATTCACAGGTTATCCAATACCGATGCATACATGGGCTACTATTTACACAACCCTGGACAATTTTTGTCATAATCATGGAATTTCATGTCAGCATGAAATATAAAATGAAATGAGAAACTTCTCATTTTATAATCACAGGCTATAAAACACCTTTTTTAACAGAGATAGTGGTGTTTGGATTGAGGTTATGGATGACCAGCAGCAATTTGAAATAGAAGGAAGCCCACTGACGGCAGACAGCCCAAATCTGGAGTTGAACGCGTAAAGTGTACCCACAATTCCCTATATAGGCTACGTGTAGCAGCGTCCATAGCAACCATCTGAGACCTGAGAGAATGTTCGTAATAACTAACAAAACTAAGGATCATATACATTCACTGAACGACGATTATGAAAATAAAATGCACATTTCTTGCTAGAAATGTTATCATTGCATTTTAATGCAGAAACTGTCCTAAAATACTGCATATTCCACTGAGAAAATAAATATCCACCATTTTGGTTTTCACAAAAAAAAACTTGGCAGTGACGTGGACAAAGGCCAATAGAAAAGAATAGGACAAAAAAAACATTATTTTTCAGAATTGATGGAGAAATAATCTAAACTGATAGCTGTAACATTAACCTATCTTATTGTTGAATTATCAAGGACACTTTCATGTTTTAGTTTTGAGAAATGTTGAGGATATCATTAAAAGTTAACCTTAACAAGGGAATTAACAGTGAGGAAAATACATCTGGGCGGCGGGTCCTCAGTTCTCCAATGGGACTCATGCTCGCAGTGTCTTATAGCGCCGCGATCAAGTAAATATTGAATGGACGGCCGGAGCAGTTGCTCTGAGCATCTAATATTGCCGTGGATGGTTTTACATTGAAGTTAATTGAAAGCCTGGTGCGTCTCATACAGACAATTCCCGTGCCAAGTTCTTGTTGACTTTAACAGAGGAGCAATAGAAAGCATCCTGACTGGAAACATCACAAACTGGCATGGGATGTGCATGGCCCAGGATCGGAGGACTCTGCAGCGGGTGATTAAAACCGCTCAGAAGGTCATTGGTACCAACCTGCCGAGCATCAGTGATATCGGTGAGGTGCCTGCACTGAGTCCAAAGGATATTAAAAGACAATACCCACCCCAGCCACAGCCTGTTCACTCAGCTGCCGTCTGGCAAGAGATACATAAGTATCCGCTGTCGTACCACCAGACTACAGAGCAGCTTCTTCCCTCAGGCTGCGAGACTCCTAAATTCATCCTCAGCACTCCACCATGTAAAAGAGTTTTTATTTCTAGGACTTATTATTTCTATGCCTTATTATTTATTCATTGATCTACTGTATGTATATATATATTTATTTATTTGAGTAGTATAAAGGGAACTACAAAACAAAATCTCATTATACAACCCTGTGTTGTAAAATGATCAATACACCTGTCTTGTATCTTGTGGCGTGTTAAATGTTATACTAGAGGACCGCAATGGAAATAAGCCTTAGGGCTTTATTGTATTTTCATCCTTATGATTTTTTAAGGTATGTAATGGCTGCAATGCTCTTCTGTGGAATCAGGTCTCAGTTTGGGTTCGGGAGGCAGACACCATCTCCACATTTAAGAGTAGGCTAAAGACTTTCCTCTTTGATAAAGCTTATAATTAGGGCTGGTTTGGGTGAGTCCTAAACCATCCCTTAGTTATGCTGCTATAGGCCTAGACTGCCGGGAGACTTCACATGATGTGCCTCTTTCCTCTCTCCTTCTCTCCCTCTCCATCTGTATGCATTTTTATCCCATTACTGCATGTTACTAACTCAACATCTTCTCTCTCCCGTAGTTCTGTGCTTTCTTGTTTCTCTCCTTTCTCCTTCTGTCGCTTTCAGCAGGTATTTCTGCCTCCGGAGCTGTGTGGTCTGGGTCTGTGGTTGTGGGCCGCCTGCTACCCTCGTGTTCCTGCTCGACAACTGCTACTACAGTTGTTGTTGTTATTGGCTCTGTTACTGATGCTGACATTATTCTTCCTATAGCTGTCATTCCTATTATTACTAATTTATTAATATTAACACTATAATTACTATTCTACTATATATAAAAAAAAAATTCTAGGTGGTATTTGCATTGTGCCTCCCTAACCCTATCCCCTTCCCCAAACCCCTCTCTCTCAAAACCTAACACGGCAGCGGCGGATGGCCGCCCAATATTGAGTCTGGTTCTGTCCAAGGTTTCTGCCTGTTAAAAGGAAGTAGTTTCGTGTCACTGTCGCCAAATGCTTGCTCATGGTGGGATTTGTTGGGTCTCTGTAATTAATATTATAAAGAGTACAGTCTTGACCTGCTCTATAGGAAAAGCGCAATGAGATAACTTCTGTTATGAATTGGCGCTATATAAATAAAATTGAATTGAAAAATTTAATTGAATTGAATGCAATGTTATGTATACTGTTCTCTTCATATGTTTTGCTTTCCAAGCGTGAAATATAAATAAACAGCAAGTCAAACTCTGTTCAAGAGCCAGGGTATGAGCGCCTTGCTCCTTTAATATTCCTTTGTGTGGTTTACACAGGCAATCTCAACAGCCACTGAACCGAGTAAAACTGTAAATTAAATAAAAGAAACAAGGAGAAATTATTACAATCAAAATGAAATGACGCTTATTAACAGTGCAAAAAGTGATATGTATATAGATACATCGCTTACTCGGGTTAGAAGCATTATCAATACATCACGTTAGCACCGATCGCCAAAAACATAAACATCTTTGATTATGTCACGTTAAACTCTTGCAACATATATTAAACAGATGGCTGATCCAAATAAACTTACAGCCATCGCTTTCGACAGGGTTTAGAAGGATGATCAAATCAGATGCAACAAAAACATATGTTAAGCGTTTGCTACACCATAAGCTCGCTATTTCCTGTTACCCAATCTGCGGTGCTCGTGGAAGCACGTCAACATAAAAGTCCTCACATAGGAACTCGCATAATAGCGGCAGATAAAATAAAACTTATAAAGAATATTAAGCAATCATAAAAATATAATGTTTATACATGCAAATGTCTATCACAAATTATGCACAACCTCTGACAGAGGCAACAAAGACAGAACATTGTGTTTTTTAGTCATCAAATAAATTCATTCATTCATTGTTCAGCTTGAAACACAATGATAATCCCATGTAATGGAAGACTAGACTGTGTGTAATAGTGCACCTAAAACCAAATAAGTATCCACTGTGCATGTGTTGAATGGCCACTCAGACAATTTTTGTTTTCATATGATATTGTTATAAACAAATACTAACACATTCTGACACATTCAGCTGATCCAAGTGCTGTGTGGGAAAATTGATCTGCTATGTAAATAAGGGTTGTTGTTTGTCTGGCCATTGTAGAAGGAAAGCATTTTTTTTCCAGCTCTGTCAGTCCTTCACACTGTACGTTATATCATAAAACTGGTCAGATATTTGCTAAAATATAGGCAAAAGGTAATCATGCAGCAGCACTAAATCGACAACACGGCACATCCTCACTTCCAGTGTAGACAGGAAGTTAAAATAGAAAATAATGGCGTCAGAGCACTTTCTTCTTGCTGAAACACAGGGGTCAATACTAAATCACTAGGCTCAGCTTCATGCCATAAATAGGGTTCCATATAGGACCAAACGAAAACAAAACAGTGTTCAGGTCCTTCCCTACTTCTATTGTATTCAGAAGCAGCTGTCGGCCATAAGGGAATTCCTGGACACTAGTTTCAGCTGGGGCCCTGACTGATGTCTTTATTAACTGTGAGGGATGGGCTGAGAGACGACCGACATGCTATCTCATATTCGGAGGGAAGACTACGGTCAAGAGCAAACTAGCATCACCCTTCATCTCAAACCTCAACAAGCAAACGAATATCTCTGAGTCGCTTAGACCTACAAACTCTAAATGACAGCTTTCATCTCCACTGTAATTAAATCCTAATTCCAGTTAATTACATCTTTCATCTCATTTTTGTAGGCTTTGCTGTCAATTCTAATAACTTTGTACTCAATAAGTTAATTGAGATCTGAGATCTAGGAATGTGGTGACAATGCTACAATGAAGTCAAGCAGGACAAGTAATAGCTGTGAGACCATTGTAAGAATTCATCAGTAACTCTTTATTTTATGTATCCGTAATTTTCAAAAAAATTCAAAATAAGTTTCCTAGAAAGAACTTAGTAATTTGGTAGTAATTGTGGGGAAAATAGGACTTTCCTTGAGAGAAAATTTCAACTCAAGTAAATCTTTATTCATTTATTATTGGAAACTATTCTTCATATTTATTGAAGTGTGTTTGTTTGTATACAAAATTCACATTTTTCCATTTCGCTGTGCTCTCAGATCTCATCACTTAACTTTGGTGGTATTCTTACACACACTCAATCAATCCCACATACATCGTCCTGCTGCCCCAAACACTCACTGGAGCAGCAAATGTGGATTAATCTGCCGCTGAAAGTAGTCCCCAACAAATGCACTATTTCCTATTTCCTATGGGCTTTGGGGCTGAGTGTTGGGTAAGGAAGTCAGAAAGTATTAAACTAACACATTGTTGGTTTTGGTCTTTTTATGAGATTTGTTGACAATAGGAGAATATATAATAACACCAGCCTTATCCTTTAAAGGAATGTATACAGCATTTGTCTATTTATTCTTGGCCACAAATGACGTCAAAGTCATCAGTAACATTCCACCACATATTTTCAGTCTTTGATGTACAAAAGCATTGTTCTGGTTGTATGGGAAGAGAGTGAACTGCATCCACCCACAGCTCATACCCCTAAAAAATCCCCTCCTCTCTCACCTAACCATGTCACAGTAGTCATAAGCAATTGAAGAATTTTTGTGTCATGGCTGCCAGGAGGGGTTTCACCACCATCAAAGCTGATTGTTCTCTTTTTTACACTTCACACCAAGTCTGCTGCAAACAAACTCAGCTTATATTTTTGCTTCTGGAGTATTAACTCACCATCCGTGTGATCTGTCTGTTGAAGATGATTTTGCTGCAGACATAAGTATATGATAAAACTGAATTATAGCCTAATCATTGCATTTAATCACATTCAGAATGTGTCACATGCTTTGCAATAGTTAGATATGAATGTTTAGATCATGAATTCAAGAAACTCTGAGCAAACAGAAAAAATTAGATGTATACTGCACATACTTTTTTTGACTGTGTGCATACTGAGCTTGACAACAAGAAAACCACATATAGCAACAGCAAAACCCTGTATTTTGATAGCTGGGCACAATAGAGGAACATATTCTACCACTGTAAAATCCCTTTTACAAATGATCCAGATTGACATGATTATGTGATTATTTAAGAGTTAGATTTAATTTACAGTGGCGTGTAAACAAATGGCTCAGTCATGGCTGTATGTGTAGCTCCTGCTCCCTACCTGGCTGAGTATAATTTAGAGGATCACTGAAGCTTGTAGTAAAATAATGATAACTGATTGTATCGTTGCTATCCAGTTGTGATACATAAGCAGGTCTAATGCGACACATTTATGATCAGTTAGAGGAGCAGTGGAGCTCTGTGCAGCTCATTCTGCATTGTCCAAAGGGACTCAGCATGATAGAGAGCATAATAGCTCTGACCAGCTTGTATGCCCCGAAGAGGTGAGGGTAAAAGACACTAAATCATGTTTCTTTTCTTCTCTCCTCTCCTGTTCATTTAGAAGCAGAGACTAATTTATTCAGCCTCTCTGCGGGTCTCTCAGCTTTTCTCTTCTCATTTCACTTCTTACTGGTGAAAGCACATAGAGCTCCATCTGTTTAAGTTAACATATTCAGCAATAAATCCTAGCTTGGCATCTATGAGGGCTTTCTCAAGACAACACTAGAGCCTCATTCAATTTAATTCAATTTTATTTATATAGCGCCCATTCATAACAGAAGTTATCTCATTACACTTGTCCTATAGAGCAGGTCTAGACCGTACTCTTTAATATGATTTACAGAGACCCAACAATACCCACCATGAGCAAGCACTTGGAGACAGTAGCAAGGAAAAACTTCCTTTTATGAGGCAGAAACCTCGAGCAGAACCAGACTCAGGGTGGGTGGTCATCTGCCGCTGCCGGTTGGGTTGAGAGAGAGAGAGGGCAGGAGGTCAGAGAACATACAGTAGCACAATGCAAATTCCACATAGAATTTTAAAATAATAATAATGTAATTGTAGTGGTAATGTTAATATTAATAAAATAATAATAATTGTAATAATAATGATAGGAATAATAATGATAATCAATAGTAATAAGACTAATAATAATAATTGTAGTAGCAGTTGTCGAGCAGGAACAGAAGATGGCTTGCAATCATAGATCCAGACTCTGCAGCTCCGGAGGCAAAAATACCTTCTGAAATCGACAGAAGGAGAGAGACGAGAAAGCACAAAACTACGGGAGAGAGAAGATGTTGTGTTAGTAACATGCATTAATGGGATACCAATGCATACAGATGGAGAGGGAGAGGAGGAGAGAAGTGCATCTTGGGAAGTCTCCTGGCAGTCTAGGCCTATAGCAGCATAACTAAGGAATGGTTCAGGACTCACCTGAGCCAGCCCTAACTATAAGCTTTACCAAGAGGAAAGTCTTAAGCCTACTCTTAAATGTGCAGATGGTGTCTGCCTCCCAAACCCAAACTGGGTTCTGATTCCACAAGAGAGGAGCTTGATAGCTGAAGGCTCTGGCTCCCATTCTACTTTTGGAGACTCTAGGAACCACAAGTGTTCTTGTCGGGTAATAGGGTACCTGAAATGGTGCCTGACCATTAAGAGGATTTTAAATTACATTCTGGATTTTACAGGGAGCCAGTGCAGAGAAGCTAATATTGGAGAGATATGATCTCTTTTCCTAGTTCTTGTCAGTACATGTGCCTCAGCATTCTGGATCAACTGGAGAGTTTTGAGGAACTTAGTCAGGCAGCCTGATAATAAGGAATTGCAATAATCCAACCTAGAAGTAACAAATGCATGGATTAGTTTTTCGGCATCTTTTTAAGGATTTTTTGGCAGGATGTCCTGATTTTTGCAATGTTACATAGGCGAAAAAAGGTAGTCTTTGATGTTTGTTTCATGTGGGAGTTAAAGGACAAATCCTGATCAAAGATAACTCTGAGGTTCCTTACGGTGGTGCTGGAGGCCAGGGCAATGCCATCTAGAGTAACTATATCTTTAGATAACATGTCTCGGAGATGTTTGAGGCCAAGCACAATAACTTCAGTTTTGTCAGAGTTTAACATCAGAAATTTGCAGGTCATCCAGGCATTAAGCAGGCTTAAACAGATTTAAACTCAGCAATGTTGTATGGACATGAACATGTGCTGATATGGGAGTACATGAGTGTACAGTATGTAGGTGGAAATTTGCATCTCCAGCAGCACAAGCTGTTACAATGGGGTATTTTGTGCAGAGCAAGCCTCCATTGCCCAAAGCAGCTGCTTTTAGCCCATTGAATGTGAAACACATTCAGTGATACATGTTTTTAATCTATTTCTCCCTGTGTGGAAGGGCTAAAGAGCAGTGTGTGTTTACACTAATAGGATTGGTGTGAATCTCATGTGTATACATTGTATGCCTTTTCTCCCCTGGTCGGCTCATTACCATATTCTTTAGCAATGTTGAGCTATGATGTTTGCTATGGGGATTCATCACAGATTACTTTATTCCTCTGATTCCGAAATTTCAGTTGTAGAACTAATATCAGTACCACTCTCTGATGAATCACCCTTTATTATTAGGTTTATTAGTTGTAACTAATGGCTTCATTAATTGTTAAAAAAAAAACCTTATTAACAATTTACACTTTAATATTATCACTTTAGATCAGTTATAATCCATTAATAAGAACAACTTTTTGTTTGTGAAAACCGTCAGTTGAGTCATTAATAATCATTAATAAAGGGTCAAGAGTTTCTCACTTTCTGATAGGCCAACAAGTCTGCTTTTATAAATGTCAATAAGTCATCAATAAAGGTAATAAAACATCATATTTACAATTATAAATGTTATACATTAATAAAGGGCAACAAACCATCAAATCTGCAGCTATAAGAATTAAATCATCAGTAAAGGGCAGTAAACAAAATAAGTTCACTCTCTAATAAGCCAGCAGCAAAAGTTACTAATTAATCTGTAATAATAAACACTACCTTCACTCTTTATGGCTCTGTCCACCTGTACAGCAAGCCCGTTCTCATTACCAGGGCATCAAATACTGAAGTTTTTGTCATGCCCCTCGGCGTCATATAAACACGGACAAGGTAATCTTTAGCATCTGTATTAGACACCCAGGGCTGCCAGAAAGCCTTCATGAATTCAGGTGACGTAACGTAAAGAGTGACAAAGAGCGAGAAAGAGGAGGTGAGGAGATGGGGTGGTTGGATGGGTCAAATAAACACAGGACTTTCACCCAGGAGACCAGGGTTTATGTCCTGTGTGAAACAAAAAGTTAACGCTGACTTTAAAGTTGAAACTTTTATGTCATGTGACTTCTATGTGGTATGTGTGGCCTATGTGTTTTTTTTCTCTAAACCTAACCACACTTTTAAATTAAGTTACATTGTTTCTGAAGGCATTTCCTACTAACACCAAAGGATACCTTGTGTGTGTTTATACGACGCAGAGGGGCGTGACAAAACGTCAGTATTTGATGCCCTAGGAATGAGAACGCATTTTCACAAATTTTCACATGTGATCTGCTATTTTAACATATGAACTAAATATGTGTGAAAATAAAATGTCACATGTGAACTGGACTTTTTCCACATGTGATTGAAAATTCACACATGTGAATCACATTTTTCACATGTGTAAATAAAACAAGTCAAATGAAATCACATGTGAGATTTGCATCTTCCCACCATGTGAATTCCACAATTTCACAGGTACTGGCTTCTTCACATGTGAACTAAAACTGTCACATGTGAAAACAAGATGTCACATGAAATTACATGTAAATTTTAATCTCAAGATTTTAATTCCACATTTTCTCATGTGACTGCTTTTTCACATGTGGGCAAAACTTTTTACATGTGAAAACAAAACATGTCACATGAAATCACATGTGAGATTTGCATCTTCCCATGTGAATTCCACATTTTCACAGGTGACTGGCTTCTTCAAGTGAACAACAACTTTTACATGTGGAAATACACAATACATCAAATCACGTTAGATTTGCATCTTCACATTAATTCCATGATTTCTCATGGTGGCTATGAAACTTGTAGTTCACATGTGAAAATATACATGAAATAGTAGTTATATGTGGCCTATATACAGATGTTCCTTGTTTCATTTGGCACACTGAAAGGGGTTAAGTGTGCATTGCACTTGATAACTGTAGACACTAGGTGGCAGCAGAGTGCTTGAATCCTGTTGACAGGACTTTAGGCTAATACACCCTCCGACCACAATGTGGATTGTAATGGCAGAGTGGCGCTGTACGTATTTCCGCTTGTTGACTCAACGGGAAGTGGAGCAACTGCAGAAGCAATGTTTTAAATTGTAACTTCACTGACAACTTCAGCCAACATATGACATTTATTCAGCTGTTTCTCCGCTGTGGAACCAGATGAACGGTAAGAAGAGACAATGTGTATCTGTGTGCATTTATGTTTATTTATGTGTAGCCTACCTGTGTATTTGGGGGCCGCCCAATTTATCAC
This sequence comes from Siniperca scherzeri, assembly GCA_027580175.1. Taxonomy (NCBI): domain Eukaryota; kingdom Metazoa; phylum Chordata; class Actinopteri; order Centrarchiformes; family Sinipercidae; genus Siniperca; species Siniperca scherzeri. The sequence continues at coordinate 4,135,370 of CM050851.1, read as the reverse complement.
ACTAAAAAGCAAGCACGTTGTAAATGGTATCTTTGCATTTGCACGTCAAAATACAGTAAGATATTATGGGTATGGAGACTGTGTATTTTTGTAGAAACGGGCATTATAATTTAGCAATAATAATCATTTGGCCTTTATAGGCCTAGTAGCCTACTTTTCAAAACATCCAGTAGGCTACTGTAATAGCGTGCTTAAATAAAACGACCTATGACCTATATCATTTTGGCTACATCACTACAGCTGGATGCGTCTGGTTTTATTTGACTTTTCCATTTAATATTATAGGTCACCTGATCTGAACCCGATTGAACTGGCATGCCCTAAAGGACTTTGTGCAACGTGAAACCAAGCCAACATGAAGGAACCCATTGCTGTATGGACAGCAAATAAATAAACAAATATATCATCAACAGTTGCTTTATAGCTACTGTATGAAAGGAACTGCTGCGGACACTGATTAGAATAAGTAGCTGCACCTGTGCCTGGTGATGACTGGGGGGTGGACTACGTAGTGTTGAAAGGGAAAGAGTTGAGTGCACGCTGCCACTACGTGCCGGTCAGCATGCCTTGTCAAACTCATTCACATCTCTTTCTCGAAATAAAGAAATTCAAATATAACTAAATTCTTATTTTTTTGTATATTCTTCTGTAATTTATCTTGTCTTGAGCTTTTGTGAGAGGTCTTTGTATAAGCTTTTAGCTTCCTACTTGAACCAGACAGCGACAGCAGGAGGGCCATTAACAAAACAATAGATGATGGCCACACATCGAGGATGTGCAGAATTTCATTCAACCTAACCCACTCATGGGAAAGGGGAGAGATGGCATTAAATAGTAGGCAAAATATTTCTCCACTAATTTCAGATTGTAAATTAACATCTATACATCCCTCCTCTGGTCAGACTGCAGCCTCAGCCCCCAGCTCTGTAACAGGATTACAACCATCAATATGCTAAGGACATAAATGGAGGTGGCCATCAGATATACTGTAATACAAACATCCCAGAGAGAATGGTAATTTTTCATGTAAATTATCCTCTCTGGGACGTTTGTATCACAATGTACCTGATGGCCCTATAAATGTCTTGAATCTGCCTATTGTCTGCCTTGATTAGTTGAGTGAATAACATTAAGTGATCTTCAGTGAGATTAGGGTTTAAGGTGGGCTAAATATTTCTCCCACTAATTTCAACAATTGATGTTTGGATTGATTACAGATGTTAAACTCATGTCACACTTGTTACCAGAGGTTTTATGTTATTACATGCACTAAGCATGTTGTTAACTGGGACTGTTTTCAGATTTAAAAAAAAATATTTTTTAGGAGAAAATGGCCCCAGGTTGGAATCAAACCCCAGCCACTGTGTTAATAACTCAGCTTGAATGGTACACCCTCTGTGAGGTGAGCTACTGGGATGTCCAACTGGTGGCAACAGGACAGATGAGTTGCAAAGTGTCAGTCTATCTTTTGAAAATATCGTAATACTCACCAGTCTGGCGAATAATGCATCTACACTGTAACTTTATGTCTGGAGATCTATGAATCAAATGGCTTTACCAGCACATATTTTAGGCCGTTTTGGCTGGACAGTGTGAATTTCATACATTTACAGTAATAATCTAAGCTGAAATAATGCAAGTAATGACACTTCAAATCAAAAGTAAGACTGTGTAATGTAAGTATACTGGACAGGCCTGCTTGCCCAACATTGTGACTACCCCACAATAGGGACAGAGAGAGACTGCATTTGGTCTGCTCACATGTGCCACCTGGTGGTTGTTGGTGCTGATGCAGCTACTCCTGGAAAAATCATTTCACCCCTCCTAAACTGCCACGGCGGCATTACTTCATGTCAAATGGAACGAGAAACATCTGTAGGCCTACTTTGGATTCTGGAGATGTGAATATGATATTTTCACATTAGGACTATTAACTCTGACAGGAAATGTAACGACCATGCCACAAGACTATATGTTCCTTGATCTTGAGAGCTAATAACTCATTAATCATCACCCCTCCTTCCAATTAGAATGGAGTATTCATTTAGGTCATGGTATAACTCAAAATAAATGACAGTAGCAGTCTTAAAAATAACCGTAAAAGTAACCTAAAAGTACATTTTGTTGTACTCCCCCTTTACCGTTTCACATGTGAAATTTATCATATTTTATTATAACCACAAAGCTGGTGGAAACACAGGTGGAAAATGATGCTAATTATGAGGATATATAATATGTATAATATAATACAAATGTTACACCCACTACAAGTCTCTAGTATAAGTAATAACAGTCAAGGAGGTAGAGTTTTTTATTACAGGATTCAGATTTACAATTTATGTATGCCCACCTTAACCTCCTCACAGTAAACTTCCCAGCTGTCACTAACAAAGCAGGGGGTGAGTTCCACCAACACACCAGTGCACATTGAAATTAATGTCTTGCACGCTAAGTGAGTTAACACATTTCAAAGTTTACCTACGTGATTATTTTCACTGCAAACAATTCACAAAAACGTCACACCTGAAGCCTGCCTTGACTGCCTGACTGGGATTCGACTGGAGTAAAGTTAGTGAGTGGGGGAAGCAAACAGATTGACAAAACAAACAAAACAAATAACTAAAATAAAGAAAAGAAAACTAGTCCGCCCCAAAGGGCAATACCCATTTCTTTTTTCCTGCTACTGGCTCACTTGCCAGGGTGGACTGGACATAAAAAAGAAATCCCAAAAAAACAACAACAAGCAAACCACCAAAAAATACTCTCACTGCAAGAGCAGCTAATTGACCACTGATGCCCTGCAGGGAAACAAATATTGCACAATCTTACCCTCCCGCGGCCTCGGAGTTCTGCAGCGCCGCCCGTGTCCTTTGTGTCAGACTGTCCCACAGCCAGCCGCCCCGTCAGCGCAGCGTGCAGCTTCTGCACACGTACCTGTTGCACCCACGGCACACGGTGTGCATTTTACTGTCCTTCTTCGGGGGGCATATCTGACACCTCTTCCTCTTGCTGCAGGGGGGCATCAGCGGAAGGGGAGGTGGCTGGCGTGCCCTATCCAGCGTGGCGGAGGCTTCGGCGCGGGGGAGATGCCGCCTTCTCTCGATGCAAGGCGTGACCAGCGCCTTGCCCAGCTGCTCAAGAAACAGCCTCCTCCCTTTCCGCTTGCCAGACAGCCAGCCCGGGTTGAGCTCTCGCCATATCACGAAGGCGTTGTAGGTGGACACGTCGAGCACGTTGTGGAAGACGACCAGGGGCCAGCGGGCGGTCATCCACCTGCAGCTGTAGGTGGCAATGACCTTGTCCAGGTTGTCCATGCCACCTTTGTTCCTGTTGTAGTGCAGGACGACGACCGGCTTCCCGTCGCTGACTTCGCCGGCGTCCGCGTGCAACGTGCTCATGAGCAGCACGTTCCTGTTCTTCTTGGGTACGTAGGAGATCAGGGCGGTGGAACCCGTGAAGGCGAACAGGGAGGAGTGGACCACCCTGCCCTTGACGGCGAGCAGCACGGGCGGGAGCTCAGGCTTGTTCTTCCTGACCGTGCCGACCATGGTGAGGTTCCGGGGGAGGAGCTGCCGTCCGAGCTCATAGAAGTTGTCGCAGGTGACGTTGCGGGGACCCCTCAGGCCCTCGGTCAGGTCGAGCATGACGCGCATCCCCTGGTTCCTTTCGGGGGCAGCGGCCGGGGCTCCGCCGGCTGCGGGCTTCCCGGTGTAGATCTGCATCTTCCAGGCGTAGCTGGACTGTGCGTCGCAGGCCACCCAGGACTTGATTCCATACTTGGTCGGCTTTCTGGGCTTAAGGTTGGTCATCTCCAGGACGAGCTGCTCTATGGCCGATGTGAACAGCAGGCAGAACAGCAGGCCCCGATGTCGTGTGCTAGGGACACCGCGTACGGCGTGGGTCCACGGGCGGTGGTGGCTGAGGTGGTGGCCGAGGTGAATGAGGGGGATGAGGATGATGAGGAGGTGGAGGTCCTCTCGCCATTCGAGTGTCCCCCGTTTGCGGGTGAAATGCCACGTGGTACCATTTGTCTTTGCCGTCTTTGGACATGAACCCCGCCGCCTGTGGGCTCCTTCTTCTCAGGCTCCTTCTTCGTCATCTTCTTCTCTTCCTCCTTCTTCTTCTCCTCCTTCTTCTTCTTCAGACACGTATTCGTCTTCCGGGAGGTCGTCAGAACGAGAAGAAGACCTAGAAGAAGATCTAGAAGACGATCTAGAAGTGGCGGTGGCAGCAGCAGAAGCGGACGAGGGCCGTCTGGCACTCATTATTGGGGTGGGTAGCTGTGCGTTTATCATCATTATTATTGTTAGTAGTATTATTATTATAAGGGAACAAACGTCAGGACGGCTCGCAGGGGTCTCCTTCTAACTGCTCTGGGCAGCGCTGGGGCATTTGGTGAGGTGGTAGGAAGAGAAGAGAAAGAGAAGGGATAGAGAATGAGAAGACAAAGACAGAAGAGCGCAGGAAAGGAAAGGGACGGAAAGGGAAGTGACAGGGGGTCACCCGGGCCTCTTTGACCCGCTGCCCCCGGGGCAGCACTGGGCCCGCAAGGTGAGAGAATGCGACACAAGACAAAGACACCGTGGCGGGGTCTCTTTGACCCGGCGCCCTGGGGCAGTGCTGGGCCCGAAAGGTGAGAGAGTGCGACGCAAGACAAAGACACCGCCGTGGGTCTCTTTGACCCCCCCAAGGCTGCGGGAGGGTTAAAACACTTTATTACACAAACACTAAAAGACATACTGATTACATGTTAAAACTACATTACTAAACTTTAAAATACCTGATACGTTGATCTATTTTCCTACCGACTACAAGCCACCTTCAACCCAGCAGTGAAGCTTCAGGGTCTGAAATACATGAAAACAATAAATGTCACACAGATTTAAACCCCGAAAGCATAAAACACTACACAGAAAACAGCCTTCGGCCTACCAGTTATTCCTGCACTCTAAACCTCCCTGCACGCCAGCCTGGAGTGAGGTGTGCACCTGCCTCACTCCACCAGCCTGAACCACCTGTCCTGCCATCTTTAGAAGTTTTCTGATGACTCTGCTGTGGTGGGATGTATCAGCGGTGGTGATGAGACTGAGTACAGGGCTATGGTGGGAACTTTGTCTCATGGTATGAGCAGAACCATCTCAAGCTCAATGCGACAAAGTCTAAGGAGCTGGTTGTAGACCTACCAAGGGCCAAGGCACCAGTGACCCTGGTTTACATCCAGGGGGTCACTGTGGACATTGTAGAGGATTACAAGTACCAGGGAGTACACATGGACAATAAACTGGACTGGGCTAAGAACACTCAAGCTCTTTACAGGAAGGGCCAGAGCCGCCTCTATTTTCTGAGGAGGCTGAGGACCTTCAACATCTGCCGGACAATGCTGAAGATGTTTTATGAGTCTGTGGTGGCCAGTGCTATCCTGTATGCTGTTGCATGCTGGGGCAGCAGGCTGAGGGTAGCGGACGCTAACAGACTCAACAAACTGATCCATAAAGCCAGTGACATTGTGGGGGTGGAGCTGGCGGTGGTTTCAGAGAGGAGGATGCTGGCCAAACTACATGCCATCTTAGACAGTGTCTCCCACCCACTCCATGACGTGCTGGTCAAACACAGGAGTACCTTCAGCCGAAGACTCATCCCCCTAAAAAGCACCACAGAGCGCCACAGAAAGTCATTCCTGCATGTGGCTATCAAACTCTTTAACTCTTCCCTCTAAGTGTCAGTCTATATGACCTTAAGTCACTAAACTGGACATTGATCATTAACATCTCTGCAATACTTGACATAATTGTACAATATTCTGTGTTAATACTGCTGTGCAATATACTCTTTTCAGTTTAAAATTCCCTATTTATTGATATTTATTCGTACTTCTATTACTGCTGTGCAATATCCTCCGTCTCATTATAATCTTAATAAGCTACACTTAACTTGACAGTTCATGCACTATTACTTTATAGCGTCTTATTATCATCAACTGGTAAACCCACTTCACACTTATTTTAATTTTATACTTATACCCACTTGGTACTTAATTTATCTGACCTGTATTATAGTGTATTATATTTTTTGCTTAGTATTTCTATTCCTGTGTGCACTGACGTGATAGTGAGCTGCTGTAACAAAAGAGTTTCCCCTCGGGGATCAATAAAGTATTTCTGATTCTGATGTGAACAGCCAGGCTACTGCTCGCAGGAGGAATGACCTAGCGTGGCGCTTCGTGGCAATTCCGCCTCCTGTGTGTCCTTGACGTTAGTCTAATTTTTAAACTCTCCGTATTTAGCACTGGAAATTCCCAGTGTCCATGAACACACCTCAATCACATTTAAACTGCAGCGCAACTGACCAATGACAATTCTGCTCTCATCCGTTGAGGTAGCATTAGCTATATGTCTTTCCCTATTGCTAACTCTTTAACAGTAAAACACAGGTTAAGTGGTTTAAATTGGCGTGATAAGTGATTGCAAATTTACAAATTACAGGATATACAGCCTCTACGTAGTATTATTCCTATAGTGTTACCTAATATTAGCAACAATGTTAACGGCCATATAGTCGCTAATGCTAACTTGAGCTATGTTAACTGACCAAAAAAAGAGCTGTAACGTTTTTTCCCCACTGAATAAGAAATGTTGTCTTGTTCACTCTCTCACTCAGTTACCCTAACATCACTGTAAAGCTGGAAAATGTAAAAAGCAGACTTGTCATGTTGTTAACAGCAACCACCTATATACTAGCTAATCCTCATATCTTCATAATAAGAATATGTTTTAAAGGCATTAATCCCGAGTCCATTGCTCTTGTCTGGCTTAGCCAGCATGAAACCAGGTTAGGTAAATATAACTGTCTTTCTGCAATATATTAATTATATACTGGGCAGTGTGTGTAACTGACATTTGTAAGCTGATAGCTGTATTCTGTCAAAATTGTTAGTTATATGTGAACTTTAACTTATGTGGTGTGTGTGTGTGCACTCAACTGTGCAGAATTGAAATATTTAGAGAGTTTATGTTCATTCTTTGACACTTATGGGTTAAAAAAAGTGATACCTGGTAAAGCTTGGATTGAGCAAAATGTTGCCAGCTGTCTAACACACACACACACACACAGAGAGAGAGAGAGAGAGAGAGAGAGAGAGAGAGAGAGAGAGAGAGAGAGAGAGGACAAGACTATCAGAGAACATCACTTGACTGTGGATAACTGTTTAGCGCCCTTACATTTAGTACAAATCAACCATGCAGTTCATAAAAGATTTTTTTTGTGTGTCAATGTAAGTGATGGGGGACAAAAGCAGACTACTGAACCCTCATATTAGCTTTGACTAAACTTTGGAATGAGGACTGAGTTAGAAAAATCAAGTGGGCACTTTCCAAAGGTATTTTAAGTCATAAGTCATTTTAGTATGAAATTCAATCTTTGTGTAAGGACCCCAGGTGACCTAGGGGTTTAAGGCACCCGACATGAACTATCTTATAGATATGTATTTGCCTTATATTTTAAAGTAGATATTAGGGATAAGCGAGTACACCATTATCTGTATCTGTTCAACCAACTAAATTATCTGTATTTCTAGCCGTACTCTGAATGGGTGTGGCTTAAACCGGATGTGGGTGGTGCTTAACAACCTCAGAATTGAGCTTAAGAGCAATGTTTTTGATCACAAGAGTAAGAGAACTATTTACAGAATAATTTTTTTAAATAAAAGTTGCTACTAGTACGAGTACAGATATTGACACATTTTACTCTGTTACTCGTAAAACGTACATTATCTGTACCAGATACTTGTTTCAGCTGATTACTTGCACAACCCTTGTAGATATTGATTATGTTTGTTTTGTTAGGCGTGTTCGTCTGACAGACCAAGTTAAGAACAGATTTCCACGTGTGAGTAACGTAGATATAAAAGCGTGCATGACCCAAAAGCTCAAAGACCTGCGCCAGGGCAGTCACACTGATAGGTAGGTTTCTGAGCAGTGATTTCAACTGTGACAAAAGTGTGACGCACAGACTCTAGAAATGACCAGCAAGAATTGACGTGAAAAAATACATAAGGTTATGTTGACTAATCAATTTGATAATTCTCTTTGAGAACCTGTGTTGGGATTTCATCAGGCCCAGATGTTTTTCCTGGATCCAGGTTGTGCAAAATGTTCCTGACAACATTTGGTTTGAAATGGATATTACCAATAGAAAATTAGGGTAATGGGTCTTTTTTTCAGTTTGTTGTTGTACTGTCTCTTTGAACTTTTTCTACTTTGTTGAAATTTGCTCTTACTTCAAGAAACTTTTGTTGAGCAGCCAGGGTCTTTGATGTCTGCATCTTAAGATAGAGTCAGCGCTTTTTCATGGCACTCTTCTACACTGTTCATTAAACCAAGCTTTATCACCATGCTTTCTGGTGATAGTCTTGTTTGGTATAAATGCCTCCATGTCATCTTGCAGTATGATGGTAATATTAGTTCAGATTATTTCTGGATCTTCTTCTTCGAAGACACTGGACCAATTAATGGAGGATAGGTACTCTCTCATTTACCAGAACTAAGCTTTGTCATATCTCCACACTCTCCGCTCGTATGTCTTGTCTCTGAAAACTGGTACTTTTAACTGTACAAGTATTAGGTTATGGTCTGAGGTGCCTATATTTCTGAGGTTCTTTGTGGTTGCTGGGGTGTCCAATAGAACTAGATCTAAGATCTAAAGGACATATAAACCTGGATGACCTGCAATTTTCTGATGTTAAACTCTGATAAAACTGAAGTTATTGTACTTGGCCCCAAACACCTCGAGACACATTATCTACAGACATAGTTGCTCTAGATGGCATTGCCCTGGCCTCTAGCACCACCGTAAGAAACCTCAGAGTTATCTTTGATCAGGATTTATCCTTTAATTCCCACATGAAACAAACTTCAAAGACCGCCTTCTTTCACCAATGCAACACTGCAAAAATCAGGCACATACTGTCTCAAGATGAAGCCGAAACATTAGTGCATGCATTACTTACTTCTAGGTTGGACTACTGCAATTTCATTATCATCATCAGGCTGCCCCAATAAGTCCCTTAAGATTTTCCAGTTGATCCAGAATGCTGCGGCACGTGTACTGACAAGACCTAAGAAAATAGATCATATTTCTCAAATAGTAGCTTTTCTGCACTGGCTCCCTGTAAAATCCAGAATAGAATTTAAAATCCTTCTCCTCACCTACAATGCTCTTAATGGTCAGGCACCATCGTATCTTAAAGAGCTCATAATACCGTATTAGCCGACTAGAACAATGCGCTCCCAAAATGCAGGGTTACTTGTGGTTCCTAGAGTCTCCAAAAGTAGAATGGGAGCCAGAGCTTTCAGTGATCAAGCTCCTCTCCTGTGGAATCAGATCCCAGTTTGGGTTCGGGAGGCTGACACCATCTCCACATTTAAGAGTAGGCTTAAGACTTTCCTCTTTGATAAAGCTTATAGTTAGGGCTGGCTTGGGTGAGTCCCGAGCCATCCCTTAGTTATGCTGCTATAGGCCTAGACTGCCGGTAGACTTCCCACGATGCACCTCTTTCCTCTCCCTCTCCATCTGTATGCATTTTGATCCCATTACTGTTTGTTCCTAACTCGACATCTTCTCTCTCCCGTAGTTCTGTGCTTCCTAGTTTCTCTCTTCTCTCCTTCTGTTGCTTTCAGCAGGTATTTCTACCTCTGGAGCTGTAGAGACTGGATATGTGGTTGTGGGCCACTTGCTGCCCCCGTGTTCCTGCTGCTGTTTCTATTACTGTCATAATTATTCCTATAACTGTCATTCCTATTATTATTAATTTATTAATATTACCACTACCATTGCATTACCACTATTTTTAAATTCTAGGTGGTATTTGCATTGTGCTTCCCTCCCCCCTTCCCCCTTCCCTTTCCCCTCTCCTTTCTCTATCTCTCTCTCTCACCCACCTTTGAGTCTGGTTCTGTCCAAGGTTTCTGCCTGTTACAGACACGCCAAGCTCCACCTCATCACAGCCACACCGCACTCCCTCACCAGAGTACTAATTCTCAACACCTGTCACCCATTACACACCTGCACTTAATCTGTCACTCTACTCCCCATAAAAGCCAGCTCCTCAGCTCAGTCATTGTCCGGTCTCGTTTATACTAAGAACAGATCATAGTTGTCTACTAGTATATGCTACACGGACTCACCCCTACGATATATTGGATTATACCTCGACTTCGAACCCCGAACCCCGGCTCCCGTCTGTCTCCAGTCTCCTGAGTGTGTTGCTCCAGCTCCCGGCTCTCGTCTGTCTCCAGTCTCCTGAGTGTGTCGTTCCAAACCCTGGCTCCCGTCTGTCTCCAGTGTCCGGAGCTCCTGTGTGTTCCCCGTCTTCGGTGTGTGTCGCCCCTGTGGCCACACACCACTACTATCCGTAAGGAAAAGGATAGTATCTTCGCTCCACCATATTCCTGCTGTGCATCTAATAAAATCTCAGTATCCTTACCCTTGTCTCCGGTTGGTCTGTTCGTAACACTGCCTCTTAAAGGAAGTTTTTTCTTGCCATTGTCGCCAAGTGCTTGCTCATGGTGGGATTTGATGGGTCTCTGTAAATAATATTATAAAGAGTACGGTCTAAACCTGCTCTATAGGAAAAGTGCAATGAGATAACTTCTGTATAAATAAAATTGAATTACCCATTAACTCAAAAAATCTCAATTGTTATTTTTTTATTTTTAATAACAATAATAATAATAATAATAATAATAATAATAATAAGGGGTTTTGATGGTTATTATGTAATGAGTATTATTAATTACTTTTGTTTAAAATGTGTTACATTATTATTATTATTATTATTAGTGTCTGGGGCCTGACTAGAGATGCCCCCTAGGAGCCTTTTTTCTCTCCTCTCTTTCTCCCCATTATTGTTATAATTGTTATCATTGTAAATGCCCCTTTTTCTTTCCTTTCTTCTGTCTCTCTCTCTACCCCCATATCCTTACACACACTGTCATAGCTAGCCACTATGCCCCCTGTCAACTTACCGTGCTCTGTCCTGTGTGTTCTGCGTTTGGGCCCTAAAAACCGGTCTTACGACAGAACGATCTGGCCAGCATGGACCCAGCAGGTGCAAACCCGGGAACAGTTCTGCTCCATCAGACGATCACCAGCCAGGGGATTCGTCTTGGCCAGCATGAGCAACTCATACAGGCTCTCGCCGAGAGTAATCAAGCCATGGTTACTCAGCTCACTCAATTGACCCAGCAAGTTTCCAGGCTCACAGCTCAACTTTCCACCACAGCCCCGTCCGCGTCAGCGTCACCCTCGACTTCGGCGGAACCTCCGGCGACGCTACCCTCCACCCATCCTGGAATCCCATGCCTCTGAGCCAGTCCCGTTCTCTGGTGACGTCACGGGATGTGGGAGCTTCTTGTTGCAATGCTCATTGGTTTTTTGCCAGCGACCGGTCACCTTCGCCTTGGACCAGTCCAAGGTAAATTATATAGTAGGGTTATTGAGAGGCAGAGTGCTAGCCTGGGCGGAGGCTACACACGCCCGGCGACCCCTCTCATCGATGTCCCTGGCCGAATTTCTGGACAGACTGAGAAAGGTTTTCGACCATCCTGACAACGGAGGCAACGCGGGTAAGCGGCTACTGCGGATCCATCAGGGAAATCGGAGCGTCGCAGACTACGCAGTCGAATTCCACACCTTGGCCGCAGCCTCAGGCTGGAATGGGGAGGCGCTCATGAGTGCGTTTGTAGCCGGTCTCAATGAACCACTCAAGGATGAGCTAGCCATGCGCGAGGAGCCCACCGAGCTGGACGCGCTGGTCTCACTGTGCATCAGGCTAGACAACCGCCTGTGCGAGCAGCGCCAGGAGCGTGCCGACCATGCTAACTCCCATTCATCTCGCCACGCAGTCCCCTCCTCCCGCTCTGTAACCCGGATGGCCAGCCTGACCGCTGCTTCGGAGACACCGCCGACATCCGCCTCTGCCAGCCTCGTGGAAGAGCCGATGCAACTAGGCCGCACCCTTTTGACTCCATCCGGACACCGTCGCCGCCGACTCGCTGCTTGGGAGTGCCTCTACTGCGGTGACAAGGGTCACTTCCTGGCAAAATGCTTCAGACGACCAAAAGACTAGGCTCACCCGTCGCAGTGGGGGTTCGGGTGAGCCGCAAAAACCCCCGTGACCCAAGTCAGCGCAAGCTGCAGATTCCAGCCACTCTCTACTATCAGAATGAGGCTCTCCCACTGCAGGCGCTAGTCAACTCCGGAGCAGAAGGTAACTTCCTGGACGTTGAGTTGGCCCGGCAGGCTGGTCTCCGCACCGAACCACTGGATACTCCACGCAACGCGGAGGCACTAGATGGCCGTATCCTGGCCCGAGTCACCCACAGTACGGTTCCGGTGTGCCTGGTGCTTTCCGGAAATCACAGGGAAAGCATACAGTTTCAACTAATCTCATCCCCGAACACACCACTGGTGCTGGGTTACCCTTGGCTGCAGCTGCATAACCCCCACATCGACTGGGCAAAAGGGACAGTAATGGGCTGGAGTCCCTTTTGTCTGGCCACCTGCCTGCGATCCGCCCGGTCACCACCTGAGAGCACCACTACGTCGCCGAGTGTGGTCCCTCCGGATTTGTCTTTAGTCCCCCAAGAATACCACGACCTCCGTGAGGTCTTTAGCAAAGACCTAGCACTATCCCTGCCACCGCATCGCCCGTACGACTGTGCCATTGATCTTCTCCCTGGGGCTCCCCTGCCAGCGACCCGACTCTTCAATCTTTCGCGACCAGAGAGAGAGGCCATGGAAAAATACATTGGGGATTCGTGCTGGACTCATTCATTCGTCCTCCTCGCCAGCAGGGGCAGGATTCTTCTTTGTCTCCAAGAAGGACAAGACCCTTCGCCCCTGCATAGACTACCGAGGACTCAATATAATTACCATCAAGAACAAATACCCGCTGCCTCTGATCAACGCCGCCTTTGAACCACTCCAGGGAGCCTTCACAAAACTAGATCTCCGGAATGCATATCACCTGGTTCACATCAGAGAGGGAGACGAGTGGAAGACGGCCTTTAACACCCCCTTGGGCCATTTCAAATATCTGGTAATGCCATTCGGTCTTACCAACGCCCCAGCCGTCTTCCAAGCGTTAGTTAATGACGTATTGAGGGACTTCCTCAACCACTTCGTCTTCGTCTACCTGGATGACATCTTGATCTTCTCTCCGGATCTGTCTAACCATGTCCTTCATGTCCGGCAGGTATTGCAGAGGCTTCTGGAGAACCGGCTCTTTGTAAAAGCAGAGAAGTGCGAATTCCATGTCAGCTCCGTGAGCTTCCTTGGTTACATCCTTGAGGACGGCCAGATGAGGACAGACCCAGCCAAGACACAAGCAGTGGCAGATTGGCCAACGCCCACCACTCGGAAACAGCTACAGCGTTTTCTTGGGTTCGCTAACTTCTACCGCCGGTTCATCCGCGACTATAGTCGGGTTGCAGCTCCACTAACCAAGCTCACCTCTCCCAAGATCCCCTTCATTTGGGACCCGGAGGCTGAGGAGGCTTGGACCCAACTGAAGGCCCTCTTTACCTCTGCCCCGATCCTCATTCAACCCGATCCCACACGACAATTCACCGTAGAGGTGGACGCCTCGGACGTCGGCGTCGGGGCGGTCCTTTCTCAGCATTCCCCCACCGATCAGAAGCTCCACCCGTGCGCCTTCTTCTCCCGGCGACTCTCCCCGGCTGAACGCAATTATGAAGTCGGTAATAGAGAGCTCCTGGCTGTCAAGTTGGCCCTGGAGGAATGGCGGCACTGGTTGGAGGGAGCTGAGCAACCGTTTGTCGTGTGGACGGATCACAAAAATCTTGAGTACATCCAGAGTGCCATAAGGCTGAACTCCCGCCAAGCACGCTGGGCTCTGTTCTTCGGTCGTTTCCGGTTTACCCTCACGTATCGTCCCAGGTCGAAGAATACGAAACCTGACGCTCTCTCCCTGCAGCACGCTACCTTGGATGTTCCTCCCGAACCTGACTCTATCCTCCCGTCTGCTTGTGTGGTGGCCGCCGTCTCCTGGGAGGTCGAGCAAATTGTTAGGATGGCTCAGCGTGACCAGCCAGACCCCGGGAATGGGCCCCCTAATCGATTGTTTGTCCCAGACGCGGCCCGTTCCCAGGTTCTTCAATGGGGACAGAACTCACGCTTCGCCTGTCATCCCGGGGTGACCCGGACCCTTTCGCTGCTAAGGAGACATTTCTGGTGGGCCACAATGGAGGCAGATACCCGAGCCTTCGTCGCTGCGTGCTGTGTATGCGCTAGAGGGACCCCCGGCAGGGTCGGTGAGACGACTTCATGGGTCATGGTGGTATGACCCATGGTCATACCTCATACCACACCACCATCCTCACCATCGTGGACCGGTTTTCGAAGGCAGCCCACTTCGTGCCTCTGGCTAAACTTCCGTCAGCCCAGGAGACAGCCAACCTAATGATACAGCACGTTTCCCGTCTCCATGGTATACCACTGGATATAGTGTCTGACCGGGGGCCCCAATTCATTTCCCAAGTCTGGAGGGCTTTCTGCCAGGCGCTGGGGGCCACTGTCAGTCTCTTGTCGGGTTTCCATTCACAGTCCAACGGACAGACGGAAAGGGCCAATCAAGACCTCGAGGCTGCTTTACGCTGTGTGGTGGCCAGCAACCCATCTACCTGGAGCTCCCAACTTGCCTGGGTCGAATATGCACACAACTCACTGACTAGCTCCACTTCGGGTCTCTCTCCCTTTGAGGCATCCTTAGGCTACCAGCCTCCTCTGTTCCCGTCCCAGGAGAGGGAACTGGCGGTTCCCTCGGTGCAGCACCATCTCCGCCGTTGTCATAAGATCTGGAGAGAGACCCGAGCAGCACTGTGTCTATCGGGGGACCGGAACAGGCGGATCGTGGATCGGTGGAGGATTCCAGCCCCGATGTATGAGCCTGGTCAACAGGTCTGGTTATCTTCCAGAAACATTCCACTGCATACAGAATCCAGGAAGCTAGCCCCCCGTTATATCGGTCCGTTCACCATTGAGCGTATCATCAACCCCGCCGCCGTGAGGCTAAGGTTCTGCATTCCATCTTCATCAGTCTCCACCGTTCATATACCAGGCATCTCCACACCACCGATGCCAGATCGTCCCTGTACATGTTTACGCCACTTTCGTAACGGCCAACAAGTAAGACACAATTAAAAGGTGTTTCTTATTTGCCTGTTAGTAATCCTGATTTCTCTCTGCCTCAGACATGTTCGCTGCCGGTGATCACCGCTCCAGACCGCTCATCAGGATCAGTCAGAAATCTGTCACCAAGTCAGCCTCGCCATCCAGCCGATTCCACCTCTACACGTCCAGCTTCACCAGCCCTCTGCCCGGTCGGTTCAGCCACCTCCGCTACACTCGCCAGTCCAGAGCCAGCTCACCTCGTCTCCATCCAGAGCGCCGCCAGTTCCGTCCCCGCCCCGGCCCGGTCGAGTCTCTGAGGCGGCCACCAACTACGCCGAACTTCTCACTCCCCAGCTACTATCAGTTCAATAAAGACTGTGGTCAACTTACCGTGCTCTGTCCTGTGTGTTCTGCGTTTGGACCCTAAAAACCGGTCTTACGACACACACACACACACACACACACACACACACACACAACTCCCATAAACACACATAAACCTACTTGCATGGTTAGTACAATAAGAAAGTTAATGTATCTATTCAGTTTTACTCAGGTACCTCATGTTAATTCCTTAAGTATATCTATGTCTTCCTGTTAATCACTGTTCTTGCACTATTAATAAACACCCCCCAAAAAGGGTTCTTAATAATAATAATAATGATAATAATAATAATGATGATGATAATAATAATAATAATACAAGTCTACATCTGTAAATGTTAAATTAAAATTAGAGGTCAAATGATTCTTAAGACTTAAAAAGACAAATCAAGTGTCATGCTGGAGGAGGATTTTCCACAACCTGGCAACCCAAAACTTATTATTATTAATGCTTACAGCTGCTCTGTACATTATTAGTTAATGATTAATAATCATTAATTAATCCATTACTTAGTTTATAAACCCTTTATAAATGGTGCCTTATTAGAAAGTGGTACACTATTATATTTGGTTACCTGAACTGTTTGCTACCAGTCCTGCACATGTCCTCTATCAACTGCCAGTGTGTAGAACACACACTCATTTAGTGTAAGGGCATCACATCAATACTCTTCTACAGAGTTGATGGAGCAGAGAACTTGAGATAGTGCACTTACACTGCTAAGTGTCTCCCAGTCACTTCTAACACTCTTTTTGTAAGATTACATTTTAACATGCGGGCTCCATCAATGTCCCTCAGAAATCCAATATGGAACAACTACCAAAGTAAATATTGATGGCTTTGAATTGTACAAAGGCTGTGGTTGCTTCAGTCTTGAGGGATTACAGAATTACACTGTCAAACAGAATCCTAAAGGTCTGATCAGACCACATCTGATGCCAAATATAGCAGCTTTTGACAGGGCAGATTTGTTAATTGCTTATATCTTTGATGTATATCTGATCTCCAATAATAATTGATTGAACTCAAAAAAGCAGCAAACTTGAGGCAGCTGGTTATGATTACACTATTTGTTTCAGTGGCATTTGTTTTCTTTAAGCATTTGATCATGGCAAACTGGCAGGTCTGGATGGTTCCCAACATCAAATTTGCTGGCTCTCTAATCTAACAAGTTAGAATGTGTCTCAGAATGGTCTGGTTTACATTCTAAATGAAACATATTTTGACCACAGTTGATTTAAAAAGTGTCAATGAGCCAGACCTTACCTCCCATCCTGATATACTAACCCAACCATTCATGGGCACACTCATAACATTACAGGAAAACTACTGTTTATTACAACTTGGGTTTTATTTTCATAGTTCCAACCATTGGTTGTAGTGGTTATGATGGCATTGTAGTCACCAAAGTAACTGCTGAGATCTCGGGGTGAGTCAACATTGCAAAAAATAGCTCCATCAGGGCCAGAAACATGAGCGGTCAAACAGGTTGTAAACAAGCCAACAGTTCAGCCAGATTATCTAAACCACTTTATTTAGAGGTAAATAGCTATGCCACCTTTACCTTGACAGAGGGATGAACATTTGTCATGCAGATGATGTGGTGCTATTTTGTTTTTACAGTTCATTGATTTTTACAGCATTTGTGTTCATTTGCATTCTGCATCCCTAATTCAATGCAAGGTGAGGTGTGCTGGCAGGGAGGCACAGTGATATAAAATCAAATGACATTTAAACGTGCTAAAGAAATTCAAAGCTTGGTCTAGGATATTTACAGTACATTTAACATTTAAGCCATTATGTGTGGATTTCAGCAATTTCAAATTATTCTGACGGCATATGTTTTTTTGCTAAAAACTTCACAATCCCAATGAAAATTGCATTGGTCTTTGTGTTGTTATCCGCCCATTCATCTCAGTGTCAGATTGACCTTATTGATACTGCCACTGGGAGGCACCAAAGTAATATGTTTCCAAATTCTGCACATGCTTAAGTTGTGTAGAACAACTGGGTGTGAGTTGTTGATTAGTAAAGCACTGACAACAGCTCACCAACCTCAACAAGTTGAATAGAAAGAAAATGAAATGGTGTCATTTCTCATCCTAACCTTAAACCTTACTAAAACACTAAACTAAATTGTTCAATCTAATCCTAACCAAAGTTGTTTGAGCTTCCCAAAAACCATTAGCTTATCTTCCAAATAGCTACAGTATTGTTACATAACCCAATATGTCCACAGGACGTGTCAAGGAATGTGCACGTTTTATGAATTTTTAGTCACTGAAATATTGCAACAACTATTAAATGGATTGCCATGGAAGTTTGCACAGGAATCTATGTTTCCTAAAGCCAACTGACTTCCAACTATTGGATGGATAGTTGTGAAATTTGGAACAGATGTTCCCCATAGCACATATGTTGATTGTAATACTTTGGTGATCTTTTGATTTTTCATCTGGTGCAATCATTAGGTCAAAATGTTAATGTGTGCAAATGTGGCTCCTGGCGGTGCCCAGCTACCTCTGATCCTACCAGCCTGTATACCACAGGCTGCTGCTATCCAGCTAGTATAATCTCATCACGCAGCTAAACAGAGTCGATATAGCAAGTTTTGATAACTATTATCATAAACATTGTTTATTGTCCCAGACAGGATAATAAGACTTTTAAGTTGATGTTGCTCACAGACCATTTCTCTTCATTGATCTGTCTCTGCTGGTGAAGAGGTGCATCATTCAGGCAACTCAGATACCAGTAAAATCAGCTCCTGTATTGCTGTAGTTGCACAAGAAGAGCTGCGACAGCAAGTTGAACCATCATAACTCTGAATACAGCAGTAAAGAGGTGTGTGCGTTAACGTGAGCGGCTGCTCTCCTTGCCACTGCCGCTGTGTTTACATTGGAGGCTGCACCAGTAACCTGAAAGCACCTTCACCTTCAGTCTTGTTTGAGTTCTCATGATCCCAATCCTAACTGTAAACCATGATTCTTGATTAGCAACATTTAGCCCACAGGTGCATGGGTAATGAGACAAATACTCTGTACTGTACCAAATTAGCTAGTTCTGTTTTAAGCTTGAAGCACTGAGCTAAGATTTCCCATTTTTAAAAGTTAGATGTGCATAGAAAGAAAAGGAGAAAAAATATAATTTTGATTAATTTCTGCTGGGTACCAATTGTATGTTAATTCAAAGTTAGATTTGTCCATTGGTGTGGTGATGTGTAAATGTAATATGCCACTGTTGAGTTAAAACCATGTATCTCCAACTTTTAACTTTTTTAGTCTTGATTTTTAATTAAATTAAACAGGCCTGTTTGCAGCCATACACTTACTATACCTAAGCTCTCCCTGGGGACCAGTGAATAATGATTATGAAAATTTGTCTAATTGATACCAGCATGTCTTATAAGGTTCACAGGACTACAAACAAACTGGTTAACATAGTCCCCAGAGATCCAGATTGCAGAGTTTATACAGAGATAAATTGGTAAAATAAACTCAACAGGAACGTGGCATTCACATTAAATAGAAGGCGAGCTGAGGGCTACATGTGTCTGCCAGGTGCACTCACTGATACATTGCTATGGTTCACTACACAGTTTATTTCACCATGGACTAATCCTTGCCCCCTTGAAGACCATCATTTTCCTGCTTTTGACACAACTAGTTGAGGAAGAATCACTAACATGTGAAGTTTGGAAGCAGCCCGATGCCAGCTGTGTCAGGAGATGATTTCTCCTCTGAGCCCTAAAGACAGATGTTGATGGGGGCGAGTTGGAGCACAAACCATTGCATTCAAAAGCCTGCTGGGCGAGCAGGATGGAGAGGAAATAAGCCATCAACTTTCACTTTCGTTAGCAGGTTGTCTGTGTGCCCAGCACTCCTCAGAACCACCTCCTCCCACTCTCTCTCACTGAGCACACTGTATGTCCAGACCCCATCTGGTGCCCGACGGCTGATTCTTCACATGCTGCCGTATTGTCTATTTTCTCTAGCCAGAGAAACAGTGTTTTCCCACAGGAGTGCTTTCCCTGCTTGGATCAAAACCAACCCAAATGAAAATAAAAAGGAACAAAACAATGCATCCAGCTCAGAAGCAATATTCCTTCAACACATACCATCTCTGCATCTAAAGCATCATCATTGGAGTGGAAACTATACCATTTCTACTTTTATGTCCCTGTTGAGGTTTGAACTTATGGTTACCAGCTAATGCATAATTTATGACCTTAAGGGGAAAGAGCCGTGCCTCAGGGGCTGGGGGTTTGGGATCATCTTCCCAGATGTGGGTCACCTTAAATCCTCAGTGCATTCATTTCCCCCAAGGTGCCCATCATGATTTTACACACTCCTATCTTGTGAGGTAAGCATATTAGATACATGAGAATAGTGGTATGCCAAGAAAGAGGTCCTATAACTGACTACACAAAATATGCTAATATTCTGTCTTAAAGCCACACTTCAATGAGTTATTGGGGTGAGATACATGTACTGTATGTCAACAGATTGAAAAGAGCAGAGTTTGAGGGCCGGAAAACCAAAACAATGAGTTAAGAGGCAAAAAGGTTCCACCAAGCTTGGGGGTATTGCAGAGTTGGTGATTATTCTCTGTGGGTTTGTCACTGCAAGCAACCCCTTTTACATTTGAGCCATTGTTAATATACTATATGGCCAGATAATGACAACATACTTTTGGTCTGGAGCTGGTTCTTAATGGTTTGGGATTGGTCCCTTGGTTCCAATTAAGGAAGACGTAATATTACATCATTAATATTTTTGAAAAAAGTGTTCTTCCAACTTCGTGTCAACTGTTTGTCCCTTTCCTGTTTCTGTCACGGTTTGGGCAAGTAGGGTAACCAGTAACACGAGGAGTAGGACCCAAACGCAGACTCAGAGGCGGATCTGGTACAGTTAAATGACTTAATGGCACAAGTAATAAACAAAAGGCTTACAGGGATGATGAAACATGCTAAAGTCAAGACCAGAGAAGCAGTCCAAACAAATCCGATAGGGAGCAGGTCAAATCCAAAAAGCCACAAACCAGGTAAACCAAAGCAAAAGTCCAAACATCAGGAACACACTAGGGAAAAGGCTGCAATGCTTGACTCACAGACAAAGACGAACTGGCACTGAAACAAGGGAACACACAGACTAAATACACTAGAGGAGGAAGGATAATGAGGGACAGGTGAAACTAATCAGGGCATACAATTACACAGGCGGTAAAACACATAAAGGCAAGAAGTGAAGTTAACTAAGAAACGATGAGAAGTATTTCAAAATAAAACAGGAAATAACTAAACTAAAACCCAAAACCATAACAGTTTCAACTTGACAATGCCCCTGTGCACAAAGCCAGCTCCATAAAGAAATAGTTTTTCCCAGTTTGGTGTGGAAGAACTTGACTTTGGGATGAACTGGAAAGCTGACTGCGAGCCAGACCTTATCACCCAACATCAGTGTTGGACCTCACTAATATTCTTGTTGCTGAATGGGAGCAAATCCTGGCTGCAGGTTGAGGCTGTTACAGCAATACATTGATGCTCATGGTTTTGAAGTGACATTTTCAAAAATCACATATGGGTATAATGTTTGGGTGTCCATAGACTTTGTTTATGCATGTGTGATTGTACATGCTAATGGGTATGCACATGCCTGAATGCATAAATACAGTATTCAAACACAAACACACACACACACTCATATTATCATAATTTTGAACCCGAGAGGAGAGGCATTGCTCTCCATGTATAAGCTGATTATTTTGTTAAATGAGCTATTGGGTTTCGTTGAAAGGAAATCCCATTGTCACACTCAGAAGATCGTACATCTTTGGATGTCAGTCATTCTTAATCTCAATTTCTACAGATTTGTGTTCAGTATACAGCATATCATGTCTGTAGTCTGATGGCTTTCACATATTTTATGTATTCATATAAACATAGACCCGCTCACATTATGAAAACAGCTTACTCTCTCTAATACACCTATATAATTTCAGGTTCAGATAAGCTAAGCAGTGATGGCAATGTTCATGACACCAAGGTGAAATACGACACATGCATGCCTAGCTCCTGCTGACACTCCTGCCTTTTTAGTCTAGTAAAGGCAAGACTGCTATAGGTGTGTGTGTGTGTTATATTTTTTCTTTCCCTGTGTCAGTTGTGCACTCTCAGACACCACCTTGGGTGCCGACAGTGGTGGGCCTCTGAGTTAAATCGAGGTCACATCAGACTCGATTTAAGAGAACGGTCAGTGGGTCCCCAGTCCTATGCACTGACATTGAGGAAATTATTGAGTGGGGCTGGCTCCACAATCACTCCTCTACTAGCAAGGGCCCATAGGCACACGTCACAGTCTTGGGGGAAAAAAGCTAAAAAAAATAACTATAACCCTTACACGCTCTTCAAAAGCACACGTGTATTGTACAGCTTTATTGTGTTTAGTTGGAGGGGGCAGCTTTACCTTAGGCTGGAGGGACAGGAAAAAAAATAAAAATAAAAAAAGAGGGGACAGAGACATGCCATGTTGACAACTTTCTAACCCTTCCATTCAAGGCCAGTGGGATGAATTCACTGAGTGGTTTAAAACCTTTGAAATTAAGATGATTCTAAAAAAAAAAAAAAAAAAAATTCCGTCTGTGAGAAGTGTCAAACAGTTTAAGGGATTAGAATATTTTAATTTGTAAAAAAAAATAAAAATAAAAACAAATGGCTGGAACCAGATACAGAAGCTGCATGAATTGCCTTCTCAATCCACAACTGGATCACTTTGCAAATAAAAATGGCTTAATGGAAGGTTATATGGGGTTCACTCTAAGTCAAACTGAAGAGAAAACTCTTTTTGTTACGATACACAGACAGAGCTGGACCCAAAATACAGACTCAGAGAGATTAGTAGGAAGTGAACACAGTTTTATTTCAGTTCGGCGTGATCAGTGATGATAGTTCTGTGAGCAGACAGGAGTAACTGGTGTGGAGGGAACAGAGCAGTTGTAGATGATGACACGTGGATGTCCGGGGTTCATCTAGGCGAGGCTGAGAGCGAGTCAGGCAGGCAGAAAACTTACAGAATCAAGGTGGACCTGAACACAGGAAGACAGTGAGTTGGGTCAAAAACACATGAAGCAAGGAATACAAAGCAAGATACTTGGCGTGAGCCATTCTGTTACTGCAAAGGTAAACTGATGATCTGGCGAAGACTAGAGTGAAGAGCTGGGGTATAAGTACTGTAGCATCTTGATTGTAGATGGGCTTCAGGTGTGTGGCAGGTGATAGGAGGAACCGGCGTAGTTGCGCCCAGACAGACAGACAAAGACAGATAACAGAGAGACAGAGGAGACTGACAGGATCATGACATTTTTCTCAAGTTTTAAGGTGATGAACATAACTTGTTAGCCTGAATAGTAAAAATGTTATTTCTAAGACATGACAAAATGACAGCATGGGTAGTTTGTTGAAATGCCTAAAACAAACTATGTTTATGACTAACTGACAAGGATCTCTTGTCGTCATAAGAATTTTTGACTGCTATCTCTAAGAAGCACAGGCAGAAATAGTTGGATATTGTCATAACGCCGCAAAGCCTCTTGGGGCCTCAAACTATCTAGTTCGTACAACATGTCATACAACCATGTCTCAAAGCAAAAGTGGTTATACCTGTTCTGGAAGGCCACAGTGCTATCATAGACTCATCACACTGGCTCTGTGATCTCTCTTCAAGAATTTAGTGTGTTTGGCATGTCTTTATAGTGTAAAGGAAAAAGTGTGCACACTTTGGGATAGGCTCTACTCAAAAGGCATATAATAATAACTTTATTTCTTTAGCACTTTTCTAAAAATAATGTTTACAAAGTGCTTTACATACAGTAAAAACCAAAACAGTAGCAATACATAAGAATAAAGGTAATATGAGGTAAACAGATACAGCTAAAAATACACCAACAAACAGATACTATTAAGAACAGATCAAAAACTATACATACAAGATCACATAAAAGCCAGTTTATAGAAGTGTGTTTTTAGAAGGGATTTAAAAGATGAAACTGATTTTGCTAGCCTAAGTTCCTCAGGCAGGCCATTCCAAAGTACAGGCACCCCAATAGAAAAAGCACAGTCACCTTAAGTTTTGAGGAGGTGGATCTCAGCCCAAGGATCTCAGGCTGCGAACGATCTTTTAGGGATAGGGAATTCTGAAGGCGGAAGAACTAGCTGGAGACAGGGAGATCGCTTGGAGAAGGGCGATAAAGGTGTTATGCCGAGTGACATGGAGAGTCTTAGATTCAATCGAGGTCAGACACATACTGAGGTGAGTGCAGGGCTTTTATGCTGACTGTGATTGGGAGCTAATGTGGAGCAGGAGTGTGATTGGGAGCAGGTGTGGATAATTAGTGGGTAGTGGAGCCTGGAGTATTCCTGACACTAGTATTTTGTAGCCCAATTTGTATACAGTACTGGTAAAAGAAATAAGTCACTGTTGGTACTCCAGAGATTAATTCATTCATTTGGGTGATTGTTAACTCAACTTTCATTAGGAAACTGCATTCTCTTTTGTCCCAAAATTCTGAGAGCACAATTCTAATGTATGTTACTGATGTGTTTTTCTGAGGTTTTAGTGTTGTGATCTTCTGTTAGGTTAATTTGGTAGCCTTAATTAAAAGTGTTAATTTAACACTTTAAGTTGTTGTTAGTTTAAGTCTTTGCATGCTAACTAACTCTTTCTAATTTGGCACCGTTATCCTAAACAGATCATACACATACACCTCTAATTTGGCTTCCCAATCAATCTCCCCACCTGCATCTTATCCCCTTATCATTTCACTTCCTTTGTTCCTTGCCAGTTGGTTATGTTATGTTGCTGTGTGCTTCTTGTCTTGGTTCCCTGTTTCTGCCTGCCTTATCTGCATGTTTGACCTGTTGCCTCTTTATTGGACTTTGGATACCTTCCTGCTCCTTACTGGATTTGTTTGCTTGTGTATGACTGCTCTTTGGATTTGACCTTTGCCTGCCTCACCATCCCATAAGGTGTACCTTTATGTGTGAATAAATTCACTAAACTGCAAAATTCACTAGCTCTGCCTCAGTTGTCTGCATTTGGGTCCTTCTCCTGTATTCCTGTTACCCTGCTTGCACCAGCCCTGACAATACGAACTGGCCAAATATGGCAGCAGGTGGATGTTTCAAGGAAGAACTTTATGATTTGTCCTACACCCTCCTGTGCCTTGAAGGTAGCTGGAGGAGGGTCCCTAGTAGGGCGGGCAGAGGCAGCACTGTCTGTGGCATGCAGAGAAGTGTCAACAAGCCTTGGCTGAGGATTTTTTTACCTGGGTGGGCTAAGGACTTCCTCAACACCCCTGGATCTCACCTTGCTAGCATCCAGTCTGCTACCCTCCAGCCTGCTTCTCAGCCTGCCCTACAGTCGATTAGGCTTGGATTCGTGAGCCTGCAGCCTGCATGTTTTGAGCCAGCTAGCCTGTTACCTGCCTATCCTGATCCTGTCCTGATCCTGTCCTGAGCCGGCTAGCCTGCTACCCTCTTGTCCTGATCCTGCCTGTCCTGAGCCGACTAGCCCACTACCTGCCATCCTCAACTCTTTGAGCAGATTCGCAACACTCCTTAGGAAGGAGTTTGGCCCTCAAGTCGTCAGCCAGTCCTCAGCCTGCACCTCTACCGACCACTCTCCAGTCTACCAACCCACTACCTGCCTGCACCGAAGCTCCGCCGCCCAGCTGCTCGCCAGCTACGCCTCCCAGCTGCTCGCCTGCGCCACGGCCTCCAGTCCGGCTGTCCCGCTGATGTCCCGGCGCCGGCTCCCTGTCTTGCTGTTCCGAAGCCGGCTCCCAGTTCAGAACCAGGACATACAAAAAACAAATCTATTCCTTCTCATTTTACGTTTAATGACTGCCAAATAAATAAGACATCAGAGATTTGCCATGCTTTCAACACACATTTTGCTGCTGCTGGGAATCAGTTTGATATGGATTCAGCCTTGTATATGGGGCACGCGTTCTACCAGGTGAGCTGAAATGAAGTGCGTTTGAAATTTTTACAAAGCATGGCCCACCATTTCATTGTAGTGACACAAAACTATTTGTTAGGAGCATGTTTGGTAATTTGGGATACAGTTTCATTAGTGTTCAACCCTAGTGACATATTTGAAAGAATATTTTAAACTGATTTCTTGTTTTTCTTAACCTTAGATATATGTCTATAGTTACTTGACATTTTTATTAGCCTATCATGGTTGGTTATGATAGCTTCATTCTGTCCTCACTCCACTAGTTGTAGCCTATATGGTGTGTTTAGACTCTTTGAGTAGATAATGACGGGGCAGTGGTGGCCTAAAGTTTAGAGAAGCGAGCCTGTGACTGCAAGGTCGTCTATTCAATCCCCCGGACCGAGAGGATAAATCTGGGTGAGGAAAATGAAAAAGCAGCGCTTGCCCTCCCTCGTTACCATCACTGAGGTGCCCATGAGCAAGACCCTTAACCCCAACTGCTCCAGTCGAGCTGCTGGACAGCTTCCAGGTGTGAATGTGTAACTGTGTGAATGTGATCAGGGCATTCCTGAAAAAGAGAGCATTCCTCTCAGTGAAACTCCCTGAATAAATAAAGATGAAAAAAACAAAAGATGCAAAAATTGTAAATGTGTACATGGCTTACCAGAAAATTGATCATAGCTTGCAATAAGACAAAATGTAGGTTGGAATGCCAAATCTCACATACACTCAAGGTGCAGATGTGTCTGCCCCCACTTTTCCTGCATTTATGACATTTAGACGTGGGTTAAACACTGTCTATTAACTTCTGATAAGTTAATGATATCTGTATTAATAAAATGTGTTTAGTATCCTTTCATCAACTGAGGAGGTCCAGTTTTGAACATAGAAGCATTAGACATGTAATAAACTTTATTAATTCTTTAGGAAATAAATAATTAGGACAAGATAGAGTTAGAGTGGGAGTGGTGAGGCTTCGTGTATAGAAGATTACAAAGTCAAGAGTGACCCCAGGGATGGCTCTTTTGTTTTGACCCTGGTTTTGTTCACTAGTCAACTTCAGCTCCTCTCCCTCTGGTTTGTGGGCCAGAGGAGTGGGGACAAACACACTGCAGACCAGCTGAGCTCCTGAAGCTGCAACACAGGAGCCGATGAACTTGCTTAAGGACAGGATCCTGCCAAATTTTAAGAAAAAGAATTGATGTCTGTGTGCTACCCCAAGTCAGAGCTGAAGAAACTCTGAGCCCTGCACTCTCAACCAGACGAGGGGTGTGTGACGACGCTAACACTGAATTGCAATCACAACCAAGCCAAGCGGTTGTGAGGAAAATCTCATCATCTTGCTGCCACTGAGAGCGAGAGGAACAGAAACAGTCGACTCAAGCCGAAGTCGCCACATTACTTTTCCTGTGATATTTAAAATTGTGCGCCAAAATCCCCATTTGTATGATTCATCACGTTTTGCCCCTCTCAATGATGGCAGGCTTTTCGCTAGCCTTTGAGTGTGGCCATTCAGATGTGGCTATATGACATTTTGTATGTTTCAAGCATACACTGGCCTTGAGTCTTGAACTACAACCTCCATTGTTCATTAGCCAAGAAGTTTATGTGCCTAAACCTAACCAAACCCTAACCACAGCAGTGGTTAAGATCAGATACCAGTCATGTGGATCATGCTTGTAACTTTTGGCACATCATACTGTGTAGTGATAATTGCATTTTGGAAGGCACTGACAAATGATATTGTCCTGCTAATAGAGGTGTCAGATCAGAAAATGCTGATATGGGTTGATTTGGTAGCCCATGTCAAACAACATATTTTGTCCTTTAGTTTGGGAGACTTGTAACCCTGCTTCCACAGGACACATGATGTTTAAGGTCACCCTTACTTTTCAGTCAAGATGACAAGATGTCTGATAATCATAGTAGCATGTTATCTGATGTGGCAAAGCAATTCAGATCTTATCAGCATGTCATGATAATGTTTTTATCTTCATCTGACATAACATAACACAAAGGAGGCCAGGTGATTCAAATTAGCTGTTTATTATTTTGTCAATCGGCCATTGCAAAATGGAATCTCACATGAATTCACACATAGTGTGGAAACTTTAAGATTAATGTAACTATCCCTGCGAGAGACAGAACACTGTGGTAACACTCTCTGCTGCTGTCAAGATGCTGTTTATGGTCGCATAATTTTCGTATTTTTGTATTTATTGCTAATGGCTTTAGCCGCAGAGTAGGGTAATAATATTTGAGGAAGAGCAGAGCCCTCGTTCCCTTTGTGTGCAGACAGAGAGCAGTGGTCCCATGTCACCCTCTCAAGTCCTTAATCCTCGCCTCTTATTATTCACCCTATCTGGGAGGTTCAGACTATCTTTCATTTATCCCACCTTTTATCCTCAAACTGCTGAAGTGAACCCAGTGATACATTTTTCACAGCTTACTTATTGACAATACTTAATGCTACCATTTAGGTCCCTGTCTGTGTTCCATGAGGCTTGCGGTGCTGAGGAATATATGAAGAATGTCAGAAAGACACAGAGAAATTTTTACACAAAGAAGATTACATGCTGCCAATAGTACAGCAGAGTGATAGAAATAAGTCATTATGTGTATAAATAGGTGCAGTGGACAGTACTGTGACACCTTTCACATTGCACACAGTCATTTAATTCTTTAACATAAAAATACTGATTAGTGCAGCTTTAAATTGAACTTAAGTAATTGATTATACTTTGTATTGAGCAGAGTTAAAATATGTTTAAAATGTAATGGGACTCACCCACAACTAGCTAGGAAAGCTAGAAAATAAATTTTAATGCATAAGCCAACCAGTTTTTTTTTATTTACCAAAATTCTCCATTTCCTCATATTTTTAAGGTTGAAGTTTGTTAAATCCATGTTGTTTTAGTCATTATTTTAAACAGAACTACTAGCAGGCCAATCATTAAATGCTTTTGAGAATTAATTTAGAATAGTGACAATTATACAACATCAGAGCTGTGTTGGTATCCCACCATTCTCTCTGGCCAGGGTTTAAAAAGGTATAATTAAATTATTCTTAATTTTTCTTATTTTTTTTAACTGCTGTGGCCCAGTGAGATGAATGGGGTTGGGGGACACTGGAATGAAAATGACACTACAGTTGCAGATGGATTATGAACCTCAGGATATAATGCCACTACATCAATTAGATGAGCCTCTGTGGGAATTTTAGGTGAGTGTGATGTACACCCCCACCCTACTGCGTTGACATTTGAAAAAGAAGAAGCTTTATCACATTACTCACCCTTTGACTTGAAGTGCTGAAAAATGACACAGTATCCTCTGCAATGTGATGGCATAAAATGGTTTCCTTTGTGCTGAGGTCCACAGCAGAAACAATAACAAAGGAATGTCGACAGACGCTTTAACTGTGCTCAGTCCTAGCAGTGTTTGAGTGACAGTGAAGAAGTGAGATGTCTTTCTTTGTGTCTCCATATGCCGCTTCAAGCACAGATCAGATTCCCAACCCTCAGCCTTTATTAAAGTGACTTTCCCTGCTACCGTATACAGCATGGTCATCATAATTAACCAAGAGGGACTCCATTGTATTTCATTATACAGGCATATCCTGATGAAAGTATGATGTAATTGCTGTATAATACCTAGAAATATGTCTTTTTCTATTGTATTTAATTAGATCGTCTATCTGCTTGAGTGGTGACATTGGGGTTTAATTTGAAATGAAGGCAATTTTATGTTAAAGTTTTCCACATTATAAGTGGACTGTTTTCTAATCCACAAGGAATCCGAGTAAGGAGTCTGGCAGGCGGATAGGAATGCAGACAAGAGCATAGAAAATCCCTTGACATCTTATTTTAGGCGGAGTAACCCCAGTGGAGCACACAGCAGGCCGGAACTACAGAGCCCTGGGGGCAGAGGACCTGGTGATGAGACCACTGTGGTGGCTGATGTGTCCACATTTCCAGACACACTCATCTCCCCAGCAGTATCTGTCTCTGTAGACTCTCAGGCAATTGCTCTCTGAGCAATCAGAGGATTAAAATAATTGGGTGAAGAGTGAAATAGTACACTGTGTGAGAGCAGGAAGGGCGTGCTGGGTCTAATTAGGAGATACTTGAAGGCATTCACTGCGCATCCTGGCCATATACACATAAGCAAACACACACCGATCACACACACTGGCCGGTGGAGACACTGATGTAATGTGTAGGTGCTGACCACAAGATCCTTCATATTGTCATTAATTTGATGTGTTGTGGGCTTGAAATATTCTCCATCCTGCACTGCCATTCAGAGAGGATGCGGGAGTCCCATTGCCACCATGTTTGGGTAGAGTAATTAAAATTGCTTCATATGGTGCGACTTTAATTCCTGCCGGTTTCTAACAAATATCAAACACCAGTCTGATTCCAATCATATCCACTTGTAAGAGACGTCCCTATGGCAGTTTTACAGCCGCAATCAAAGTTAATTTCCATGATGTGCCGGAGCATCTCTATCACTTTAGAGAAATATGTTTTAAATCATGCACATACTGTGAAGACGAGTAACACTCAGGAGTTCTTGTTCTGTTTTTAAGAGGAGACAATTCTATTTTCCCAGTGTGTCTTCATTATATTGTCAGAGTGGGATATTCTTTTAAGCTAGCTTTTAAGTTTTGATTCACTTGATCCTAACATATTATTCCATTTGGGTTTTGTCAGCGTTTGTATATGTTTTACATATGGTTTTATGGAGTTATTATTGCATGGTTTTATGGATTTGCTGTTACATTGCATGTTTGTTTGGACTGAGAATCAAAGTGATAAGAAACAGCTGTGATTAACTAGACCACACCCCCCACAGCTCAGGATTGGCCGACACAGGACAGTGTTTTAAGTGTCAATTTGAGACTGGTGGAGCAGAAGCAGAATGATTTAATATGATATGATATAATCATATGATATATGATATGATAACGTGAATGTCAGTCGTGACCAGATATACCTGATAAAATAAAATCAAAAGAGGCCAGTGAGCTGCAGGATAACTGTAAAAGTACAAGTATAAACCAGTTATATGCATGATGTATCAGAGAATATGTGCAAGCCACGATTACAGCGCAAGCAACTCCACATTTAAATGTTTAAGACACTATAGTGACTAGAATGAAATGCTAAATCAGAAAATAGATATCTCTATCTGATAAATGAATTTAAAGATGTTGAACAGGTTTTAGTGGCATACCAATGAAGCACAGAACATAGAAAAGTGCCTGGGCACTGGTTTGGCATTGGGACACAGGCTTATACAATCTCAAACAGTGCAGATGACATATCAAATCGGGAGTAAGAGGGAGGTGGCTGTGAGTCACTGGCCGTGATTCGCCCCCAAAACCCACGGATGGACGGCATCCGTGAGAAACTGTTTCAAGAGGATGCACCAGTTCATTGTAGAAGAAAGTTATACCGGCTGCTGCAACTGTAGTTTGTGATTTGTGATGAGGTCAGCAATGAGCAGGAACTTGCTTGAATGAAGTCACAATTTATGCTATGCCCAGCCCAGGGGAAAACCAGAGCATAGCATAAAGTGACTCCCCTCTTTCCCCAAACCCAAGGATGACCAGTGCCACAGCAGATGCACTCTAAACAGAAATGATTTATTCATCAATCATGGTAGTATCAGCATCAAGGAGAGCACAGCCAAAACAATCTATAATATTAACAACTAACTTACCTATCTTCAGAAAAAGAAAACAAAATAAAATACAGGCATCTTACCTACCTCGATAAACAGGAGAAAAAAGGTCAACAAAAAGTGCTTCTCACCCCCACAACTACCAGGACTGTTCTTTTAGAAGATATTAAGTAGGCGCCCTCAATCTTCAGTCCAATCACCAGCTGCCACCTGCAACTCAACCAGAAAGAACCGTATTCATCAGCCTTTGGAAAGTGGCAGGAGCATTTCTTAACCCAAAAGGCATGGCGGTACACTGAAGGAAACACAATCATCTGTGGTAGAGGAAATGAGTCTGGCTTAGTAACGGCGTTCACTTTGCGGTAATCATTGCAGAAACTAGGAGTTTGGTCAGATTTTTGGACCAGAAGTGAGGGTGAGCTCCAGGGGCTGGAACATGGCACAGTAAAGCCATTTTCCAGGAGATACTCAACTTCCTTCTGTATTGCATCCTGCTTCACTGGGTTGACGTGGTACACAAAACAGAAGTTCTTCTAATTCGTTAGCTGCTGTAGTTAGCCAGTAGCCGGTGCGGACCAACCAGAGGTGTTCTCCCCACTCATCGACACACCCGCTGAGAAACCAACTCTGAGTATTGGCAGCTACATTTTGAGGGCCAAGAGCGGGCGACATTGAATACTACTGTATTTAAAACTGCTGGCTAAGGATAAGCGTAAATACAGTAAGATTGTTATTCACGTTTGGAGGTCACTAAAATTAATGTTGGTGTATGCATATGCTAAGGCAATGTCAGACTCCCTAGTTTTCTCTGGGCCCCTGCCAAACCTGACCAGTGATGACATGTTTAGCCGCATGTCTAACACCCTAATCCACCCAAATTAAAGCAAACATCACGAAAACTTGAAAGGAAATAGCGTTCCTCCAATCTGAAAGAATCTGGTTTAGTCTAGGAAGATAGTCTTAAAACATACAGGAAAGCCCTCCATAATGCCAGAGCAGCCTACTACTCATCATTAATAGAGGAAAATAAGAACCACTACAGGTTTCTTTTCAGCACTGTAGCCAGGATGACAGAGAGTCACAGCTCTATTGAGCCATGTATTCCTATAGCTCTCAGTAGTAACGACTTCATGAGCTTCTTTAATGATAAAATTTTAATTATTAGAGACAAAATTCATCACGTCCTGCCCTCAACCGGCAACAATTTATCCTTAAAGACAGGAACCTTAGAAACAGCTGTAAAACCTGCTGCTTTTCTCCTATCGACCTTCTTCAACTAACTTCAACGATTTCTTCATCTAAGCCATCAACCTGTCTCTTAGACCCAATCTCAACTAGGCTGTTTAAAGAAGTTCTTTACGGAATATGATCAATTTGTCTTTGTTAATAGGCTACGTACCACAGTCTTTTAAAGTAGCTGTGATTAAATCTCTTCTTAAAAAGCCCACTCTTGATCCAGGGGTTTTAGCAAACTATAGACCTATATCTAACCGTCCCGTTCTCTCTAAGATCCTTGAGAAAGTCATTAATCAGTTGTGTGACTTTCTACAGAACAATAGCTTATTTGAGGATTTTCAGACAAGATTTAGAGTGCATAATAGCACAGAGACAGCACTAGTGAAAATTACAAATGATCTTCTAATTGCATCAGACAATGGACTTTATAGTCTCTGTACTTGCCTTGTTAGATCTTAGTGCTGTATTCAACACCATTGACCATCACATCCTATTACAGAGACTTGAACTGTCATGGTTTTGGGTTTTTGTCCTGTTATTTTCTGTGTTCTCCTCTCCCGATGTGTCTTGTTGTTTTACTTCCTGTCTTTGTTTGCTTTTCCCTCCAGTTTTGATTGTTTGCCACACCCTAATTAGTTGCACCTGTGTCTTGTTGTCTCCCCTACCTGAGTGTATTTAGTCTGTGTTCTTCCTTTTGTTCTGTGTTGGATTGTCGTTGTACGAGTTTTTTTCCTTTGTTCAGTGTCAGTTCGTAGTTGCACCTCTGTCAAGCGCCCTGGTTTGTTGGTTCCCTGTATTTTGCCTGTTTGTGGATTTTTGGATTTTGCCTGTGCACCGTTGGATTTTGTTTATTTTGTTCGATACTGTTTGCCTGCTCCCTGTCTGAATTGTTTTACTTCTGTTGGACTGCCTGAAATCCATGTAAGCCTTTATTGTGTTTCTTGTCATTAAATGGTTGATCTGCACCTGCTCTGCCTACCTGTCTGCATTTGGGTCCTTTCCCTGCTTGACAAACTACAACAGAAACATTTAATTAGCATTAAAGGAACCGCACTAATCTCAGTTTGTACATCTTAACGATGAATCACTCATGCATGCCAAAGTTAGTCATGGAGTTCCACAAGGTTTTGTACTTGGACCAATTCTATTCACCTTATATATGCTTCCTTTAGGCAATATTATTAACGTTTATGTACTTGGCCCTAAACATCTCCGATACACATTATCTAAAGATATAGTTACTCTAGATGGCATTGCTCTGGCCTCCAGCACCACCGAAAGGAACCTCTGAGTTATCTTTGATCAGGATTTGACCTTTAACTCCCACATGAAACAAACTTCAAGGACTGCCTTTGTTCACTTATGTAAAATTGCAAAAAAATCAGTAACATCCTGTCTCAAAATGATGCAGAAAAACTAGTGCATGCAGTTGTTACTTCTAGGCTGGACTATTGCAATTCCTTATTATCAGGCTGCCCGAAGACTCTCCAGTTGATCCAGAATACTGCAGCACGAGTACTGACAAGAACTAGGAAAAGAGATCATATTTCTCCAGTATTAGCTTCTCTGCACTGGCTCCCTGTAAAATCCAGAATAGAATTTAAAGTCCTTCTCCTCACCTACAAAGCTCTTAATAGTCAGGCACCATCGTATCTTAAAGAGTTCATAGTACCTTATTACCGACTAGAACACTGCGCTCCCAAAATGCAGGGTTACTTGTGGTTCCTAGAGTCTCCAAAAGTAGAATGGGAGCCAGAACCTTCAGTTATCAAGCTCCTCTCCTGTGGAATCAGATCCCAGTTTGGGTTCGGGAGGCAGACACCATCTCCACATTTAAGAGTAGGCTTAAGACTTTCCTCTTTGATAAAGTTTATAGTTAGTGCTGGCTCAGGTGAGTACTGAACCATACCTTAGTTATGCTGCTATAGGCCTAGACTGCCGGGAGACTTCCCATGATGCACTTCTCTCCTCCTCTCCCTCTCCATCTGTACGCATTGTTATCCCATTAATGCATGTTACTAACTTGACATTTTCTCTCTCCCAAAGTTTTGTGCTTTCTCTGTGCTTGAGGTTTCTGCCTCTTAAATGGACGTTTTTCCTTGCTACTGTCACCAAGTGCTTGTTCTGGGTGGGAATTGTTGGGTCTCTGTAAATAATATTATAAAGAATATGGTCTGGAACTGCTGTATAGGAAAAGTGCAATGAGATAACGTCTGTTATGAATTGGCGCTATATAAATAAGTTAATTTAATTGCAAACAGAACTTGGTATTGTCCTGTTTTAGTTCCTGCAGGTGTACGTGTGTTAATGTACCAGCCAAACTGTACAAACTTTAAGGTTCAAGGGCCACAAGGTGGAGACAGCTACATTGAGGTACCATATGGGACCTGGGAGAGTCACTGAATTTTCCACAACATGATTCTAAACGAAAACGAAAGTTTATGGAGTGTTTCCTAATAATTTTGCCAAAGGAAGCATATATACGGTGAATATAATCGGTCCAAGCACAGAACCTAGTGGAACTCTGTGACTAACTTTGGCCTGCACACAGTACTCACTGTTAACATGTACAAACTGAAATCGATCTGATGGATAGGATTTAAACCATCTTAGTGTGGTTCCTTTAATGCCAATTGAATGTTCCAGTCTAGCGGGTAGACGATCTTCTTCCAGCAGGCAGTGCTGTCTGCTGGAAAACAGCACTGCCTGCTGGATCGCAGCAGACATCACTCCCTGCTGGATCGCAGCAGCCAGCACTCCCTGCCCACGTCGGTGGGGTTTTTCGGGCCTCGGGAGCTGGCCTTGGAGGGGGGGGGTACTGTCTGGGATGAATGCCGTCTCTCCTAATCAGACCAGGTCTTCCCCTGAAAGTCCACAAATTACCTACAAAACCCACATCATTTGCTGGACACCACCTCGACAGCCAGCGGCAGAATGAAGACATGTAGCCAAACATGTCATCACTGGTCAGATTTGGCAGGGGCCCAGAGAAAAGTCCGACATTGTTTTTGCATATGTACACGCTGACTTAATATTAACTTTAGTGACCTCCAATTGGCATAATCGGGAGTCGCTACCGCTGACGTGAATAACAATCTTACTGTATTTACGCTTATCCTTAGCCAGCAGTTTTAAATAGGATTCAACATCGCCCGCTCTGGCCCCAGCAATACATTTGACTATGATTGCTTGTGTTGCTAACTTCACATTTCTCAAAATGGAGCTGCGAATAATCAGAGTTGGTTTCTCAGTGGGTGTGTTGCTGAGTGGGGAGAACGGGAACTCACCTACACACTCACAGCCCTCGGGAGCAATTTGGGGTTCAGTGTCTTGCCCAACGACACTTCGACATGTAGGCTAGGGGAAGCTGGGATCGAACAGATCTGCTAAGCTAAAGAACGGCAGCTAGCAAAACTGAATAACTGTGGGATTAACGAGAAAGTCGTTAAAAGGGGGAGAGCGCCATGAGTGCTTGAGCAGAACTAGTGTACGTTTAAATGTATAGGAGATAGTTAGTCACTATAATGAGCACGTTAGCACGTCAACCACAAGTTAACGTTAAGTTATTTAAAGATTTACATTGCGTTACAAGTCATGTGACTTACGTTCCGTCTGTATACAACGCAGAGGGGCGTGACAAAACGTCGGGAATGAGAACAGGTTGCATACATACATACAGACAGATAGACAGAGATTTCTTCCTTTATAGTTAGATGATGCTGTTACAGTGCCACCTATTGGCCAAATGACACCATATTTGTCATGGTCACTCAGACATATCTACACATGTCCACCAAATGTAAGCCCTTAAGCATTTGAGTACATTTTGAGGACCAACTATGGCAAAACTGTATGGAATATCAAAAATCCAAAAAAGAATTTTCCGGCTTGGTCCAGAGATGTTCTGTACTAAATCTGATGACAGCGCATAAAAGCAGTAACTTTAGATACTCCTGAGTAACAAACTAATATCCAAGCAGTATTTTGATTCTGACAGCACACCTCCACTAATTAATGTGCTTCGATACACGCTTTGATACAGACCGAATCAATGAGTTTATGAAACAGTGTGTCTGGCTCTGTAAGAGGGAGGAGACAGAGAGAAGCTCAGAGTTTGTTGAAGAAAACCTGTCAGCAAGCAGGTTAGCAGAGTAAAGTTACCTCTCTTTCTGGAACTGAAAACCCAGAGTTTCCCTCATCTCAAGTTTCACAAACCCACTTTCAGGAATTCACCCCAGGCTATTTCAGGGAACAGCACATTCATTCAAAAGTCTAGCCTTTTTTAGCTGTCTTTAAGTGTCTTTTGTTTTTTTTATTTGCATTTTATGTGAATAAGTAACACAAAATAGTACATAATTGTGAAGTAGAAAGAAAATTATGAATCATTTCCAGATTTAAAAAAAAAATACAAAACTGAAAAGTGCAGCGTGCAAAAGTATTCAGACCCCTAAGTCAATACTTTGTGGAACCGCCTTTTGCTGCAATTACAGCTTCAAGTCTTTTGGGGTATGTCTCCACCAGCTTTGCACACCTACAGACTGAAATTTTTGCCCATTCTTCCTGGCAAAACAGTTCAAGCTCTGTCAGATTTGATGGAGACTGTTTGTGAACTGCAGTTTTCAGATCTTGCCACAGATTCTCAATTGGATTTAGGTCCGGACTTTGACTGGGCCATTCTAACACATGAATATGTTTTACTTTAAACCATTCCATTGTCGATTTGGCTTTATGTTTAGGATCGTTGTCCTGCTGGAAGGTAAACCTCCGCCCCAGTCTCAAGTCTTTTGCAGACTCCAAAGGTTTTCTTCCAAGATTGCTCTGTATTGCCCTGTATCCATCTTCCCATCAACTCTGACCAGCTTCCCTGTTCCAGCTGAAGAAAAGCACCCCCACAGCATGATGCTGCCACCACCGTGTTTGACTGTGGGGATGGTGTGTTCAGAGTGATGTGCAGTGTTAGTTTTCCTCCACACGTAGCGTTTTGCTTTTAGGCCAAAAAGTTCGATTTGTATGTAGAGCTATTTAACACTTATTTTAACAAAAAAAAAAATGCTTACAGCACAGTTAACCAAGAAGTTTTTGTCGTATGAAACCTTGGCAGATTGGCACACAAAGTATGTGACTTTGATATTGAAAACCGGTCACCACATCTTGTTTCCTCCCAATAGTCAACATTGTTTTCTTTTAACCATGACCACAATTGTTCCTTAACCAAGCAGAAGGGGTTTCAAATGCTGTAATGCTGTTTCTCCTTCTCTCCCTCCCCATCTGTATGCATTTTTATCCCATTACTGCATGTTACTAACTTGACATCTTCTCTCTCCCGTAGTTTTGTGCTTTCTCGTTTCTCTCGTTTCTCCTTCTGTTGCCTTCAGTAGGTATTTCTGCCTCCGGAGCTGCAGAGACTGGATCTGTGGTTGTGGGCCACCTGCTGCCCCCATGTTCCTGCTCGACAACTGCTACTACAGTTGTTGTTATTGGCTCTGTTA
Organism: Siniperca scherzeri; assembly: GCA_027580175.1. Classification (NCBI taxonomy): domain Eukaryota; kingdom Metazoa; phylum Chordata; class Actinopteri; order Centrarchiformes; family Sinipercidae; genus Siniperca; species Siniperca scherzeri. Next base: position 4,097,388 of record CM050851.1, on the reverse strand, counting down.
CTAATACTGACCTTATTTTTTCCTATAGCTGTCATTCCTATTATTATTAATTTATTAATATTAACACTACAATTACTATTCTACTATTTAAAGAATAAATAATAAAATTCTAGGTGGTATTTGCATTGTGGCTCCCTCACTGTTAGACGATCTGATATGCACTTCATTTTAAGCATTTTAAGCATACCAAGGCATTTACTTAGGGAGAGTAAATGTTTCTGTTATTGTTTTTTATGTTTTTCTACTAAAACACCTCATAGGAAAAGCAGGTCACTGGCATGAGAAAATTCTTAAAGGTTTCCTATGACATATCATGTCTACTGTGTTCCTTCTCTAACCATAAGGTGTTCTGCAGGGATGGGGTGTGTGATTGTGCTGCTTGATGGGTGATAATATCTTGTTATGGCCATATGCATGAAGAGTCCCCCCGGTATTCTGTGCTCCCTTTGCCTCCGTGCCCTTGATAAAGTCTGCTCTGGATTATCTTCAGTGGGAGCTAACGGAGCGGCCAGGGGCCTTATCTCCAATGACCTCGCAGACCAGGCATTAATCACCAACTGCAAAGAAAGAAATTAGCCTCAGAGCAATCTCCACACAATCTCTAAATGATTAACTCTCAGCCAACTCACTTCCGACATTGCCGCACAACGCCATACCATTTTGAAGAATATACCCTGCGTGCTTGAAAAGGAGGAAGCGTAGCAAGACACACATGACATCATAATTACCTGCATTTGCAAGCAGTTAAGAAGATGCTGCCACTTATGCTGCTATGCCTCTGTTGCCTTTCTGATTGTTCCTGTGTTTATCAGGCAGATACAATTACCTATATATAATGAAACTGATTTGGCTCTAATTATTTAGCAAGCTGTTTAGTACAGTGTTAATGAAATTACACTTCCAACATCTGTATCCTTCCTTACATTAATGAATTATAACACAATTCATTATTAAATGTATATCCAAGGGTTTGTTGTGTAGAGACAACAATTAGAATGAGACAGTTAATAAGATGGTTTGGAATGCGTGTTACTGCTCCCAACAAACAATTTGTATGGAGAGTGGTAGTTTCATCAATGCACAACAAAAGGTGTATGTTTCAGAGCAGGCAATTAGAGCTCAGAGAGGAGGCCTGAGAAGGGAAGATAAAGAAATCAAGCACGCCTTTTCAACTGCCATGGAAATCAAGCCTTTAAACGTGGCATTCAAACAGTACTTCCACACACTGACTGAGCAGAAGAAGAGTGATTATTTAACATAGGCGGCCCATCTCTCCAGTGAGCTCATTTGCCTTCCACATCCCCCCACCCCCATTGTCCATCTCCCTGGGCTGACCCTATCGGCCCGAGCTTGTCTTGGGCATGGCTGGATGCAGACGCCCATGATGGATGCTCAAGAGTTGACCCTGTGACCGATGAGCCAACGGGCAAACAACAGAACGTCTAAAGTTCTCTGCCAAGTAGAATATTGATTTCATGTTCTGTGCACTTTGGACACCAACACCAACTCCAACCCCCCTCCATCTGTCTTACATTGGAAGAAATTCAATAGATTTTGTTGTGCACTTTGCATTGTTGCTAAGGAGACAACACTGTAGATCCTGGAGTTTTGGAGGAGCAGCTAAACATTGCAGATAGGACATTGTAGACTCCCACACACAGCTGTTGCTCAGGGAAAACATGGTACATGCAAGGTGAATCTATAGCAGCAGCTTTTGAAGAAGTAGGGAACAAATCAGCTGACCTACTGTGTTCCTTGTGGATCTTGTACACACTACTTCTCTCAAGAAAAATGTAAATGGCAGTAGCCAGCAAAGCATCTTTTACATCAAGTGTGGATTTATTTCAACTGAACACTTTCTTTGCTGTGAAACATCAATTATAGATTATTCTGTCATTATAGCTCAAAAGGCTCTAGTTACTAGTTTCAGCTTGTCTAAATATCTGCTGTATAGCAGCTATGTATGGGTGTAGAATGGGGTTGTGTATATCTGATGACTAATACTAAATTAATATTAATAAAATGAGATATGAAGAGGTTGAATCTAAACTTGCATTAATGAAAATGGGCATTCCAAATTATGTTTTTCAAGTAGAAAAAACACTATGGCAATGCAGAAATGATATTGGTAGTTTGAGGAATCCACTTTATTCCTTAGCACCTTGTTGGTGCATTTTGCTTCTAAACTTCCATACCTTCTGTTTAGAGTCATAACTCTAACATAAAATATAATACACACCAGCTGCATTACTTAAGACCTAATGTCATACATATACTGCTGCAAACCTATCGCAAGACAGAACATATTGGATTATTCTGCAAAAATCCCAGATTATAACAATTTACTGTTGTGTTAGCATGCTAACATTGGCAAATTAGCATTAAACACAAAGTACAGCTAACGCTGATGGGAATGTCTTTGTTTTTCAGGCATTTAGTCATAAACCAAAGTATTTGACAAACTGTGACCTAATGATTACGCTTAAAGGAAAGTCAGGGAACCACCAAAGTAATTGCAATTCATCCTGATGATGTGTGTACCAAATGGTATGGCAATCCATCCACTAGTTGTTGATAAATTTCACTCAAAACCTGCTTGTAGCACTAGAAGAAAAGTCAGGCCAGGGTTCAAGGTTCAAGTTTATTGTCATATACACTTAAAAAGTACAATAAAATATCTATCTCAGTCCAGAAAAGTGCAGTACTAGTCAGTGCAGTACTACGAACAGCAAAGATACTGCGCAGAACCCTCAAGCTCCCAGGCCTCTGGTAGAGGACCCGAGCTCAAAAGGATGAGACCACCCGCGGAGGGTGAATGACGAAGTTTATATATATATATATATATATATATATATATATATATATATATATATATATATATCCTATTCCAAAGGTGGTAGAGAATGACCGAGCCAAGATCCTGTGGGACTTCCAGATCCAGACTGACAGAATGGTAATGGCGAACCAGCCTGACATCGTGGTGGTGGACAAACAACAGAGGAAAGCCGTTGTGGTTGATGTGGCGATACCAAGCGATGGCAACATCAGGAAAAAGGAACATGAGAAACTAGAGAAGTACCAAGGGCTAAGAGAAGAGCTGGAGAAGGCCTGGAAGGTGAAGGCAACAGTGGTGCCCGTGGTCATCGGAGCACTCGGGGCAGTGACCCCCAAACTGGAGGAGTGGCTACAGCAGATCCCTGGAAGAACACCAGACATCTCGGTCCAGAAGAGCGCAGTACTGGGAACAGCGAAGATACTGCGCAGAACCCTCAAGCTCCCAGGCCTCTGGTAGAGGACCCGAGCTCGAAGGATGAGACCACCCGCGGAGGGTGAAGGACAAAGTTTTTTTTTTTTAATATATATATATACAAAGAGGGAAGGTAGTCCACACAGAAGGGGTCTCACTCCCAGAAGGAACAATAGCAGACATTGAGGATGGTTACAAGTACCTTGGAATACCACAGGCAAATGGCAACCTCGAAGAGGTAACAAGGAAAACAGCTACTGCCAAATACCTCCAACGAGTAAGGCAGTCCTAAGAAGTCAGCTCAAACCCCTACATGGGATGTACCACCAAAACATAACTGAAGTGGCTGATATCAAGAAATCCTACCAATGGCTAGAGTGGGCCGGACTGAAGAACAGCACAGAGGCAAGATTCACATTCAGAAGTATTTTGATATAAATCACTGTAAAACAAATGATCTAAAGATGTACATGTAGATGTCATCTCAGAACAGTATGTCTACTGTGCATCTGCTATGGTAACAAAGTAACTTTTAAAAACAGATATATAAAAAAAGTTTAGAAATTAGGTGTTATTGATAGAGTCGCATCTCAGCTTCAGCAGGATCTTAAAGGTCCAGTATGTAGGATTTAGTGGCACGTAGCATTGAAATTGCAGTTTGCAAACATTTGAATACCGCTCGGATCATCCTCCCATTCCAAGCGTGTAGGAGAAACTACGACCTCTGTGGAAGGGGACCCGCTCCCTCTGTAGATAAAAACGGCTTATTCTAAGGTCATGAAAACACAACTATTCTTATTTTCAGGCAAATATACACTAATGGAAATATACTTGTATTATACTTGTAATACTTGAGTATTATATTCCATTTCTGCCAATAGCTCCTCCAAAATGTTACGGTACTATGTGGAATCTTTTGAAAATCCTTGTTATTTATGACACCAGTGGCCGTTGACTGAACTGCAGTCTGCATCCTGTTGCTCGCACTTTGTAGGCGCTAGTGAGCATCCAGGGCATCGGCCAAAACAGTGAACACCGAGGGAGGTCGGGCATCAGTCAACGGCCATCTCCAAAAGCCTCAGTGGGGGTTACGGCAGGGTCAGACCAAGGGTGGCAGAAGCCAAACCTGACAAGAAAACCACCTCTGTACTGTATTCCCTGTTGTCATACTGGCCTCTGTGTCTGATCCCTGTCCGGCTGTGTTCATTGGGAGGCTGCTGAGACCGGGTATGTTTCCCACTTGCCCGTCTCCGGTTCTGGTGCCCATTGCCCATTGCCTCCTTTGTCATGGGTGGGTGCCGGTCATTGATGGTAGCGCACCCCATTTCTAAGCTAACATTAGCTAGTGTTGCACTCTGGTGTTGGCGCTGTAAGGGGAGCTGAAGGCACTTGGGAGCATGCATAAATGTCACATTGGATTTTTGCGGGAATTAATTAATACTTGTAAAATACTCCACATAGTACCTTTAAACATCCTAACAAATGATTAAACAAGTATCAGAAAACATATGATCAGAATACAAACGAACTGTATTATGTAGATATGTGTTTTATCTTATCTCTTAACAATGTGTATGCACCCTAACTCTGCTAGAGTTGATGACTATCAATCCACAAAAGCAGTTCACTGTATGCTGTCATGTTACTTAATTTGTATTTATACATTAGAAAAACGAAGCACTATTTTTATATTTACTATAATTAAAAATGACTTGCAAACCACAAAAACATGATGACTTCACATTGAATGTTAACTCCGTCATTGGCCTGTCACAATCAAGACACAAAATCTGACGGAATTGATATCTGACAGTGTTGACACATTAGGCATTTCTTTCACAAAACAAGTTCATGTAGTGGCCATTTAGATTTTTTCTGTTGATGCTAGATGCTAATAAAACCTACTTCAGGAGAATAAAATGATCCAAATATTTCAAATAAATATTTAAAATATTCTAGAACTATAAAACTTACCAGAGCCTGTCTGACCTTGATGCACTCTACAGAGTAGGAATGTGGCATGGGGTCCTTCAGAGTGACAGCTGCCCCTGATATTGCCTGATCACTCAAGTTTGTTCAGCATGTTATTTTTTTTACATGTGTACATCCCTTGACAAGTATATTGACTTTGACAAGTAAAATCTGTCATGTGCCCCTTTTATTATTTATTTATGTAGTTATTCATTAATGTAACTAATCTAAACCTTGTGGAAGGCCTAAATTTAAAATCTAGTATAGCCTTTATTGTTTCAGTATATATTGTGTTTATATGGTGCATCTAATAAAACAAATATAATTGTCCTTAGTAAAGCTATCAAAAACTACTGATCACTAGCTAATACCGACACAGTACACAGAGAAAGGGGGGTGTAATGCAGCACTCCCCTTTTTTCCCCATATCTATGGTCCCCTAGTGGGTTAACCTGGCCCTGCAGTTAGTGGTAGTTTTTTTCTTTCTAGGGTGGAAATTGGCTTGGCTTAATGTCTTGGGTCCTATTTAGTACACCACATTCCCAATGACACTAGCGTTAATGCAGAATTGTGTATATTATTAGGAACAATGTACAGTAATAATAATCAGGTCCAGGTGACTTACTTAGTTTGTGCATGGGTGCATGTTGCTCAGGGCCCCAGAAAGGCTTGGGCTGGCCCTGCTAAAGGAACACCTTTGAAGTAAATGCCACAGATTTACCCAGAACTATTTAAGCAGTTTTGCATGTTCTGCAGCTCGATTGACGCCCAATTTCAGGGAGCAGAGATGTTCATCAGTCTATTTGTGGATATTGTCCCTCTCAGTTCCACCAATTGCATCAGTCAGCTGGAGCTGTATTCATTCCCCTGGCGCAAAGAAAACCAATTTGCAGATTTTAAAGATTTTCACAACTTCCAGCAAAATAATGATTTGGAACAAAATTGTGCTAACCAATCTGTCCTGCAATGTTATTATTTATTTTTCTAAACAACGGTGAGCCAGTGATTTGCTTTCTAACACTGTGAGTCCAGCACACAGGCCCTATCAGCTTCAGTGTTTTACTCTAAGCAGTCTCATAGCTGCTCTCTACCCCCTCCTGCCCACCAGCAGTTTTAGCTCCGCTCTAAATAAAAATGGATATATTAGGAGTGGCAGTGTGTCCAGGTCCAGTCAGATACATACACTACCACAGCGGTGAACAATCTGACACCCTGCAGTAATACATATTTGATTTACTAGTATTGATTACTCTGATATAAGCCATTAATCACATGAAAGGATGACCTTTTTCCCCTCGGAACAACTGGAGCCAGATCTTCATTTCCAATGCTGAGCGGAGGAAAGATACCATAAAACACTTTTAGGCCTGATCTCTGATACATTATTCTACTGTATGTAAATGGTAAAAGGACTGTACTTGTATAGCCCCTTTCTAGTCTTCCGACTACTCAAAGCGCTTCACACTGTGTGTGAATGTGTAAACACCATAAAGAAGACTTTCACTTCAAGCTATTGACATGAGGAAACACTTGTTTAAAAAACAACTTTTTTTTATTGACCCTAATCATGTGCTGTTGATCTGTTTAATGCTTCGAATACAGAAATAAAAATTATATCCCACATTGTGTTGTTGTCCTCCATCTTGGCTCATGTAAATTCACACAGACATAAGGATAAATAGACAGAAAAAAAATCATTATTGTCCCAAATCTGAACATGTGTTTAGTATTTCTAACCATTTGTCATGTCAATTTATACATAGTGCATAATATCCGACATGTCATGCCCACATAGCATGACCTAAATTCCATCATGTATTTGGAATATTAGATTATTGTAAATTATCTGTGTAAAAAGATACAGTTTATGATATGACATAAACTGGGATGTTGTTCTTTTTATGTTGGAGAACCAGCTTCTCAAAGCACTTCATCAGAATGGGGGTGAGAGCCACAGGGTGATAGTCATTTAGACTAGACTCTGCAGACTTTTTAGGTACAGGGACGATGATTGCTGTCTTGAAGCAGGTGGGAACACTCTCTTCAGACAGTTTTATGTTAAAAATGTCAGTAATACTCAGTGAAAAAAAGCATTCACACACTCAAATCTGTGCAGAAATCTTATTTAATAAGAAAGCTTTCGGTCAGAGACCTTCTTCAAGGCAAAAACCGGTCAGTTAGTAATAATATCAACTACTGTGTTTTTAGTACACAGCCAGGGATGTTATCAGGCCCAGCAGCTTTACTAATATTCACTCTCAGCAGGGTTCTTCTCACATCCACTGTGGATACTGACAGTGGCCGGTCCTCTGGAGGCGGAGTAGACTTTACAGCTGACTCTTTGTTAAGGCAATCAAAACAAGCATAGAATGTGTTTAGCTCATCTGGTAACGGGGTGCTCCTGCTTTTGTAGCCTGTGATGTTTTTGATAACATGTCTTGGTGTTGAGGTCTCTCTCCAGTCTCTGCTGATTTCTTTGCTTTGCCTTTGCCTCACCACATCATCAACACATTTGCTGATGTATGATGTCACTGATGATGTATATTCCTCAAGACTGATGTGGTTCTTCTGAGTTGCGGCATCTCTGAACATGAGCCAGTCAGTGCACTCAAAACAGTCTTGTAAAGCTGCTATAGTTTCATCTGTAGTTGCATCTATGAATGTAAACAACAGCAACAAAAACACTAGTGAATTCTCCGGGCAGATAATATGGTCGACATCTTAACAATAGAAATTCCACTTCTGGGGAACAATGTCCATCCACTTTAACTGCGTTTGAGCACCAAGCATCATTGATGTAAACACAGAGTCCACCTCCTCTCGTCTTACCGGAGTCTTGTGTTCTGTCAGCGCAGAACACGCTCTGCCCATCGAGTGCAATAGTTTGACCTGGGATGTTGTGGTGCAGCCAAGTCTCAGTAAATATGAGGGCACAACAGTCTCTGATTTCCCATTGCTGAGTTAGCCTGAGTCTTAATTCATCCATTTTATTTTCCTGCGATCAGACATTAGCCAGAAGTAGGCTGGGTAGTGGAATAGCTTTAGGTCCTACCTGGTTTAGCTTAGCTCTTATGCTGCCTCTCTTTCCTCTCTTCCTGGTTCGATCACACCGCTTGTGGGGATGTGTGGTCTGGCTGCATCATAGAATGTTATGGGCAATGATCATCTCAAGGTTCACTGCACTTAATCCAATCCCAGCGCTTCCCTTTCCGATGTTGATGAGTGTTTTCTCTCTATAAGTAGAATGTGCTACCATAGGTAATACTAGCTTCAGCAATATATACCAAAAAATACAGATTAAAATAAAAATGTAGCAAAGTTTGAGGGAGCTACTGGCCGCCGCATCTGCAGGTGCTGTCGTTTCTAGTGTTTTACCATGTATATGTTAATTATACACATGGGTATAGGCCTACATTGTGTTGTGTTTATGCAAATTGTGTTAATTTAAACAACAAAATTATGGGAGAAGTCTTGTTAGCAGTTTTGTCTCCATATTTTTATTTCATTTTAAAAGTGATTTAAGGCTACTTATAGGGTTATGGTATCTTCCAAGCAGACCTTATTGATACACACTGAGCAGATATTTGGTCATGTCAACATAATACTTATATGGGTTTAGAAGTTGATCTGCTTCATCTGGAGACATCTCAAATGTAGTTTACACAGTTGTAGATGACCCATGACTATAAACAATAACCTCTGTAGTTGTATACTCTTAAAAAAGCAATATTATGGAATTAACTTGATAACTTGAATATTCATTTGATATAACATACATACCAAAAATAAAGTATCTGAAATGTTTCTAATCATTTGGATTTTTTTATCTTTTATTTATTCACTTAAATGTTTAATTATATTTTCTGTCAATGTTATTTCCCAACTTTTCATTTTCTCCGCACTAACATGTATGTCTTACTTCCTGCACCTGCAGCCTTGGCACTTGTGTCAGGTGGAAATTTGTGGCTTGGATTGTACCTGTACGCCCGCAACTTGTGGCTCCCTGAAACTTTGCTACATTTTTGTTTTAATTTGTTATTTTTTAGTCTTTATTACTGAAGCACGTATTACCTATGTAAGCATGTATATGACAGAAATACACTCATCAACGTTGGAAAAGGAAGCATTGGATTAAATGCAGTGGACCTTGAGACGATCATTGCTCACAACATCTTCCTAGATGTGTAGGCTATGTATTTATGTATATAAATAACTGTATATATTATTTTATTTTATCTTACCCTATTTTAATATGAATTTAATTATGTTCTATGTGTAGCATGAAGGGACTACAAACTTTCATTTCATTATACAACCTTGTGTTGTAAAATGATAATAATAACCTTGTACATGAGTGTTTTGAGTGCACAGACTGGCGCATGTTCAGAGATGTCGGCATCCAGGAGAACCACATCAACCTTGAGGAATATACATCAACAGTGACATTATACATCAGCAAATGTGTTGATGATGTGGTGATCACAAAGACAATAAAATCATTCCACAACCAAACAGCCTGGATGAATGGTGAGGGCCCTATCCAGAGCCAGAAAGTTGCCTTTCAGTCAGGTGATAAGGAAGCATATAACACTGCTAGAGTAAGACTGAAAGCTAGCATCAAGGAGGCAAAGCGGAGAAATCAGCAGAGACTGGAGAGAGACCTCAACACCAACAACACCAAAGATATGTGGCAAGCAATCCAGACTATCACAGGCTACAAAAGCAGGAGCGTTCCCATCAGGTGTGAGGCCACGTCGCCAGATGAGCTTAACACATTTTAAGCTCACTTTGATCTCCTTAACAAAGAGTCAGCTGTCAAGTCTACTCAGCCTCCAGAAGACCACCCACTGTCAGTATCCATAGCGGATGTAAGAAGAACCCTGCTGAGAGTGAATATGAGTGGACCTGATAGCATCCCTGGCCATGTAATAAGAACATGTGCCAATCAGCTAGTCATTAGTCATTACTGACATTTTAACATATTACTGTCACAGGAGATTGTTCCCACCTGCTTCAAGACAACCACAATCGTCCCTGTACCATGTTCAGGGAGTGGCCTGGGGTGATTGACTCCTTTCCCATTGCCAGTAGATGAGTTTGCCTTTCTGTTTTTTTCCAAGTGGTGCTCACTGCAGAGCCAAACAGGTGGAGCTTGACATAGTCCACCTCTCTGGACCTAGTCCAGCTCCACCTCTCTGGACCTAGTGAAGCTCCATGAGATTGGTTAAGGTTAGGGTAAGAATATCAGGGTAAGCCAATCAGAGGCAGAGCAGGGCAGGTCATGCCTTCGCCACCCTAGGAAAAAAAGATATAGCTTGGGCATCACTGATCACTGTACAAAAACACTACTTTATAACTTTATTCATTGATTTCGGTGAAACTGGATCATATTTTATGGAGAAAATATTTTATAGTTTTCTCTCCGATGTCCTACGGCTGCTCAGCTTCAACTCTGTGATTTACAGAGTTTCCTGATGGACCAATAGCTTTACTTGTCGCTTAAGTAACTAACCGCTAACTGCTGCTAAGTGTAGCTGTCAACAACCAAACACAGCCTCCGAGACCAACAGGGAATACAGTGCCATGGTGATTTACGGAGTTTTACACCTTGTAAGCAAGGCTAACCAAGCTAACAAATTAAAGTTAGCAGCAGTTAGCTACTTAACTACTTTAGCAACAAGAAAAGCTACCTGTCCAACAGGAAACTCTGTAAATCACCTCAGTACTGTATTCCCTGTCGGTCTTGGAGGCTGTATTCGGTCCCGGTCCCTCCATGTTCACTGAGAGGCTGATCAGCCCCGAGGTGCCAGGGGCAAAGAAAACCACCACAGTACTGCATTCCCTGTCTTCAAAGATGGTCTTGGGGTGTGGCCGGACCTAGAGGTGGAGCTGGACTAGGTCAAGCTCCACCCACTGGCTCTGCAGTGAGCAGCCTCTCTTTTTTTCTGATGTGTCATGTTCGATGTCACAAACACGGCAGAAAACAGGGTTAGTAAAGAGTAGAAAGCAGCATGGAGGCCAGTGACAATGTTATGGTAGTTACTGTGTGTAGCCCATATATTGTTTAAAAATAAGTTACAAGTTAGCTGCTGTGTTTCTGGTTTAACAGCACCGTGCTGGGCAGGTGACAGGTGTGTTTGTTGCTCTGAAAGACGTCACAGTGTGGATATAAAGTCACATATCTGACAGGGTGTTAGCCTAGCATGCTAATACTACATAAACATATGGATGAGACCATATGTTTACAGATATCTGCAGATAGAAACAGATGAAAGAGTCTTAGCGTGAAAATTTGCGTGTCCACTTGGTTGTCATGTTTCCATCACTGCCAATCGGAGTTGGAGCCGATAAATACCCGTGACTACTGCACGGTTGTTTGACCCGGGAATGAATGAAGATTGTACCCTTTCTTACTGAAGACAAAAAGCAGATGTTAGTCAGTGTTAGTGGGTTTTTTTGTCCAGTGTGAAAGGGGCTATAGAGATAGAAGACCCACAAAGCTTCTTTACGTCTTGCCAAGCCGGAAAAGTGTTGTGAATTACATAGGTTTCTTGATACTGAGTGAAGTGCCTTTATGTTATTAATAAATAGTAGAGAGGTCAGACAGGTAGGAAAGCAAACTTCTTCAATATCTGTCCAGTGAGCAGTTCTGTGTTTTTGTACCCAACTACTTTTTGGGCGGCCCGGGAGTACAACTGAAGGTCTGGGAGTCCCAGTCCACCTTTCTCTTTGGAATTAGTGAAAGTTTAAAACTATTCTGAGTGAGGAGTTTTTCCAAAAAAAGGAGCTTATTAATGGATTTAAAAAATGCTTTGTCTAAATAACAGGGCAGTGACTGAAATAGGTAACTAAACCGTGGTAATATATTCATTTTAATTACATTAATTCATCCAACAAATGAGATAGGAAATAGATTCCAATGTTCCAATTCTTCCTTGATTTTTTTGAGTAGTGGGGTGTAGTTTATATGAAACAATTCTTTAAGTTTGGGAGACACATTCACCCCCAGATACTTAAATCCTGCCGAGGTGAAGGGTGAAATGGTCTTGAGAGAAACAACTGTATTTCTTAAGGAAACTTAAGAAGGCAAAATTCCCATGCCAAGATCTTGTTAACTTTTACAGAGGAGCAATAGAAAGGCATCCTGACTGGAAACATTACAAACTGGCGTGGGTTATGCACAGCCCAGGACCGGACGGCTCTGCAGCTGGTGATTAAAACTGCCCAGAACATCAATGGGTACCCCATTTAACGAGCATCAGTGAGCATATCAGAGAGGTGAGGTGCCTAAGCAGAGCCCAAAGGATATTAAAAGACAATACCCACCCCAGCCACAGCCTGTTCACCCTGCTGCCGTCTGGCAAGCGATACAAATGTATCCGCTGTTGTACCACCAAACTACAGAACAGCTTCTTTCCTCAAGCTGTGAGACTCCTCTACTCCACCTCATTCTTTGCACTCTACCATAAATAAATGACATGGAACTTTCTGTTATGTTGGTTTTGCACATTACCATACCACTACCTTTGTATATATGTATATAAGTAACTGTATATATTGTTTTTATTTTTATTCTATCTTAATTTTAAATATTTGTATATATGTTCTGTGTGTGTAGTGTGAAGGGGGCTACAACTTCATTGTGAAGCTCTGTGTTGTAGAATGACAAATAAATGTACCTTGTAACTCCCCCGAGGTTGCAACAGCCCCCAAATTCCAAAGAAAAAAAAAAGAAGACATGACCTCAGGGTCCTCAAAAGTAGCTATAACCTCAGTATCATGAGTAAGGAGAATCTCAATGTTAATCTCTATTAACATAAATGTCAAGTAAAATAAATGAAAAATTTACCAGATTTTACAGCAAATATAACTTTTTGAGCTCACACCAAAACACCAAAGAAAAGATTTACACTGGAAGTCATTCTGATTTGTCTGTGCCCTGTGTGATCTTTCGTCATCTCAGCCAGCACCTCCATAATGAAGAAAATTGGAAAAATTGGTGAACCATTTCTTCATTTGTCTCAATATTTTAGTGTGTGCGTCACATCAGGGACTCAGCGCGCATATGATCAATTAGATCAAATCATTTCACCCTTGCATCGCTGCAAAATTATTCACACATACTCTTTGATGGGTTTCTTCCGTTAAGCCGATACAACGCCTCCCCTCCTCCTCCTCCTGATATCCCACAGACATATGGTGATTTAAACTTGTTATCCTGCTTATCCAATTTACCATACAATAGAATTTCTCAATGTAAAATACCTGGCTTTTGTTTTTGCCTGTGTGTAGAAGCTCTGGAGAGAACTAATGGCTTTGTTTGGACGGGCTTACTCTAGCCATGTGCCTCTTGTACAGCTGTTTACTGTATCATTTACTAAGATGCATGCTTGTCATTTTGAGTGCTTTCCTCTGTAAAAATAAAAGTCAATTTCTTTCTCTGTTTTCCCTCGAGCCACTTTGCGTGCCTCCATCTTGTTTTTCAGACAAAGCTCCTTTTATCCCTGCTTTGTCTGGTGCCCACCTGTTGACTCTGCTTCCTATCACCCAGCCTGCAGTCAGGAGACACCAGTGGCTCCGGACCGCCCCGCTGTGTCTTTGATCAGTCATGTGACCTGCAACAGATGTGCACTCGCCTCGGGGAGAGGAAAGCGTGGAGGGGGAAGATCTTATCCCCCTGCAGGCTTTGTCAAAACGCCCGGTCATCCACCGTGAGGTTACGCTGTCTGCCCTATATGAAATGGCCCACCATGGCAGGGAACCACGCGCATAACTCAGAAACTCACCTCTGGGAAATGAGATGCTTCCGGTGGTTGACCTGTTGTGAGCAGTGACACTTCATATAGCGCGCTCTCAGCTAACACTGCAGGCTGCATATGTGCCATTCACCTTCCTTTTACTGGGGAGAAATGACAAATGATGGAGTGTGATGTGAGGAGATTTGTGGACAGCTGGCATACAAAGCCTGGAGGAGATGGATGACACATGGTGGAGTACAGTACATTTACTCCTCCACAAAACATTGGCTTTAACAGGCCGAGCAATGTGAAATGTCTAATAGCGAGGAAAATCACATCTCACATTATTCACAATATTATGGGTGCGCTCGTTCCCAAATTATGGGAGGGTGATATAAAAGTCAATGCCTTATCCACTTTCCAGTCCAAGTCTTCACTTTCTTTTTCAAAGCCATTACATGCCTGACATGGTCAGATTTATTATGTGGCACTCATTGGAAAATATGAGCTCTATTTCAACTTAATTGAGAAGGCAGATATGTAAGCTTGCTTAAATTGCACTTCTTCAAAGGTGAACATGCTAAATCAAGGTGGCCGTTAAAATGACTTCATTGTCTTCGTACTTTACTTTACTGCAATCTTTTACTAAATTAAGGATGGATATGGAGGCAACAGCAACACCCATGTGGAGACCCGTCTTAATATTTTCTAAAGGCAAGTGACTAATTAAGACATCGATAGAGCAGCATTTCTCAAACAATGACTCAGGATCCAGAGAGGTCACCAGCTTGTTTCTTTATGTCTCTGATTAACATTATTTTTTAGTACGACTGGCTCTCATGGTGACATTATCTTTATTCTATCTAGGTCCAACATTAACAGTGAAACAGGTTTTATGAATATAATACAATATTCAAAGGGAGATAAGCAGCCCCAGAACATGGGAGGGATATGGTTGGGACAATGTGGTCTTACAGTGTCTCTTATACATTTTGTTTATTACCTACAGTAAATATGACTTTGGCAACACCTTACTTTCCCTACAAAGACAAAACGCAGCAATTAGCCAACATGTTTGGTAAAAACTGTGTTAAGACCAGAATCTGACTTTTTGACATTTGTTTTACCTTATATAAAATTATTATGCCATAGAAATGTATAATTTCTCTTAAAACATAAAATCTGCAGTAATTTCTAAACATAGTGAAAAATTAATTATTATGTGCTCACCAACTAGTTTTAACATGATGGCTCTCTTACTTTAAGACACATTTCCATACTTTTTGTGTCCTATCTGTAATAGAAAAATATAAATTTTGATGAATTGACATCTTGGTAATTTAGTTTATTACCCCACATAAATTAAGCAGTAATTACATGCAAGCATGCTGGAGAGAAAACAAGGTTAAAAAGCAGCTAAACAAGTCCTGCTAAAATGTAACTAGCCTAGCTTAGCACAGTAGCAGTACATTACATCTTAGCTTACTTTTTGTTATAACTTTCTTATGTTTTGCCATATCTATAATTGGAAAGTTTAAATTTTGATCAACTGACATCTTGGTAATTCAGTTTAATTGTGGCAGTAGCTAAACCAATCATAATGGAGAAGGAAATTAGAGGGAAAAAACAACTCAACTAGTCCTGCTAAAGGGTAACTAGCCTAAGCATAGTACTAGTAAATGTCTGGTCGTCTTTCTTTTTCCTACTTTTTTCTGTGATTGAAAATTATCAATATTGATAAATTGACATTTTGCCCAAATATACTGAGACCAAAAGAGAATTTTTTTAGCAACTAGTCAGCTGCTTAAAGGTCTATCCCAAGTATCCTAACTTAGCATTGTAAGAACTCCTGCTATCTTAGCTTCTGACTCAAGGGGAAGTCACATAGTTTGGTGTGTTTGCTACCTTTAAATCTGTATTCACATGTACATTCATATTTTCAAGATCAATATATAAATTAACATGAGGTTGACAGACAGACTACTTTATTTTCTTAAATTACTTACTAAAAGAAAACATCTTGTTTTTAAGACTTTCCCTGAGCATTCCCTGAAGTTTGTACATAGAAGTATTTGCATTTTTAGAAACTATATATGGCCTATGCCAATTTTTAGGGTAAAATAATCTGACTAACACAACTAAAATGAAGGTATTACAACCTATTCATCTGGAACACAGTTTGCCTGGCCAGCCTGAAAACTTAAACCACTTTTTTCTAAAATTCACTGTTTGTGTAGTAACTGCCTTCTGCCTTATATTCTCTGAAATGCTCTGTTAACTACTATATTTTACAGTCTGTGCATACAACATTGCTTTGAAGAAATATTGTGGGATGAAGACTACAGTAATTTAGGAAAATGGACTGTGTTGCTGATTGAGACCAGACACATAAAAATTAAAATAAAAAAATTGATATGCACTTATTAGGAGTCAGAATTTAAATAATGAATTCAATTAAATTCAATTTTATTTTTATAGCGCCAATTCATAACATAAGTTATCTCATTGCACTTTTCCTACTCAATGGTGGGCAGCCATCCACTGCTATCGTGTTAGGTTTTGAGAGAGAGAGAGAGAGAGAGAGAGAGAGAGAGAGAGAGAGAGAGAAAGAGAGTTTTTGGGGGGCGGCACAATGCAAATTTAAACCTATAATTTTAAAATAGTAATAATTTAATGGTAGTGGTAATATTTATATTAATAAAATCCTCAACCGGTACCAATTTATCTTCAAACACAGGAACCTTAGACACTACTGTAAAACCTGATATATATTTTGACTGCTTTGCTCCTATCGCCCTCCTTCAACTAACTTTGATGATTAATTCATCTAAGCCATCAACCTGTCTCTTAGACCCCATTCCAACTAGGCTGCTTAAAGACGTTTACCCTTAGTTAGCACTTCTTTACTGGATATGAGTAATCTGTCTTTATTAACAGGCTATTTACCACAGTCCTTTAAAGTAGCTGTAATTAAACCTCTTCTTAAAAAACCCACTCTTGATTCAGGGGTTTCAGCCAACTGTAGACGTAACCTTCCCTTTATCTCAAAGATCCTTGAGAAAGCAGTCGCCAATCAGTTGTGTGACTTTCTAAATCTCAAATAGTTTATTTGAGGAGTTTCAGTAAGGATTTAGAGTGCATCATATGACCGAGAAAGCACTGGTGAAAATTACAATTAATTATGTCCTTTTAATTGCATCAGACAATGGACTTGTCTCTGTACTTGTCTTGTAGATCTTAGTGCTGCATTCAATACCATTGACCATCACATCATATTACAGAGACTGGAACATTCAATTAGCATTAAAGGAACCACACTAAGATGGTTTAAATCCTATCTATCAGATCGATATCAGTTTGTACATGTTAACGGTGAGTCCTCTGTGCACACCAAAGTTAGTCACGGAGTTCCACAAGGTTCTGTGCTTGGACCAATTCTATTCACCTTATATACGCTTCCTTTAGGCAATATTATTAGGAAACACTCCATAAACTTTCATTGTTATGCGGATGATACCAAAGTATATCTATCAATCAAGCCAGATGTAACTAACCAGTTAGCTAAACTTCAAGCATGCCTTAAGGACATAAAAACCTGGATGACCTGCAACTCTGACAAAACTGAAGTTATTGTACTTGGCCCCAAACAACTCCGAGACACATTATCTAAAGATATAGTTGCTCTAGATGACTGGTCTCCATCACCACCGTAAGAAACCTTGGAGTTATCTTTGATCAGGATTTATCCTTTAACTCCCACATGAAACAAACTTCAAGGACTGCCTTCTTTCAACTACGTAACATTGCAAAAATCAGGCACATCCTGTCTCAAAATGATGCAGAAAAACTAGTCCATACATTTGTTACTTCTAGGTTGGACTATTGCAATTCCTTATTATCAGGCTGCCTGAATAAGTTCCTTAAGACTCTCCAGTTGATACAGAATGCTGCAGCACGTGTACTGACAAGAACTAGGAAAAGAGATCATATTTCTCCAAAATTAGCTTCTCTGAACTGGCTCCCTGTAAAATCCAGAATAGAATTTAAAATCCTTCTCCTCACCTACACAGCTCTTAAAAGTCAGGCTCCATCTTATCTTAAAGAGCTCATAATACCTAATTACCTGACTAGAACACTACACTCCCAGAATGCAGGGTTACTTGTGGTTCCTAGAGTCTCCAGAAGTGGAGAGGGAGCCAGAGCCCTCAGTTATCAAGCTCCTCTCCTGTGGAATCGGGTCCCAGTTTGGGTTCAGGAGGCAGACACCATCTCCACATTTAAGAGTAGGCTTAAGACTTTCCTCTTTGATAAAGCTTATAGTTAGGGCTGGCTTGGGTGAGTCCTGAACCATCCCTTAGTTATGCTGCTATAGGTCTAGACTGCTGGGAGACTTCCCATGATGCACCTCTTTCCTCTCTCCTCCTCTCCCTCTCCACCTGTATGCATTTTTATGATTATGGTCACGTTTCTCAAAATGGAGCTGCCAATAATTACAATTGGTTTCTCAGCGGGTGTGTGGCTGAGAGGGGAGAACTTGTTCGAAATGTGAACAGGTTGGTGGTGAACTGTGGGCTTCTGCTTAGGGCTATGCTTCCTTTGGACAGTCACCCAGCCTCCCTGATTGCTTGGGAGTTGCCAGGGGACAGCTAACAGGAGCTACCTCTGGTCAGTCTGCACCGGCTACTGGGGGTTGGCTAACTAGAGCAGCTAATGATTGAATTCCCATGGTGCAGAACCACGTTTCCAATTCACTAAGCCTCACCTCCAACGCTACCAATAAACTACATTTATTAAATGTACCATTACCACTAAGGAGGCAGAAGAATAGCTAAACATTTGACACACCGAGCAGGAGAGTGAGAGAGAGAGAGAGAGAAGCCATTACTAGCTGCTAAGGTAAAGAACGGTAGCTAGCAAAACTAGGCAGCTTGTAAACTGTGGGATTAGCAAGAAAGTCGTTAAAAGAAGAAGACAGCTATGAGTGCTTGAGCAGAACTAGTGTACGTTTAAATATATAGCAGACAGTTACTATAATAAAGAATCGAACAAAATAACTGTGATGAGCTAGAGCAGTAAAAATATGCTACCAGTAATACACAAACACTGGTGACTGGAAAAAGACAATACGCTTACCGCAGCACGTGAGCACGTTCTATACAGAATTCATCACATATTATATCTTTATTATGGTGGAATTCAAAGTGGATATTTCAAACCAAAGCACATTTACTGTATGTGTTCTGGCTTAAAAGTCTTAAAAAGACTGTTAAGCATACCACCAAGCAGCACACATAATACGTGTCATGTTTTACATGCAGCCAATAAAGAGGGCAATTAACACAATGGAAGAGAAGAGGAGGAGTGCCTTGGCAGTTTTTCTTTTAGATTTCTTTGCAGAATTCTGATGACATTTATTCCATCTAACACTGGTAGAATGCTGTGATAAAATGTGCCAAACTGTTGTTTGCGTCCTTTCAAAAGATTCTTGTGTTTTTACAAGGACTTTGAAATGTGCCACATCTTTAGTGGGAGGTGATGGTGATTATTGGCCAAAGCCAACCTACATACTCATACTTACAAATCTGGGTCTGTAAAAGAAAAGTTCAGCGCAGTGCCACTTTGTGTCTGAGAAAAGTAGATTCTGCTAAAGAAGGACACTTCAAAGAACAAACTGTGTGAGGAATTATGGGTAATTCATTGTTTCATTAAATGATAAATGGGATAATCTGAACTTCAAAGATAGTGAGAGATGATTAAGTCATGTTTTCTTCCTCAGAATGAAGAGAAACTTCAAAAAATGAATAAGCAGTGTCACATGAAAATGGGATGAGCTGTATAATTGTCGATGTAGCTCCTTCCTGATAGCAAAGCCTCCCTCTCGTACTGCCAGGTTAAAGATCAAAGAAAGCGGGTAGTGTCACTCAGCAGCAGTTTCTCTCCCATCAGCCATTGGGAGAAACGTGTGTAAGGGACAGCTCTAGACTTGCTCTGCTGGATCTCCCGTGATGAATTATTCATCTGCTCCGATGTGGTGACAAAACACACAGTGTCAGAAAACCAGACACGACTTCATCAGCAAAATGCTTTGGCTCCTTTCACACTCCTCCTCCTCCATCTTCTCTGCCTTCTCAACCAGCTGTCCCCTCTGCAGTAATTTCATTTTCACCTCCGCTCAGGATCCCATGAGTGAAAGTGCTGGTTCTGGGCGGGCAGACAGAGCAGGCCAACTAGGCTGGGTGTCCCTTTGTCCTTGCTGGCTGTGGAGCCTCAGACTATCCATCTCTGTCAGAGGCAAGCATCTCAGGAACCCCCTCTCTCCTCCTCCTGCCTCCACTCACTCTGGAGGTGCTGTCTCAGAGGCACGTCAGTGCTAAATGGAGCTTTTACACAGTATTGACTGGCCCCACAAGTATCTCCAGTGGGCAGAGTGGGAAGCATCCTATCATATTTTTTCTCCCCTGCTTCCCAGGCCAGAGCGTGGACACAGTAGGTGAATGGAGGGATGATTACAAAAGCTGGGGAAGGCTGTGATGAAAATAAAATGGGGCTCTGTCTCATGGTGTGATACCAGTGATAACCTTACAGCAGGTGAAGTGCACATCTTTGCACATACTGCTGTCACCTTGTGTGTCTGTGAGTCAATTATCAAGGCATTGAACTGGCATGACAATGTCTGTCCGTGCCTCAATATTTCTTCAAGAACGCACAATGCTGCTGGCAAGTGAATCCATAGCCAAGCAATGCTCTGTTGTTTTTGGGAAGAACATATCGTAAACTCTCAGAGTGGTGCAGCGAGAACCAGGCTTATATGAGAAACAGGTGTTTACTAATTTCCCCTGTTCAACAGTCCATGGAAAATGCATATTTATTTACTGTATTGATAAATTCAGTATAATGTAAATTTACTAGCACTATTTCCATCAGAACAACAACAGAGTCATGTTACACTCACCACTCTGCTGCTGAGTTTCTCTTTTTAACAGAAATATTGTTTTAATTACTAGTTGGTATTTTGCTTTTTTATTTTTCAACCGTGGTTTAGCTACCGCCAATAAAACTCAATCTTGCTTCACAAATGTTTCACATTAAAAGTCATCCTGCAGCTGTGCATAATCCCCTACTTTTTATTGTGGGAAATATGCAGGAAGTAAAAAAAAAACAGCAATGTTTTGTGATTGCTATATTTTTTCTGTTACACATATTTATCTCTTTGTTTTCATTTAAATTATTTTATTGTATTTTAAATTTCTCCGTAAAGCACATTGGCTGACATTTGTTGTTTTTAAATGTGCTCTATTAATAAATTGACTTGAGTTAACAGAGTGGAAGCAACTAAAATAATGGAATTATTGCTGTGGAAATGTATTATAGTGCAGCCTTTATTAGCATCCAGCCTTTATTTGTTCATGTTGGCTATTATTTGAATACTGGCTTTTAGTTGACTATTTACACAGTGAATCCTTACTTGCTTTATACACCTGGGAGTTCAGATGACACTATTTTTATTTAACCTTCATTTGTCGAGGTACGTCCCATTTAAGTAACATATAAAGCTGTAGACAAAATAATACAAAATCAGCCAAATACACAAAACAATAATAGCACAGATAAAAGTAGGCCTTTATCAAAGCAGTTTGACATTTTGACTTGTCACAGTAGGAAAAGCACAGGTGTTACTAATAACATTACTGATGGCTCTATTCTATTCAGTAGCCCACTAACGCCTGGATTCCACCGTGCACGGCTTCATACCCCACCGGGAGCGTTTCAGCTGATGTCAGAAGCAGAACAGTCCACCTACCTGGCGTTGTTGACGCCAGGTTGATTTGGTCCTTTTTCCTTGACTTTTGTGCTTCTACCATGATGTGACACAGCCGTGCCCAGTGGGATCCAGCAGTAATGGTACGTGTCCACACGATCTGTCATTTCCACGCTTTCCATTCATTGTCTATCTAGAAAGCCCTGCAATGCATTCTTGTAGCGTTGTGTTTCAAGAGACGGGCCATCATGTTGGCCGGTCCTCATTTGCATAAAGTTGGATCTAGGCTACTTTATGCAAATCAGGACCGTCCAGCACGACTCGCCGCCTCTGGAAAACTCCAGAAAAATGTTTACTCTAACCATTGTTGATCTAAAATGAAGACAGATTCAGCAACTGCATGGCTTATTTCTCACCTAAAATGTTTTCAGAAACACATTTCGGTGAGCTATTTTCGTAATATAAGAGAAAGTTTCCAAACGAGCCGCCATGTTGGTACGGTTTGAAATCCGGGAGCAGACAGCCCATGAGTGAAAGTGTTCATTTCAGGGAAGGAGAGCACCTTTCAATCATCTATCGGGACATCTAGTGGCACACTTATCAAGCATCCAATGTTGGGAAGCGGCACGACCCCTCGCGTCTAAAAACGCCCCTGTGGACATGTACCATAAGACATGACAGTGTGAGAGTGAGCCAGCATGAACAATAGCTAAATGGAATTCAGCCATCATTAATTGTATTATTTATAAATGTATTCTTATTTATTAGTATTTGAATATATAGACAGAAAAAAAGAAAGTATTCTAATTCTGATAAAACTGGAGATGGAAGCATTTTTTGCTTGTTTGTCATTTGACCCTCCTACTCACCTATTATAATACTGAAGTAAAAAACAACAATATATGAACAGTAGCTACCACAATATTAATGCAAGCAGCTGTCAGATTCAAATTGTGCTTTTCATCACATCCAGATTTTCTTAGAGTGTGTCCTGTTCAGCAACCATATCTCAGCACATTAAAAGTCAGTGGTAGACTTTTTAAATGAATCCATGCAATAATATAGCTGAAAAAAATAACAGCAGATATATTTACAGTAATGTATTACCACATTTCAAGAAGGTTTTTTTCTGATTTTCACTGTACACTGAAGTTTTAGGAAACCAATGGCTGCCTGGAAGGAAAAACACATCAACAATTTAAAGCACTCTTGTATTCTTTAGAAGATGACAATAATGTAAAAAGTAATATTTGTAGGGATATACATGCAAACAACTGGTTTGTGTACTTCGTGGTCTCAGGTCTGGCATTCGTTTCTTCCTATGTCCATCTCTGAGCTGCACTGAGGGGTATTCTTCGTCCTCCATCTCTCTCCCTCTGTGTTCCTGTCCTGGAACTCCCTCTGTAAGTACTCTGTCATGAAAGCCAAAGTCCCCCTATTTCCCAAAGGGAGCTGGAATCAAAACCTGCTATTTGTATTCCCAGCACAGACCTGCATCCATCAATCATCTCATCTGACACTGGCTGAGGCTCAAAAGGAGCCATTCACTTTCTGGAGTCCCTCTATATGTATTGAAGGGACGTGTCTTAAAACAAAAGGCGAGGAATGCCGATAAATCCCCTAAGATTGAATGACATTAAGCTGATAGAAGAAAATGGATCCGGCAACAGGGGCACTTTTAAAACTTCTGCCTCAACTTGGACAGAATTAAAAATTAAGATATGTGCCTTTCCTAATAAATACTCACTTGTGTAATGGAAGGCATGCTGTGTTGATGTTACAGTACATGTTAGCTGGAGGGAGCTGTATGGAGGAGGGTGTGAGAAGAATGATGAATGTCATGGAATGATTTCAAGATCAGTCTGTGCTCTAACAATATGATGAGGTTATAATTATTGCAGAGGGGTATCACATGTTATGTGGTTGTGTGCCTATAAATGTAACTGTAAAGAGTGCAGAAGAACTTTAAGAAGTCAAGCCCACCTAGAAGCAGGGCAGGATTAACATGTTATGGGACCCCTGAGAAAAAAAAATTGCTGTTGGGCCCCTACTGACACCCCACCTACCACACTCTATGCAT
Organism: Siniperca scherzeri; assembly: GCA_027580175.1. NCBI lineage: Eukaryota > Metazoa > Chordata > Actinopteri > Centrarchiformes > Sinipercidae > Siniperca > Siniperca scherzeri. The sequence goes on along the minus strand of CM050851.1, from coordinate 4,073,593 downwards.
TATGTATGTTGCCTCTGAGTCCCCATTAAAGAATCAGAATCAGAAATACTTTATTGATTCCTGAGGGGAAACTATTTTGTTACAGCTGCTCACTATCATGTCAATGCACACAGGAAAAGAAGTACTAAGCAAATCAAAATATAATACACTATAATGCAGGTAAGATAATTTAAGTATATACAGGTAAGATAAAATAAGTAAAGACAGTGTATACAGTACTTCAATGCTGGAATAATACTTAATTTGTCCTTGTGGTAATTTGATAACACAACTTCATCAGACACAAAATTAATTAATAATTCAGGACCTTCCTTAGATGATATGGTACTTACTAAAACAAAATAAAATGCAGTGAACTTGGGTCTTTTGGCTCACCTTGGGGCTACAGGTGAGTTGCCCACTTTGCGTGGCTGTTCAGCCTTGCCTGGAAGTTCTCAGCTGATGTCAGTAAACAAGAGAGCAAATAAGAATACGTAAATTTAAAAGCCACTGAAAGGCTAGTATTGTTTAGAATTCCTTATATATGGAGATGAAAGAGCATTTACATACTTTTAACTGATTTCATTCAACAAAGTGACAGATTAGGGCAGTTTACCTGGCCCTGCCTGGTCATCACAAAAAAGTTTCTCTGCAAAACTTTCTGCCATTTTTGGTGTAATTGGTTGAAGGTCTGCCTGACATCCTGATATATTGACCCCTCTATTCATGTGCTTAAAAATAAGGCTGGCATTATTCTTTATAATTTTTTAAATGTCAACTAATTCCATGAAAAGACCCAAACCAACGATGTGCTAGTCCATCTCTCAATACTTTGTGACTTCTCTACCCTGTCTGTGGCTCTCAGCTCCAAGCCCATTGGCTCGTACTAATGACATACTGTACATCTTAAAAAGCTGCTTACAAATATACAGTTTCCTTTAAAAAAAAAGCTGTCTTTGTGGGTGCTCCTCTTTCCCTGTGTTTCTTGTGTGTCCCCGGTTCATCTTTGGCTATGTGTATGTGTGTGTGTGTGTATGTCTACTGGTCTGGCTCCATAATTCCCCACCTGCTGCTGATCACCAGCACACCTGTCTTGTATCAACTCATCAGTCTCCACAGCTTATATGCCAGGCTCTTCCCCATACATTGTATGACCACTACGTCAAGGCTCTTCTAAACTTACTCAGCTAAGTACTGTTTGAGCCTGTCTTCTGCTCTGCCTGAAGGATTATCCTTTGCTGGTGATCACAGCTCCTGTTGTTGCCTGGATTCCTGTCTGCCTTCCTCTCCAGCCAACTTCACCTCGCCTGTCTTCAATAGTTCCATTTTTGCCTGTCTACCACCACTCCACCTCGGAGCCAAACACTCGACATCTTGCCTGCTTCGTGATCTTGGTTCCGCTGATGGTCAGTCTCCACACCACAATCAGCGCTACACCACGGCCAGCCAGATCCACGCAGTACCATCTCACTCTGCTGGACGGACCAGCCTGCCTGTCCAGACCCACGTGGCGGCTAGACCCGGTCAGCGAGGTGACCGCTGCTCCAGGCTCCGAGTCGGAACCACTGCTACTCTCCCGGGGTTATCAAGTTCGACGCTGATGGCTTTGCTCTGAATAACTACACCCCTTCCCACTGTTCCTGCTAACGTATAAATAAAGTGTGAATTGGGTTATAAAGACTATAGTTGTGTTCTGCATTTGTGGGTTTGAAGATCGTACATACGACAGAATGATCTGGCCAACATGAACCCAGCAGACGATAACCCGGAAGTAGCACCCTACCACTTAGTGCTAGCTAACCAAGGGATTCTGCTAGGCCAGCATGAACAATTAATCCGGGCTCTGACAGACTGCAATCAGGCCATGGTTTCCCGACTCACCACCCAGCTCTCGACTCCGGCTCCGACGACGTCCTCACCGCCAACCACACAGTCACCATCACTGCGGTCACAGCCACTCCAGGATTCCTATGCTTCGGACCCAGACCCCTTCGCCGGAGAAGTGAACGGCTGCCGGAGTTTCTTGCTTCAGTGCTCCTTGGTCTTCTGCCAGCGCCCCGCCACATTCTTCTCAGATCAGTCCAAGATAAACTATATAGTAGGACTACTATGGGGGAGAGCTTTAGCTTGGGCTGAGGCAACGCACGCTAGCAGACCTCTCTCGTCCTTCTCCATGGCGGACTTCCTGGAGAGTCTCACGACGGTCTTCGGACACCTGTGGGACCGCCGGTGATCGCCTTCTTCGGACCAGCCAAAGTAATCATAACGTAGCGGCTTTCGCCATCGAGTTCCGCACGCTAACCGCTCACTCAGGGTGGAACAAGCAGGCCCTGGTTAGCGCCTTCAGAAGGGGCCTGAGCGAACCCATCAAGTACGAGTTGGCTTCCTGTGACGAACCCGTGGGTTTGGAAGCATTGAGTACCCTTTATATCAGGATAGACAATCGCCTTCGTGAACGATGCCAAGAGCGCCTCCATCGGTCTCCTGCTCTGCCTACACACAGCTCTACGTCTCCTCCAGGGCCACTGCGGGGGAACCCGATGATTTCCACAGTCCCTTGTCCGCAACTACCAGCCAGCCCAGACTCTGAGCCAATGCAGCTTGGCCGAGTCCACCTCACGCCGGCAGAACACCTACGCCGACGTGAGGTGGGGAAATGCCTCTACTGCAGCCGCCGGGGCACCCTAAGATCTCCTTCATGCCTTCCTGTGGTAAGGCTTTTATGGGAAGAGCCCCTCTTCCATATACAGGGCATTATATATGGAAGAAGTTAAGTTTAGTATGTATTTGTAATTTTTATTTTAGGTTTAGGCAATGTATGAATGAAATGAGAAATACAGACTATATGAAAAATTTAAGTGTGTTATTGTTTGGTGAACACATTAGTGATAAATGATAATCACGGTGATGATATGAAAAGTTAAAATTTTAGAACAAATTCATCAGTTCAATTATTTCATCAACTTTGATTTTATCATTTAATCATCTGTGTTCCACCCTCATACATCACAGGCTTTACAACAAGCAGCATGCAGAGCAGTGTTATTACTCCATCACTGACCTTTGTGACTGCAGATAGACACAAATAATGCTCTGAATGATAAAAGAGACACTTGCTTTGTTTCAGGAGTGTGAAGTAGCAAGTAAAGAGCTTGTTGGCCGTGAGTTGAAATAAAGTGAGAATATTCAGCATCGACACGAAATCAGCGCACGGAGGCCACCGCCCTTCTTCAGCTCACTTTGAGGGGAGAACGACAAAGTGCTGTCAGTGAGTGAGTGTTGTCCTTTGTCTCTGCAGTAGCTATTTTATGATCATGCTGACAGTTTGACTGCTTCTCTCATCCCTGGATGTACAAGCCTTTCTTGTTGTTTTTAATCAGCAGTCCCCCAGTCCTGTCGGACAGGCTGCCAGAACGCCTCACACTCTGAGCAGCACTACCGAGGCCACTCTTGGCAATGACCTTCTCATCCGCTCACAAAAAACCACAGCCTTTCATTCTGCTCTGGGAAGCCCCACAGCTATTAGCACCACATAGCTAACAATGTACAACACAGTGTCAAAACACCCTTCACTACAACACAATGCTGATCACATTCAATACCTCCAGAGATAGTGAGTGCATCATGCTTTTTCGCTTTGATGGTCATCGTAATTAGTGCTTATTTGAGCAAAAATAGGGCTGTTGCTGGAGCAGTCCTGATAACCAGTCCATAGAGCTTGTGAAGCAAACTAAATCCGACGCTTGTTTTTGAAAAGAAACATGATCTTTTTTTGTGAATCTTATTAAAAGTATAATGAAAAACATTAACATTGAAAATCAGTCTTGCATTTTTACTATTTAATAAAGTATTTTTAGACAATACTTTTTACTATGCTTAGTTTTTTACTATTCAAAATAGTTGGTTTACACAAATTACAAAAATAAAATTTCTCTGCATCTGTCTAGCCATGCAGATACTTTTGGTTTTATTTATTCAGGTTTTGAGATTTCTGCCTCAACCCCAATACAATGGAGGTAACATGCTAAACATTCAGCTCAGAAATTACAAATGATTGTACTTGTCACAGAAATAATTCAGGCACACCTGATCAGTTTCTTTTAAATGTTCTGATGTTCATTTAATTAACACATTTTTAAAATGATTGCTTATACTATGAATTCGCTGAAATAACTGTCACTCTGTTAAAAATCAAACATAAAAATTGTATAAAATACAATGTCATTCTCTCAAATCTTTTGAAAGACGCATACTGATTTGTTTAGGACTTGAACTTGATGTGGGACTTGTTGGACTTGACATGGGACTTTTTGGGTTTGACTATGAACTTATTAGGCTTGAATGGAGTTGACTTGGGACTTTTCGGACATGACTGGGACTTGACTCAGACATTACTTGGGACTTTGATGCAGGACTTTTTGGTATTGTATCGAGGCTTGACTCAGGGCTTCATAGCCAATACTTGAGACTTACTTGTGATTTACTAAACAAAAACTTTATCCCACCTCTGGAAATAGTCCCTATGAAAACTGTTGACACTGTGTGTTTTATGGGATTATCCAGAGTAATGAGGACACTTTCAAGTGTAATTTCTAAAAGCTCTGAACACCACAAACATTTTATTCACTTCCATTGTATTGGGGTGGAGGCAGATATCTCAAAACCTGGGCACATAAAACCAAAACTATCTTAATGCCTAGATAATAAGGTAAGTGGGAAAATATGTGATTTTTTATTTTTATTTTATTTGGGTGAACTGACCCTTAAATTATTATCTTGACTGGGATATGATTAGAAATTTTCCATAGCCCATTTTTACAAGTATAATCCTTCCTGTGTTGCCATGCTAAAGATCTCATTGTGATCCTGCAAATGACTATGCCAGATCAATGTCCTTTTTTTCAGAAATACTTTATTGATCCCCGAGAGGAAACTCTTTCATTACAGCTGCTCACTATCACGTCAATGCACACTTGAGAATAGAAGTACTAAGCAAATCAAAAAGATAGAGAGATAGATTATATATAGATAGACATATCTATCTGCGCACAGTTGTTACGGTAATTAGTCAGGCCCGGTGGCAAACTGGCCATCTGGAGTAGTGGGAGTTTTCCCTGTGGGCCGGTCGACCTGTGGGCCAGCGATGACTCCAGCAACACCAATGAGATAAAAACATGAGTCCCATGCTGTTTGCAGTGGGCTGGCCAGCCATCTTCACAGAGGTATGCATGTGTCAGAAGTTTATTACATCTCATGAGTCTATCTTTACTTCATATGCTGAGCCATTAACAGGCAGATAATGGCTGTGTTGTGCATTTACTACACCTCAAGTGACCTAATAAATGAATGTGGAAATGCATGTGAACAAAAAAGTGAGGCTGATGAACTAATTGAAAACAGAGCTCAGGGCAGAAGAGACCAAATGCCACAGATTGATCAATTTATTCTGTCAGATCACAACTAATGGTACACCATGTGTTAGTTCTGTTAACAACAGTATTCAGCTGCATTATATTGCTTATATAATACAGGAGTTACAGAGAGGTGACATTTGTGGGCACAAAGCATGGACATGTTAATAACAGATTGTAGAAGTACAGAATCACATTGAATTCATCAAACACAATTCAAAGACACTTATCATGTTATGACTTAGTATCTCATAATTATGGGAAAATTGATTTGTATTTATGAGTGAAGGATCTTTGGATGGGACTACATCATAGTAAATATGTTTTAAATATGTGGTCAACAATAGCTAGCAAGCTCCGGTAGCAACTACAGTAGACCGTCGGGCCCCCAACTTTGAACATCTGATTGGTGTAAAGGTCCATGTGGACATTATGTTTACATTACAGTGTTACTCATGAAAATGCATTGTGCATCCACAAGGTTTAACAAACACGTAAAATGCATTTCTTAAGTGTTTGAAACCTGCACTATATACCAAAACCATACTTCATACCGATTCTAAGCAGGTTTTTAGAATGTAGTGTTTTCACACTGAAATAATTAATAAAAATAAAGTCAAACCAGACAGAATGCACACTAAATACGGTCAATGTCATTATCCTCCTCCTCCTTATCTAGAAACACAGGTAAGGGAGCTGTGTGTGGAGGTGAACAGTCCTCTATAAGTCTGTATCTCTCTTCAGTTCCGTATCGTGCCGTAATAGCCAAACCACACCCACTTTTTAGCAATCCAATCACATGTAAAGGATTTAAATCCCTTTAACTAACTAAACCCCATCCATATATTCTGTTGTTTACATCCATGTTTATTTGCTAGCAGTCTTCTTCCCTGCCTTTGCTGGTGCATTGCTGCGTTTCTTGGCACTATACTGCTGCCACCTGTAGATCAGTGGATTAATGTGGAACCATTGACAAGGAACTTTTTTTTTTGTTAGTTTAGCCATGAGTTAGTAGTAGTAGTCACTATTAGTAGTGATAATGTTGTACTCACCAATTTCATTGCTGAGATCAGAAACATGAACATTCAGATAATCAGATAGCCTTTAAAACTTAGCTAAACTTATTTAAGAGAGGAAACAAAATCAGATAGTAAAATTATTAGCTAAACTGTGGTAAAACATCATCAGACCAACTTCCTGGTTCAACTTTAACCCACCGTACTTACTTAACTCTGTGCAATCATTACTGACATTAGAAGTGTGCTCACTTTCGGTTTTATCTTAAAACAAAGTGGTTTAGCTCAACGCCATTCGTTCATCATTCCCCCCAATGCCACTTCCTTTCTATTTTTTTATATTTAGTTCGAATTTTATATCTCACAGTTCAAGTGAACTGTTCAGTTATAGTTTCTGTACATTTTATTTCCAAACATGAAGGAATAAATGCTGTTTCCACACTGCCAGAAATTAAATTATGGGGGATGAGTACTTTAAAGCACTGGGTATCAAACGTCAATACTGTGAGTACGCAGAAATGTGTCTGGTGAGATTCTAGGCTTTAAAGCTGGAAACTGTTCTAACTTTATAGTTCTTTTATTAAGGCAATCATTGACATGTTTGATATATTTTGTAAATTGATTAAAAATGGGTCATACAAGAGGTTATATTCTCCAAACTAAATTACTGTAAAGGCCCTAGAGATGTCCCAAGCTGATCCCAAGGATCGGTATCAGGGCCAATCCAAGCATATTTCATATTTGAATGCATATTCAAGTGAAAATGAGAGTGTGTGGATGTGAAAAATTATTTGCGGTGCAGCGGTGTGAGTGACTCAGAATTCAGGCACCCGGCTCTGCAAAACACACAAATTTGCTAAATTCTGATGCTACTGAATCTGTTATCTAATTCGATTGATTGATTTTATTTATATAGTGGCAATTCATAACAGAAGATATCTTATTGCACTGCCGGTGCCGGTTGGGGTGAGAGAGAGAGAGAGAGAGAGACAGAGAGACAGAGAGAGAGAGACAGAGAGACAGAGAGAGAGAGAAGGGGGGCTAGGTGGGGGAGAGGTAGCGTAATGCAAATTCCACTTTGAATTTTAAAATAATAATAATAATGTAGTGGTAGTATTAATATTAATAAAGTAATAATAATAGGAATGATAGTCATAAGAATAATAATGACAATAAGAGTAATAAGACTAATAACAATTGTAGTAGCAGTTGTCGGGCAGGAACACAGGGGCAGCAGGTGGCCCACAATCACCAATCCAGACTCTGCAGCTCCGGAGGCAGAAATACCTGCTGAAAGCGACAGAAGGAGAGAGGAGAGAGACGAGAAAGCACAAAACTACAGGAGAGAGAAAATGTTGAGTTTGTAACATGCATTAATGGGATAAAAATGCATACAGATGCATCTGGAAAAAACTTGTATAGGTTGACCTTGAGTTCATTGTTTTTTAATAAAATACTTAATAAATAGTAAAATAGTAAAAATGTTTCTTACATTTATCACCTGGTACTGCATGTGTTACATTCTATAAAACCTTCAGAAAATCATTGCTTTACAATATTGCAACTTACAATTTGGTGTGTATTTTCAGGAGATGATCAGGGGATTAGCAGACGCATGTCACTTTTTGTTCATTTCTTTTCTAACTAGGAAACTGAAATGTTATCTTTCTGAGCAAAGACATTGATAATCCTTTGTATTGTTTTGGCATCAACACCAAACATCAAGAGATATTGCTGGAAAAAGGACTGGACATTTAGAGCCTCACTTCCAAACTGTAGGAATTTTGTAATGTAGTTCTGCAAGTGCAGGCTAAGTGATATGAATAAATAATGGTCCTGCTGGTGTCAACAGCAGGCATTTCTTAATTTGAAGGGGTTTCTAAGACCCCGTTCAATGTAGTTCAGTCGATTTTCAAGATATCACACCATGTAAATGTGAAAGTGTCAGATGCATCTACTTGCAATATCCTGTCTTGAATTATATGTAGCAAAAGAGTAAAAAGCACCGCTTGGGTTCTGTCTGTCTGCTCCCACCCCCCTCTTTCCTATTTTTCTCCCCTTGCTCCCTATCTGAATTACAATTTTTCCCCTTGGAACATTCTTCTGGTACAGAAATGAAGACATCTTGAGCTCAACTTCAAACACACTCCTCAGTAAACAGCTACTGTGGAGAAAGTGTTTCATCTGTGCCTCTGGGATATTATTAAGCTCTCTGGTAGCTCAGACTGCAGAGGAGTACAGGATAAGAGCTCGCTCCTGTCTTTCCACCGTCCCAGTAACTACCCAGCAACCTGCTTTTGGATAACCACACTGTCTGAGGGCTTCTTGTGGTGGAATATGCCATGAGAAAGAAATGCTAAAAAATTAAAAAAAATAAGGAAGAATACATAGTTTCCATTTTTTTTCTTCTTCCTCACTCAGGTTCAGCAGGGGTTTCACATTCCTGATGAAGTAATGTGGGACGGATGTTGAATTTGAATTATGTCGACAACTCTAATACGATAAAGAAATGGTTTCATCTGCACATAATTTTCTAAGTGTAGTGTAAGTGTAAGGAGCAGGATAGGGGAGTTTCTAAACCTTCTGCATTTATATATGTGAAGGGAATACTGTAATGAGACTTTCACTCAGTTCAGTGAACAAATATTCCTTTGTTTCTGGCAGTTTAAAACCAATGAAAAAAATCACTGGCATGGAGGTTTCACTTCCAACCTCAATCACCACCCTCAGAGTTTTCACAACCAAAAATGGCAGTCCGATATCTTTTCTGCATATTCTGGTATAGTAATTTATTGTACTTATTCGTATCTACTTATTCATATAAATTTTTTAATTATCTTATTTTTTGCCACATACATATATGGTAGATATATATAGATTATATATGTATAAGTTGTATATATGCACAATCTATATATTTATCTACATTTTTGGAACAAAAATTGGAGTAAATTAAGTTTAATTATTTTTTCCGGCATTAATGGTAGGAGGCATTAGTTCATTTACTGTATATCACGTGTATCAATAGAGAAAAACAAATAATTTTTTCTCCAGGGTCAAATTATACTAGTGGGTCTTAGGGCAAAAATTACCTGTGGGCCCAATCCCCTCTTTCTTTGTTTTTGTTTGTCTACAGAAAAAAATGACAGTAGACTAAATGCAGTTGTCGCTTTCAAGTAAGTAAGTTCATTCTGAGTGTAAAATCACCTAAACCAACTTCGGTTTAGGTGATTTTAGGATTTTAGGTCGGTTTAGGTCGGGCCCCCTAACTTTGCATGGTCAAATTTGATCAGAATTTGAAATTTCTTTGAAGTTTCCGTTTTCACCGCTAAGCCATACTGACATTTTACATCTATATATTATTTATTATGTGATATCCTATACAGTGGTGTGAAAAAGTGTTTGCCCCCTTCCTGATTTCTTCCTCCACAGTGCTGTAAAAGACTCATTACAAGTTATCGCAAACGCTTGATTGCAGTTCTTGCTGCTAAGGGTCGCCCAACCAGTTATTAGGTTTAGGGGGCAATCACTTTCTCACACAGGGCCATGTAGGTTTGGATTTTGTTTTCCCTTAATAATAACAACCTTAATTTAAAAAACTGAATTTTGTGTTTACTTGTTTTATCTTTGACTAATATTTAAATTTGTTTGATGACCTGAAACATTTAAGTGTGACAAACATGCAAAAAAATAAGAAATCAGGAAGGGGGCAAACACTTTTGCACACCACTGTATATCTGATACATAACATTCAATTTCAATTTAATTTTATTTATATAGCACCAATTCATAACAGAAGTTATCTCATTGCACTTTTCCTATAGAGCAGGTCTAGACCGTACTCTTTATAATATTATTTACAGAGACCCAACAAATCCCAAACATAAGGGTTAGATCCAATAATGTAATATTATAATGCTTTTTAGAGCTGAAATGATGAGTTGATTAATTGATTAGGCTATGACAGAAAATAAATCAGCAAAAATATCAATAATTGATTGTTTTAATTCTTCGTATTATATGTTAAATTATGTTGATATTGTGTGTGCAAAGTCGACATTTTGGCCTGTTGCGCTAGAGAAATGCTCATGGAGTGTCCAAAATGTAAAGGGTTTAGCCTCTAGAAAACATGAATTGTGCTCAATTTCATAGCTGTCTGCTCATTTGATTTTGATATGTCTTAGGGAAGTTTTGACCTGTTGGTGATGCTACAGAAAAGGTCTTTTTCAGTCTCATCTTTGATCAGAAGTGTTCAAATATTCCAACAGCATAAGGGCCTCTCTTTTCTTTCTGAGATATTTTTCTTCCCTGCAGTTCCCAGCATACTGAATCAGTATTATCCTCTGTGATGAGACAAACAGCTCATCTATAAATGATTCATAACGTGATGTGGCCCCTAAGTGGGTTGATCTACCTTTCACTACCTCGATGTATTGTACTGAAACCATTATGACAGCATTTGGGTGAATGAAAACAAAGAAAAAGAGAATGCTTAAGATATTTATCGCCACAGATATTTATTTTCACACTGTCTGCCTGTAAATCATGACTTGAAAAGCAATTCAGAGAAATGGTTAATAATAGATGGTGAAAATGGAAAATGCACGGAGCGTGACCGATGTGATTTTGAGACTTACCAACACGTACAGTATAGGCCTACATGACAAATTATTTATCCAGGAACAAGGATCATAAATCCTCTGGTTGTTCCAATACTAGTAATTCTGCATGAAGACTTCCTGCTGCACTGTATTACGCAGGGTACCTGCTCAGGACAGCTTCATTGAGAGCTGATCATCATTATTAGCTGTGATATTGATGACTGTGCTGCTGTCAATCAGGTCTCAGTGTTGATGTATCACAGTGTGCCTGTTCCGCTCATCCCTAACGACCACACCATTGATTGTAGCTGCTTGCTATCCATTAAATTAATGAGTGGGAACTGGAGACAGCAAGTGGGAGGCACGGTGGATTTTGTAAGAGGGCCCTAATCTAGACTCACATGATGCATAATGTATTCCCTTTAACACATCTGTGAATGTGGTCATGTTTGCAGTGCAACAGATGCCAATCTTTCAGTCCTCCTGTCAGTGGAAGATCTTCATTAAGAGTTTCAAAGGCAGGCCCCTCTGGAAAGCACAAACAGCCAGCAGCAGTAGCAGAGGCACTTCAACAGTGTGGATAAAACAAGATAACCCCTCGTTCCCTACCATCATATTAGCATATTCTCTATTATTCATGCAGTCCCTGATTCAGAAATTGCCCTTTTTAAATTGTTTTAGGGAAGGGATGTGTCCTGTGCAGGTACGTGAACTTGCTGAATAGAACATTTTCCTAGTTCCAGGGGAAACATAGGATTGTTTCATGTACAGAGGTTTTAATGGAAAAAATGGATTGAAAACAAGGAAGATATTCAAAAGCCAAATCTGTTCTTGTGATATGTAAAGTACCTGTCTTCAAATATGGCAATGCTGAAGAAAATCCTGCCTATACAGAGGAAGCATGGGAATCAATTTAATTCTATTCAATTTTATTTATAAAGCACCAATTCATACCAGAAGTTATCTCATTGCACTTTTCCTATAGAGTAGGTCTAGACCATACTCTTTATAATATTATTTACAGAGACCCAACAAATCCCACCATGAGCAAGCACTTGGCGACAGTGGCAAGAAAAAGCTTCCTTTTAACAGGCAGAAACCTCAGGCAGAAACTAGAACTCTGGTGGGTGGCCATCTGCCACTGTCATGTTGGGTTGAGAGAGAGAGAGAGAGAAAGAGAAGGCGTGGGAAGCACAATGCAAATTCCACCTAGAATGTTATAATAATGTAATGGTAGTGACAATATTAATATTGATAAAGTAATAATAATAGGAATGATAGTCATATGAATAATAATGACAGTAGTAGTAACAAGGCCAATAACAACAACAGTTGTTGAGCAGGAAAACGGGGGCAGCAGGTGGCCCACAACCAAAGATCCAGTCTCTGCAGCTCCGGAGGTAGAAATACCTGCTGAAAGTGACAGAAGGAGAGAGGAGAGAGACGAGAAAGCACAAAACTACATGAGAGAGAAGATGTCAAAGTAGTAACATGCATTAATGGGATAAAAATGCATACAGATGGAGATGGAGAGGAGGAGAGAGGAGAGAGGTGCATCATGGGAAGCCTCCCGGCAGTCTAGGCCTATAGCAGCATAACTAAGGGATGGTTCAGGACGCACCCAAGCCAGCCCTAACTATAAGCTTTATCAAAGAGGAAAGTCTTAAGTCGACTCTTAAATGTGGAGATGCTGTCTGCCTCCCAAATTGGGACCTGATTCCACAGGAGAGGAGCTTGATAACTGAAGGCTCTGGCTCTCCCATTCTACTTTTGGAGACTCTAGGAACCACAAGTAACCCTGCATTCTGGGAGCGCAGTTAGTTGGGAGCTAGTCGGGTAATAAAATTTGTTTCATGTGGGAGTTAAAGGATAAATCCTGATCAAAGATAACTCCGAAGTTCCTTATGGTGGTGCTGGAGGCCAGGGCAATGCCATCTAGAGCAACTTTATCTTTAGATAATGTGTCTCGGAGGTGTTTGGGGCAAAGTACAATAACTTTGTTTAACATCAGAAAATTGCAGGTCATCCAGGCTTTTATGTCCTTGAGGCATGCTTAAGTTTAGCTAACTAATTAGTTTCATCTGGCTTGATCGATACATATAATTTGGCAGCAGTATGCTCATTATAAATTAAATAAATTAATAAAACTTTATTTATACTTAGTAATTATCAAAACAAAGTATGAAGTGCTTCACAGCGAGAGAAATAAAATACCACAGTGAATGATAAAATACATTTATAGAGAAACAATAAAATAAACAGACAGCTCAGGTAAAATCAGGATATGCTTTCAGATAAAAATGTGTTTTGAGAAGAGACTTTAAAGAAGACACTGACTCAGATAACCTAATTTCTTCAGGCAAGTTGTTCCAGAGCCTTAGGGCCCTAATGGCAAAAGCTCTTAGTTTTCATCCTGGACTCAGGAACAGACAGAAGACCCCTACCTGAAGATCACAAAGTACGTAAAGGTTCATAATGTTATATTGCACAGTTTAAGGACCCAAATGCAGGACACAAGGAAGTGGTAAGTGGATGAGGTAGCAACCGTTTATTTTATAAACTGCAAGCAAACACTGGGGGATCTGAGTTCTTCCAGGGGGGCGAGGCTCCGGGGACGGAGATGGGGAGTGTAGGTTCTGGCATGGCTGGAATAGCGTGGCTGGCAGAACAGGATGGGTAGCTGGCTTGTGTAGTGTGGCAGACAGCAGTCAAAACAGAAAACAAGTCCAAACAAAGCAAACAAATCCGACAGGGAGCAGGCAAAAGTTCACAAGTCCACAGTACAAGCAAGGTCCAAGGAACAAAGAATCAATACCATAGAACTCACGGTAAGAAATGCCGGGATGTTGGACATGGGAACAAAGTACAACAAAAAATGCACATGACAGGGACAACAACCCAACAATGAACAAAGGAAAAGACCCGGACTAAATACAATAAGGTAGGTGAGACAACGAGACACAGGTGCAATCAAGCAAGGAGGGGCCAACAATCTAAACTGGAGGGAAAGCAAACAAAGACAGGAAGTAAAACCACAAGACACACAAGCGGAGGAGAATATTACAAACTAAAACAGGAAACAGGACCAAACCTCAAACTATGACACATAAGGGATTAAAAGGTCTAAAATATAATCTGGAGCCAGGCCATGAAGAAAGTAATTAATAAGATCTTAAAATCAATCCTAAAACAAACAGGGAGCCAATGTAAAGAGGCTAAAACAGGACACCTGCTATCAAAAAGGACACCAAGATTTCTTGCAGCAGGTTCGATATGTTGTGACAGGTAGCCAGTAGATGGCAGTATTTGTTTAGTGATATGTTGGGGCCCAATAACAAGGATTCCAGTTTTAGTGGAGCTGAAGAAAATGTATCGACATCCAATTTTTTATGTTAGACAGGCAGTCTTGCAGAGAACTCAGCGTACTAAGGTCAGTGGGCTTGACAGGGAGGTACAAATGTGTGTCATCTGCATAACAATGAAAAGAAATACCATGTCTGTGGATGTCATCACCCAAGAAGAGCATATATAAAGAGAACAGTATTGGTCCCAGAATTGAACCTTGAGGCACACCATAGTTGATATGGGAAAACGATGACATGAAGTTATGAATGGCGACACAGAATTTCCTATTCTTACAAATAAGATGAGAACCAGTCTAGTGCAGTGCTAGATATGCCAACCCAGTGCCTAAGACTATCTAGAACAATGCTATGATCAAAGGCAGCACTTAAGTCCAGCTGCACAAGAATTGAACACATGCCTGTGTCGGCATTCATTAAAAGATCATTAGTGACTTTGAGGAGGGCTGTCTCAGTGCTGGGGTGCTGATGAAAACCAGATTTGAACTTTTCTAAGGTATTATTGTTTTCCACAGTTGCGAGAAGCTGCTTAGAAACAATTTTTTCGAGAACCTTGGGGCGCAATACAATCCATAACTTCCATTAAGAACCTTGTTGGGATTGGAGGGCTGGATAATACTCTCATAAGAGACATGATGTCTGTGAGTTCAGGCAGAGTAACAGCAGAAAAATTGCTCAAAGAATCCTTGAGCGGGTGATCCACATCTGAAAAGGCAGGATTGGGGGTAATACCAGATCTTACTAACTCCAGCAGAGGCACAAGGAGAGGCAGGGTTAACTAACTGATCCACAGTCTTAAATAGGAATCTGGGGTTGTGCTGATGGGCAGAAATAAGTGCAGATAAATGTCATGTTCTTGCATCCTTCACCACCTTATTAAAAAGGAGTAATAACGCTTTCATAGCCACAAAGTGGACCTGGAGACCTGATTTCTTCCATTTGCATTCTGCTCTTCTGCATTTTCTTTTACAACTTCGAATACTATCATTTAACCATGGCTGTTTTCTAGTCTTTGACTTTGCTCTATTTTTCAGAGGAGCTATGAGATCTAAAGTTGAAGAACACAGTTAGTTCAACCAAATAATTTGTGTTGGAGGAGTCAGGAAACCAATTGCCAGGAGAATTGAACAGTGTAAAGAATTTTGAGGCACTATGCTCATTAAGGGCACGGGTTTTACTCAGAGCGGGATAAGACAGTACTAGCAGTCTGTAATTCACTGTTAGAAACAATGCATAGGTGACCAGAAACAAACATGTCCCTGATTTCCACAGATGGTATTCTCAGACCCAGACTAAAGACTAGGTCTAAAGTGTG
This sequence comes from Siniperca scherzeri, assembly GCA_027580175.1. Taxonomy (NCBI): domain Eukaryota; kingdom Metazoa; phylum Chordata; class Actinopteri; order Centrarchiformes; family Sinipercidae; genus Siniperca; species Siniperca scherzeri. The sequence continues at coordinate 4,057,909 of CM050851.1, read as the reverse complement.
GCCACAGGAATGAGTTTGGCCAGAGATATGTTGTTGAAAGTTAAAAGAGTTAGTGATATTTAAAAAATCAGCAGCAAGGGCATTAGAAGACTCGTCTACATGAACATTAAAATCACCACAAAGAACAATTCTATCATAATTTAAAACTATTGCTGTATCGGCTGTGTCTGTTTTGTATTAAAGACCTATGCAAAATTACCACAGGAATTTTAAAAGTAGCGCTAGAAGGATCCAGGCTCAAAATAGCAGCACTATGATCAGTGGAGTTAGTGACAGCAGAGGGTGTGTGGCTGTTTGTGGTGGGCATAGAAGAGAAAGAAGAAGAGCGTGAGGAAACAGGTGATGTAAATAGTCAATTACGTGAGGAGGACAGTACAGCGTGCTGCAGATTAGCTGCCAGCATTTGACTACCTGACTTATTTGGTAATTGTGAATAAAACCATTGCCATGGGTACTGCAGACAGACTGGAGCCAGGTATGAAGGCTAAGGATCCTGCTAAAATGGCCAGTTCCATGACCCAGTGTAGGACTTGGACCTGAAATAAAAGCATGCTTTCCACTGCTGTTGAGCAGGTGAAAGAGGCGGATAAAGTTTGCTTTCATCAGCTCAGATTGCTGACTGGCGGTGTCATTGGTGCCGACATGGACTATGATTTTTGTGATAGTCGTTGGGAATGCAGCCAGAAGTCCGGGGGAGCTTTTCAAGGATGTCGGGGGTCGTAGTTCCGGGAAAGCAGTGTGGGACTTCATTAATGAAGCGAATATTCCTTAGTCAGATAAACCACATCGAGTTGACAGCCAGCTTAAAATCATTTAAGATCCATATGTCCAATGACATATGGACATGCAAAACTTTTACCAAGTTAAAACAAATGGGTAAAACAATAGCCAGGAAAAAAGTGTAGCGTAGAAACGTGGCTTAAAAACTAGCTAAAATGTCAATTTATGGTGGTTTAAGACGAAGCCTCCGGCGGGCACACAAAATGCCAACGCATGCGCATGCAACATTTATAGTGAAGAAATTATTTGAAACATGCACTCCTCATTGACTGGACACTCACAAAACAGCCCCCGGTCACCGGAATGCAATCAAGATACAAGAAATGTACAAGTGAAGAATATAAAATGATATGTACAAGAAAATGTATGTTACAACGAAGTAAATTACAAAGATTTCACTGGAAAATAACTCCTTGAATGTATGACACATTAAAACTTGATTATATATAACATGTAATAATATGTGAGGATGGATTTTTCCTTTTAGGGTCTGTGCCAGACAGCTGTCTTCCAACCAGTGTTACCTCATTCCTCCTTTAGTTCTCTTTGGCCGTGTCAGACCACCACTAATCTGTCTGCTCAATTAGTCAGCACTATCCTTCGCTGTGATGGCAGGGGCTCTGCCAAACCTAATTATATAAGCTTCATTTTTGAGGCTTATGTCAAAGAGCTTGTCATTTTTTTGCACTTTGCCCAGGGAACAATTTCATCATGCTTTCAGGGAGGACATCCTGCAAATATCCAACTATTACTAGACTAAAATAAAGATGAAAGGACAAGAACAAACCAATGCATTGATTTCTTCCTAGGTAATGGCAGATTAGGCAACATGGTGTGTTGGTTGTTTACATGTTGGTGTATTTCAATTTTATTTGCATCTGCATTCAATCTAGGTCACACCAAATAAGAGCTTCAGCTAAATGCACAGACTCCAAATCACCCTCATACAGACAGCTTATGGATCACAGTTATGCAACAGGGTTTAAGAGGTGTGTTAGAAGATGTGGCTGATTTAAGAGAGCACTTATGAATTTGGCTTAATCACTTAATGACATAGCTGTCTATCATGCTGGAAGACATTTTTTGAAACTAGGAACACATTGCAAGATTATGCCACAGCATGGACTTTGCTACTATTAAGATTTTAACTTTTAAAGATTTAAAAAAATTCTAGTTCAGGAAGTTCAAGAGCATGCAGTGAACATTAGACTAGACTAGAAATGTATACAGTACATGTGTGCTTCCTTGCTGCAGACATTCATATTCCCCACAGAATGACTTGTAATGTTAGTGATCCCCTGAATTCTCCATCAAGCAATGCTTTGCTTGACAATTCCTGACAAAGAGCACTGTTATATCAAAACATTGCTCTGTGGTTTTACTTTTTTGGAAGCAGTCCAGTGTGCAGAGTTTAATATTGTCTGGCTTCTGCCTTCAGTTTGTCTTTTGATCTAGCAACTGTTTTTTTGGATATACACTATGCTTTCTACACTCTATTTGTTATATACTGTAAAAAAAAAACATGGATGGGGCTTAGTGTCTATGATGCCATGGGTATCTGAAGGAATGTTCAGTCTAGGTTTACCGATAGCTGTCATTTTGTGTCAGCCCCAGACAATCATGTAATTTGGACAGCTACCTCCTGTCATGACCTGCTCTGCTCCCTAGCTTTGTTTCATGTTTTTGTGTTGATGTTTCATGTTTTATTTTGTATTTCTCCTCTCCTTGTGTGTCTTGTAACTTCACTTCCTGTCATTATGTGTTTCCCTCCAGGTTTGATTGTTTGCCCCACCTTAATTAGTTCCACCTGTGTCTTGTTATCTCCCCTCACCTGTGTATTTAGTCTGTGTGGTTTCACTCCCTCCTTGTTGATTTGTCTTACTTTGTGTGCCTATGTTCCAGCCATTCTTCCTGTGTCTGTTTCTTGTGTTTTGGAATTTTTACTTGGACCTTGCCTGATTTATGGAGTTTTGATTTTCTGCCTGCTCCCTAATGGATGTCCTGGTATTAATCTTTGTCTGCCTGACCATCCATGTAAGCCTTTATTCCTCATTAAATTGTTGAACTTCACCAAGTTCTGCCTCTGTGTCTACAATTGGGTCCAATCCCTCATTTTCCCTGTTGCCTTGTTTTGGCACTGAACGTTACATCACCAGTGAATGCTTTAAGTATGTGAAACCTTTCAGTGAAGGCAAACACATCCCAAAAGATCGTTCTGTTTAAGCCTTAAAGGAATAGTTCAGTATTTTGGAAAATAATCATTCACTTTCTCTGAGAGAATTAGATGAGAAGATTCACACCACTCTTGAGTCTGTACAGTAAATATGTAGCTGGAGCCAGCAGCAGGTTACCTTAGCTTAGCATAAAGACTGAAAAGAGAGGAAACAGCTAGCCTGGCTCTGTCAAAAGGTAATAAAGTCTGCAGCACCATTAAAGCTCCAGCACAGTGTCACACGGCAGAAAAACATATTGTTTTTGCATGCATATTTATTAGTTGCTGTGCTTTAATTATTTAGCTTTAATTGGTTTTGGAATTGTTTTGAACTTGGATTGTATAGTTTTGTAGTTTATTTTATTTTTTTCTGTAGTAGTGTATTGTCTACCGGACTAAAAGTGCAATTAACCTGATTGAGCAATAGAACTGAGAGCTGGAACAGCCAAGCCTCAGTCGGTGGCAGGACACAGAGGAACCAATCAGTGACCAGAAAGCGGAGCTGCAGGTGGAAGAGGGTGTATTTTTTTTGTTTGTTTGTTAATGCCGTGACGACGCCAGCGGAGAGAGGGGAAGCCAGACAATGGGCCACACCAACAGAGTGCACCGCAGAGCTATGCCGGGAAGGAGTCGCTCGCCATACAAAAGGATCTGCTTGCCAGCCATGTACTCGGCTACCAGTCAGTAGCCAGTGCTTGGAGGGCAGAGACAGCGGATGATATTGATCCCTTCAATTTTAAGACACTATATCCTGGGACTCTTAAAGTTGTATTTCTTAGTTTAAAATGACTTAGTTCCCACAGTTTTAAAGGTATTTTATTCTTGGTAACTGTGTTTCTATACTTGGGGGAGGAAAAACTGTAATTGCTGTTACTACTCTAATCCAGTCTCTGTCCTTTAGGTTATGACACACTGCTCTCCCTTGCTGAATCTAAAGTGAAATCTTGCTATTGAGATACAGCCTTGAGAGTTCCTAGGCTCTTACAAACCTAGGTTATGTACCACAGTCCTTTTTAAAGTAGCTGTAATTAAACCGCTACTTAAAAAGCCTACTCTTGATCCAAGGGTTTAGCCAACTATTGACCTATATCTAACCTTCCCTTTCTCTCTAAGATCCTTCAGAATGCAGCCGCCAATCAGTTGTGACTTTCTAAATAACAATAGTTTATTTGAGGAGTTTCAGTCAGGATTTAGAGTGCATCGTAGTACAGAGACAGCACTGGTGAAAATTACAAATTACCTTTTAATTGCATCAGACAATGAGCTTGTCTTTCTATCTTGTCTTGTTAGATCAAATTGACACCATTGACCATCACATCCTATTATAGAGACTGGAACATGTAATTGGCATTACAGGAACCACACTAAGTTGGTTTAAATTCTATCCATCAGATCGATCTCAGTTTGTACATGTTAACGGTGAATCCTCCGTGCACGCCAGAGTTAGTCAGAGTTCCACAAGGTTCAATTTTATTAGGAAACACTCCATAAACTTTCATTGTTATGCGGATGATACCAAATTATATGTATCGATCAAGCCAGATGAAACTAACCAGTTACCTAAACTTCAAGCATACCTTAAGGACATAAAAACCTGGATGACGTGCAATTTTCTGATGTTAAACTCTGACAAAACTGAAGTTATTGTACTTGGACCCAAACACCTTCGAGACACATTATCTAAAGATATAGTTACTCTAGATGGCATTGCCCTAGTCTCCAGCATCACCGTAAGGAACCTCGGAGTTATCTTTGATCAGGATTTATCCTTTAACTTCCACATGAAACAAACTTCAAGAACTGCCTTCTTTCACCTACACAACATTGCAAAAATTGGACTATTGCAATTCCTTATTATCAGCAGTGCTGGGCAGTAACGCATTACTTAGTAACGCGTTACTACTTAGTAACGTGTTACTACTTAGTAACGCGTTACTGTAATTTGATTTCTTTTTTAGTAACAGAGTAATTTAACACGTTATAATTTTGAAAATACTAATTAGAGTATAGTTACAGGCCCAGGTCATTTTGCGTTACAGCTGCGTTATATCGTTGCCAACAGAATGCAGCGTTTTATCATCTAGATTGTTTAAAAAAAAAAAAAAAGAAAGAAAAAGCTTTTTCAAAGTAAGCGTCAGGCGTCATCCCTGCCTGTCGCCCACGCGATGTCATTTACCTGAGACCTTCTGACTGGTAAGCGCCTGAGTGGTGATTACTATCAAAACAATCTAAGCATGGAGAGCGAAAAGTTCACGTTCTGTAGCTGGAAATACAGTCATTATTTTGAGTTTATTTCGGTCAAAGGCAAGAACATTATTGTGTGTTGTGAATTATGCGGGGGGACAAAAACCTTTTCAACCGTGAAAAACTCCACATGTAATTTATTAAAACACCTGAAAGGGCAGCATAGCATGGTAAAACACCGAGTGATGAGACCAATGCATCAACTTCTACTGTCGAGTCCAGTGCCAGTGGATGTCCTTCTCCAGCTAAACAACAGAAGTTGGATATCTCCCATCCAACACCAACCGTAAGTGGAGAAGAACTGAACAAACTCGTTGCTGGGTTTATCGTGGATGATATGCTACCTATTTCCACTGTGGACTCACCTTCCTTTCGCCACATCATTGAGAAAATACCCACACACAACAATGTAAGGCTACCACACAGAAAGACATCCGCTTCCTACCTGGAGAGAGAATATGCAACGATGGAAGCTAATTTAAAGGCTGAATTGAAAGAGGTAGATTTCGTTTCCACTACTGCTGACATCTGGACAGCAAACAACAGAAGCTATATGGGTGTAACAGTTCACTGGATCAACAGAAACACTTAAAATCATCAGGAGAGATTGGCTTTGTTTATTTTCTAATTGGAATATTCAGAAAAGCAAGTAAAAATATTTGACAGTTGGAGTTAAAAGTCAAAAGAGACTGGCTTAGTTTTGTTTGTTGCAAGTGTGTGCACTTTCCAATAAAGTTTTTTCATGAGCGGGCCAAAAAGGTTATTCTGTTTTTTTTGGTTGGGGGCAAGTAACGTAACTAGTAATGTAACTAATTAGTTTTTTTCAAAAGTAATTAGTTACATTACTAATCAGAAAAGTAATTTGGTTACTTTCAAAAGGAGTAATCAGTAATCTAATTACATTTCCAGAGTAACTTGCACAAAACTGATTAACAGGCTGCCCGAATAAGTTCCTAAAGACTCTCCAGTTGATCCAGAATGCTGCTGCACATGTACTGACAAGAACTAGGAAAATAGATCATATTTCTCCAATATTAGCTTCTCTGCAGTGGCTCCCTGTAAAATCCAGAATAGAATTTAAAATCCTTCTCCTCACCTACAAAGCTCTTAATGGTCAGGCACCATCATATCTTAAAGAGCTCATAATACCTTACGCCACTAGAACTACTCCCAGAATGCAGGGTTACTTGTGGTTAAAGTCTCCAAAAGTAGAATGGGAGCCAATGGGAGTTATCAAGCTCCTCTCCTGTGGAATCAGATCACAATTTGGGTTCAGGAGGTAGACACCATCTGCACATTTAAGAGTAGGCTTAAGACTTTCCTCTTTGATAAAGCTTATAGTTAGGGCTGGCTTGGGTGAGCCCTAAACCATCCCTTAGTTATGCTGCTATAGGCCTAGACTGCCGGGAGACTTCCCACGATGCACCTCTTTCCTCTCTCCTCCTCTCCATCTGTATGCATTTTTATCCCATTACTGCATGTTACTAACTCGACATCTCTCTCCTTTAGTTCTGTGCTTTCTCGTTTCTCTCCTCTGTCCTTCTGTTGCTTTCACAGGTATTTCTACCTCTGAAGCTGCAGAGACTGGATCTGTGGTTGTGGGCCACTTGCTGCCCCTGTGTTCCTGCTCGACAACTGCTACTACAGTTGTTGTTGTTGTTATTGGCTCTGTTACTAATACTGTCATTATTATTCCTATAGCTGTCATTCCTATCATTATTATTATTCTTATTACATTATTACTATTTAAAAAATTGTAGGTGGTGGTATTTGCATTGTGCCTCCCTCTTCGCCCGTCCCCAAAATCTCTCTCTCTCTCACTCACTCGCTCTCTCTCGCTCTCTCAAAAATACCTAACACGGCAGCAGGGGATGGCCACCTACCATTGAGTCTGGTTCTGTCCAAGATTTCTGCCTCTTAAAAGAAGTTTTTTCTTGCCACTGTCGCCAAATGCTTGCTCATGGTGGGATTTGTTGGGTCTCTGTAAATAATATTATAAAGAGTACGGTCTACACCTGCTCTATAGGAAAAGTGCAATTAGATAACTTCTGTTATGAATTGGCGCTTGAATTGAATAGGTGGCGTTGTCGGGCAACTACCAACAGCAACTGAATCTTTCCCACTTCAATATATAGTAAGTGGAGTTTCTGGCACCAGCATAGTGACCATATATAGGGCACTTTTGTATTGGACTATTTGTGGCTGAAATACACTGTAAACTGCTAGTCAAAGTATCACTGTGGCACTGATAACTTTATGAACAAAATGTTCTGTATTAGGTTGGGATGTATTGGACTTGCTGCATTGTCGCAAAGCAGCTGAGCTTCACAAGGCAACACTTTGTACCAAGATTTTTGCTTGTAAAATTCAAATGAAAGTCAATGGTGTTTTTTTTACGTGCGGTTTGGGATGCCCTTCAGCAGCATTATGTGTGCACATGCAATCAGCCATGGTGGTTGTAACACGGTTTAAGTGTCAATATGTTCCATGGAGGTACACACTCAGGGTACAGCTGCTTACTTCTCTGCCAAAGTGACGCTGCATGTGTTTTTCACAGCTTGACGCACTTGAAATCACTTTTGAGTTTTGGCAACAAAGTACATCATTATGAATGATTGACATAAGACTGCAAATCAAGCTGTAATAACATATGGGTCACTAAGGGTGCTTTCAAATCACACTGTTCCAGTCTTACTTACACTGCACTGAGTCTAAAGAGGACATGCCAAAAAAGCATCTAAAGAACAAGTTCAAACTTATTGCCTGTGATCAGAATTTACCATCAAAGGTAAGGAAAATCAAACTTCTGGATTGAAAATGAGTAGAAACTGTATTTACACCAATAATTTTTCCCTTAACTTAACCTGTACAAAAAATTACAGTAAAGGTACTCCGGTTTTAGTGGGATATTTTGGTATTCTTCCACCCTTGACTCTTTCTGACACAGCACAGCGTGTTTCAAGGTTGTGCTGAAGCGCTCCCACCACAGTTGATATTTCAGGAGAAGACAGTGAGAGTGATATTGATTTAACTTTGGAGGGGAATGGGGAGGTGGCAGGCTGAGAAAAATGAGCAAACAGAGGTGGTAAGGTGCTCAGCTGGTGATGTACCCAAACAGGAAGCTCAGCGATTGGACAAGTGGATATGATTGACATTCCTGCTGTGGAGCCTAAAATCGTTTAGAAGTGCTCTGCATTAAAATTGTTAAAGTAAGTAGGTTAAAAGAATTAGTAAATATCTTCTTTTGAACTTTTATGGTGAACTAGTAGACATGAGCTTTGGTAAAAAACAAAACAAAAACACAGCTATACCTGTCTTTTACACCTTCTGACATTAGTAAATGAATTTCACTACCTGCCTACAGACAAGCTGGATGTCCCAAAACTTCTTAAAATTTAACTGTGACAAGAGAGAAGTTCTCATCATCTGCCCTGAACACATCTCCACAGCCAATCCTTCGCCCCATCCTTCCAAACATAGTCAGATACAAAAAATCTGGGTGTTATCCTGGATCGTAGCTTAAGCCTGGAGCAACATGTAAAGAAAGTAGCCCAGTCATGTTTTAATCTACTGAGAAATATCTCCAAAATTAGATCAGTTCTGTCCTTCACTAACACAGAGAATATTATCCACGTTTACATACCATACATACCTGCTCGATTATTGTAATGCCTTCAGTGGTGAACAAAGTATTCAGATCCTTTACTTAAGTATAAGTACTAATACCACACTATAAAAATACTGTTACAAGTAAAAGTACTGCACTGAACATGTTATTTAAGTAAAAGTATATAAGTATAATCAGGAAAATTTACTTAAAGTATTAAAAGTAAATGAACTCATTGCTTACAAAAGTCCCCTGTGACTTATATTATTATATATTATTGTATATCATTAGATTATTACTCATGCATTAATGTAAAAGCAGGATTTTACTGTTTCCACATAGCTATGGAAGGAGATGTTGTGATGGCCGATTAAGTCCCAATATTGATTCTTGTGGTATTCCATGTTTCATCTGAGCAGTTTGTGAGGTAAAATCACCAACAAAAACAAATAATTTCGTGTTTGCTAAATACCAGTCCAGAGCAGTCCCTGTAATACCCGCCAACTGTTTTAGTCTGTCTTTAAGGACGGTATGGTCAATGGTGTCAAATGCTGCACTGAGGTCAAGCAATAGTAACACAGAACATGCACAGGAGCAGCCATCAGTAAGTCATTTGTGACTTTAAGGAGGGCAGTTTCTGTGCTATGTAGCTTGCAGAACCCAGATTAAAATTTCTCAAATATTGATGTTATTAAGTACCTGTAGTAGTTGGTCCAGCACTACCTTTTCTATGACCTTTTGATACAAAGGTCAGTTTGGAAATTGGCCGGAAGTTTTTTAAGTCTGTGGGATCTAAAGTGGGTTCCTTCAGCAGTGGCTGAACACAAGCAGTTTTGAAAAGATCTGGTACAACTCCATAGCTCCAGAGAGCTATTGATGATGGTCAGCAGTGCAGGACCGATTGACTCTATTGCTTCTTTAAGCAGTTTTGTGGGGATAATATCAAGGGGACTTGATAAAGGTCTCATAACTGAAACTGTTTTATTTCATTTCAGTGAACCTGTAACCATGTGACTGCCCTATTCTGGATTTGAGGCGGCAAAAGGTCTGCCTGCCGAGAGACAGGTCGAAAACACTTACCCTGTCCCATGGAGGCTTCAGGGTCCTCATGTGGTGGATGCGAACCCCGGCCATCTGAGAAGGCTTTCCCCTGGGCCAGGGGGGGCTGCAGTGTAACCATAACCAATGCCTCCCAATCAGACTGGGGCGTAGTCTGAGAGGGCAGGTCTGTTCAGGGTCATTGGGGCCCCTGCTGTGAAGGCATGTAAACGTCCTCGAGATGGAGGCAGATTACTTAACCCTGAGACACTACCTCCCAGTCATACTGGGGAGGCAGGTCATGGCAAGGACAGACAGCATGGCTGTGGTGTCTTACATGAACCATCAGGGAGGGCTGAGGTCTCCATCCCTGCATGTAAGAGTGCGATGGCTGCTCTTATGGGCTTAGTCCAAGGGCGCGTTCCTGGTTTTATCTTCTGGGGCCTCAGAATACAATGGCAGATCTGCTGTCATGGGGAGGTCCTCACCCGGCAAGTGGCGCTTGCATCCGCAGGTAGTGGGCCTGCTTCGGTCGGTCAGAGGTAGACATCTTTGCCACAGCGGAGAACACTCACTGTCTTCTGTGGTCATCAATGCACGGCCCTCCAGGATCACTGGGGATGGACGACCTGAGCCATTCATGGCTTTGCCCCCACTTCCTCTCCTGCCGGTTCTCCTCAGGAGAGTGAGGCTACTGTGTGCTCAGGTACTCTTGGTGGTGCCAAATTGGCCAAAAAAGGGCCATGGATGGTGGAGATCCATAAGATGCTGGAGGGCCACCTGTGGTGTATTCCAGTCAGACGAGATATGCTATCCCAGGTGAATGGCAGGATATGGCACCCAGAGCCCCAGACACTGAAGCTTCATGCATGGCCCTTGAGCGGCAGCGTTTGCGCTCACGTGTCCTAGATGGAGAGCTGGTGGACACCTTGCAAGCTTTGTGGGCCCCCTCCACTCGGCTGCAGTACAGTGGCAAGTGGAAGGTGTTTAGGGACTGGTGTCGTGCTAGGGGGGAGAATCCCTTGTCACATCTCAATTCTCAATTCTGTCCTTCCTCCAGCACCTCTCAGGCAGAATCTATCAGGGGCTACCATGCAGCAGTCTCTACTGTTCACGAAACATGTGATGGTCTGCCCCCAGGAGCGCATCCTCTGGCTGTACAATTTTTTAAGAGGGGTGAGGTGGAGCTGTCCATCCCAGAGGCTTCTGCTACCCTCCTGGGACCTCCAAGTGGTTCTCAGAGCTCTTTGTCTGCCCCCTTTTTGAGCCACTGTCCAGTTTTGACCTTCTGCTTCTCTGTTGGAAGACAGCTTTCCTCTTGGCTGTTACTTCAGCCAGCGAGTTGAGTGCTCTCTCTCTGTGGGTACGGCATGTCAAGGTTTAGAGATGGGACAGGATGGAGCCAGAGCCTTCAGTTATCAAGCTCCTCTCCTGTGGAATCAGGTTCCAGTTTGGGTTTAGGAGGCAGACACCATCTTCACATTTAAGAGTAGGCTTAAGACTTTCCTCTTTGATAAAGATTATAGTTAGGGCTGGCTTGGCCTGAACCATACCTTAGTTATTCTGCTTTCTCATCTTTCTCCTTCTGTAGCTTTCAGCAGGTATTTCTGCCTCCAGAGCTGCAGAGTCTGGATCTGTGATTGTGGGCCACCTGCTTCCCCGTTCCTGCTCGACAACTGCTACTACATTTGTTATTATTAGTCTTATTACTATTATTATCATTAATATTCCTATCACTCTCATATCTATTATTATTATTATTACTTTTAATATTACCACTACCATTACATTATTATTATTTTAAAATTCTAGGTGAAATTTGCATTGTGCTTCCCCCTTGCCACTGTCGCCAAGTGGTTGCTCATGGTGGGATTTGTTGGGTCTCTGTAAATAATATAAAGAGTACGGTCTAGACCTCATCTATAGGAAAAGTGCAATGAGATACCTTCTGTTATGAATTGGCGCTGTATAAATAAAACCGAATTGAATTCATTGGCACTGTTTCAGGGCGCACCCTTAGAGGATGCGTGCGATGCGGCTGGCTGGACATCCTCGTCAACCTTCACCAGGTTTTATCAGTTCAACCTCGCTTCATCTGCTGTCCCCTCATCTGTTCTTGGTGCTGCAGCAGATACTTGAGTTTTTCATTTGTTTCCCTGTCTGGACCCCTTTTTGGTTTACCTTATATTTGAGCAGCATGGGCTCATGCTCCAGGATGGTTCGCTTTTCTTTTTACCATTAGCCTGGAGAGACTCTTTTTTTGTTCACATACCTTTCAGTTGCTAACAATAAAATGCTTTAACTCAATTGATTGTGTTCTGTTGTTTTACTAAGATGTGGTTGAATCCTCTGCTGTGTGGCTTTTTGACCTGTAGGTGGTGCCAATTCTCACTCCTTGTGACTGATCTGGTACACTGTTGTCACAAGGTTCACTGAAACGAAATAAAACCGTGTTTACATACGTAAACATTCGTTTTCTTAAGATCCTGCAGTGATATCAGTCTAATGCAGTCCAACACATCCAAGGAGGGGCAAGGGAGGTCGACTACAGAGGTGGGAGGATATTTGCCATAATACCATCAATCTTTTGTTGGGACCACAGGCACTCCACCATTTGAATTAATTCATTTGTGGGACTTTAACTGAACTTTTAGTAGGAGACAGCATGCTCTTTAGTTCTGTAAACAAAAGAGATCCATTGAACTCTCTCAATCCTCCAGGTATTCACACGTATGTGTGAATTCCTCCCATGGACCCAGCTTCCAGCTACTATTAGTCAGTCTGACCTGTGACCTGTGATGTCACCAAGTCAAAAAAGGGTCAGAAGTCATTCTTTCTATTTTCATCCTGGCTACATCTACAGCACTGCTGCTCAGCAGCAGCTGCCCTCTTAGTGTGGGCATCTGCGGACAGACGGACTGCACAGCAAGGACTTCAATCGGAACCAACATTCTTCCCTGCCAGGCTAATCCAACAGAACTGCCAGATAACAAGGAGGACTTCAAAGCAACCTTTTTTCCTTTACAGACTGGTAACGCAACCACCGAACATATATCATAGCATAGCAGAGTACACGACTATGCATAGAACTGTGTTACTTTTGTGAATGTATATGCATTGATTTGGTTCATTGAGTTTAATTGTAGTGATGTGTTTTAACTGTTAGGTTTTTATGGTAGCCACATGCTAAGTTGATGTTAGTGATGTTTCACACAGACATAGGGTATTGCATGCAACTATCATTCTTTTCTAACCTGGCACCATTTATCCTACACAATTCACACATCCACTCCAATTTCACCTTTAACACTAGAACAGCCACGACGGTCATTTTGACCATTTTGAAATATATGTTGTTGAATAAAAAATACAATCTTGCTGGTACCTGTCTTTTCCTAAAAGTGTCTGTATTTTTATTTACAATAGGTTTTATATAAATTACACATAAGGCAATGAAAATATGATAATTTTTACCTATTTAAGCCATACACGGTCATACTGATTGCAGTGAATTTGGTGCTATTCTATTGTTCTTTTGTGCTGGCCCCACAGCACACACGAAGCGCAACATCGGAGATGCACTCACAGCCTTCTTTGTGTGTGTTTGACGATGGCATGCTGAAACACATCAGTGACTGCATTATGGCTGAGGCACATCAGCACCGTGGTGACAGCACTTGGGACCTGACAGTGACTGAACTGAAAGCCTTCATAGCCCTGTTACATTCCCATGCACCAGCAGCAAGACAGCCCAGAGGAAGTTCATGGAGAAGAAAAGGGCAGCATGGTAGTTGGCACAAGGTCCCAGTCAGCAGCAGAAGCAAACACCGTAGCAGACACCAAAACGGAGACAGTGCCAGGTTCGGAGAAGATGCAAACAAAATAAAACACACGACACCTGCTGCAAATGCCGCAAACCTGTGTGTGGAAATTGTGCGAGGAGAACAGAGGTCACTTGCGTTTACTGTGAATTTTAAATAGCCAAGCACGCTATTAATGTAATTAGTTAATATAAAATTTGTAGCTATTAGTAATTGTTTTATGGTTCTATAGTCTAAACTTCGTTCTTGGCTTCTTTTTTTTAACTTTAGATCAGCTTATCTAAAGCCTATGCAATAATTACAGTTTACTATATGTGATGATATGAATATTGATAAATGTATAATTAAACTTTTTTAAATGTATATTTTGGTGTTATTTGTTTTTTTTAAAAGATATCCTAACACAATAAATGCATTAATCTCCCATTTGGGTAATTAATCATTAGAGATTATAAAGTTTGGAATCTAGTGGTCGAAATGAATGCTTACGGCAATTCTAATAATTCTTGAATTCTTGCACTTCTAGTGTTAACATAGCCAGACTCTTTTCAAACATGGCTCAGCCACCATTTTGAATTTCCTTTCTTTGTCTAACCATGTGGCCACTGCTCAGCCCCCATTTTGAATTTTTTTGTTTGATCCCATTTTGGACCCTAGTAGCCATTTTGGATCACACACACACACACACACACACACACACACACACACACACACACACACACACACACTTCTTTAGCTTAGTGAATTTAGAATTATACTTCATATTATGTGTTTTGCTTGTTTATCTTTTAATAAATGCTTGTGTATAATTGTGCTGGTTTCTTTGATGTTGCACAAGAGTGAATAATTTTCCAACCTCTTCTATGTTGAACTCCAAATCCTTCAAGCTACAAGCTATTAATGGTAATTTTAGTTATAGTTATACATTTAATTATCATTTAGAGTTCCAAATTGATAGTTTAGTGTATTTTATGAGACCTGTGAGTGAGGGTGTTTTACACCAGTGCGTGGAGCTAGTGAGCGAGATGGCGAGGGTCAGTGGCAGCAGAGGGGAGCTCCATGCAGTTGTGTCCAGGTATGCTGCAGGAATGGTTTGTCATGTGCGTGTGGCAGTGGAGACAGCATGAAAAATGTTTGCAGCTAGAGCACGGTTTCCCTGTGTACTGGAGTGAGTGCCACATGACTGACATTTCACACTTCATCAGGTGTCATGTGATGACACCTCAGCCAGTTTCATCTACTGATGAAGACACAGCTCATGCATGTGATGCAGTTGAAATCTGTACTATTATTATTATTATTTTGTCACACAGAGAGATCTTGTTTCAATGTAGGTTACTCTTAGTGCATAAAAGCTGCATTTTTTTTTTTTCACATATGTTCATGGATAAAATGCTCTCTAAATCAACAATACTTTATGTTCCAAATTCCCTGATGCTCTGTACATTCAGATATCCCTGATTTTTAGCACACCAGCAGCAGGAGCAGCAACCTGTTTGGAAGTAGATGGCTGCTTTAAGACTGATGTCAGATAATGAGAAGATTAATGATCTGCTAGAAAGAGCAGGCCCACGGTGCCTCTCTCTGGAGGAAGTGGAGTTGCAGTGGTCTATAAAGAGAATGCTGGAGTCTACATGGGGCTTTGCACTCTGTGTTCTGTGTATGGGCTGGAGACTGGGAACGAGATACTTCTCCATCCAGGCCATGCAGCAAAAGAGTCCTGAGACCTGGCCACCACTCTAAAGGCGTGTTGAGAGAAACCAATATCATTACTGGCAATGCAAGACTATGTGTGCTGAAAAGGCCAGCCAGTGAATGGAGCCCGATGGGTTTTCACTTAGGTCAAGAGGGGCAGCGCTGTAACTATGCTGGCAGACTGCAGATGGTGGCGTCTCTTTGTTTTAGCCAGACTCTCATAACATTGTGTGAATGAGGGTTCTCTTTTCTACAAAGCTGTTCACCTACATGAAGACCTGGCTGGGAATAGCCTTGTTTGAAAGCAATCTACTTACAGTGCTTATATTCCCAAATTAAGTGTATCACGACTTTGGATGCTAGTTAACAATGTAGCAAAGAGGGACACCGAATACATTTTGGATTATAAACATAATTAATATGGACGTATATACCAGGGTTAGATGATGTGTTGGTTTAACAATTATTGAGCTAATATAGTCTGTTTTCAAAAAATAGATATATAGATACAATATAAATAGATATAGACAGATATAATTGAAATGAAAGGAGTTTGATTTAATCAGATCACATGAAGGACTAGTTGTCTAATCATAGGTGATTATATTTCAAATGCATATTAGCTAATGGCATCCTTAAGGAGGTCTTTATTTCAATGTTAAGTTTAGGGACTTTTGCCAATTAAAAGGTCACAGAAGCATTCCTTCAGTGAATCAATTTTTACTTTTAGTGACTTTGACCTTTAACCTTACCACTTTTCTTTTTTGGTCTATTTTTCTTCGTCTTTTTCTTTGGCTGTTGCAAAATCCAGTAATCAAATGGTTGCATTAGCACCTTCTGTTCTTGACTGTCATGCCAAGCATGCTAATGTGACTCCAAAATAATAAGACCTGTTGTGCATTTGACCATGAACCTTAAATCTTTATTGTTCTCAACTTCCAAAACTGTTAGTTTTATTATATAAAAGGAACAGTGATTATACCTGAAAAGAATCCTAAAGTTAACAATGACCCCTTTAGAGCTAAAAAAAGACAAAGTGTTTATTCAGGGGACACTGCCAGCAATATTCAGTAAATCCTCATCGTCAAGTAAGTCCTCACTTCTTATCTTGATTTGAAGAGCGGCCCTCACGTCAACCCTGATGAGCTCCCAGTCACTGTTCTATTATTGCACTCAAACAAAAAGGTTACAACAGCAAATGCACTGTGAGTCGCACAAAGTGTCTGGCAGTAGCACAGACAGAACTTTCTCTTGAAATGTAGATCAAAGCTGCAGTAGCAGCATCAAGGCCTGGCGGTGCACATAATATTCTTGAATACAAGACATCTGTCAACTATTAGACAGCATTGCGGGCGACAAGGGAGGTGACATTTGTCTCCCAACAATAAGGGATGGGCTTCAAATAGGAAAGTAAGTAAACACCCCAAGAGCAAATGCATGGGTGCTTTAAGTTAAGGCTCAGAGGGTGTTTTGTCTTATCAGGAGTTGAAAACAAAAAAGTGACTGGGAGGCTTCCGCGTTCTAGCTCCTACGTGTTCTACGAATCATGACAGTTTTGCATAATACCTATTTCACTGTGTGATTCTATCATTATTTATATGACCTCTTTTTTTTCTAAAATGTTCATCTCCCTGAGTCTGCAGAACATTGTCCTTCCTCTAGGCACTGTGAGTTGAATTTAAAGTCAGGAGCAATGTCATCACAGATTTAATTTTCATATTAATAAAGACCTTTTGCATAGCATCCTCAGCTTTGCCTTGCTTTATAGTCTGGAATGGGGGTGAACAGCGAAGGGGAATGAAAAATAACAAGGATCACATGCTCCCGTTACCATGGCACTTTGGTCTGAGGATGCAGGGCTGTAATTTATAGTGGAGGGTGGTCAGAGGCACTGTTACAAAGTGAGACACGCACCTGCTGGGAGGCTGGTAGTGGGGATGCCAGGAGGTCTGGAGAGGTCACAACTGGAGCAGTATGACATCCAGCAGTGACCATACTATTCCAAACACCTGTGATAGTATGAAAGAGAAATGTCAGCAAAATGGAACTGTATTATTTTTCATTTTGTCATAGTTGTTTCTCCTTTTGGGTACCAGTGGAAGCGAGCTTGCTATTTTTTATCTTCAGTAAGCATGGGCTGGTTTTCAGTGATCATTATATGCCTTTTGCACTCTTTTCCCAGGGTTGACTTCATATCTGTTCCCAAATTCTAACAGAACAGAATCCTTGATTCTAACACAATGAACTGCTCTGTTCTAGGAGGTGTAGTCACTGAAAAAAGAAAACATGGTTCACCTACTAAAATAATCAAGTGAAAGTAAAATAAATCAAATAATCAACCACATTATCAACATATAATTAGTTTAAAGCTGCACTAATCTTAATATTTTGATATTAACAATAGATCAAATGTGTAATGTGGACAAGGTTGCTTATAGTGACAAACCCACATAGAATTATCACCCAACTCACCTGTTCCCCTCAGCTCTACGGTGCTTTTTTAGCATCTTTTAGCTTATTGTTTTGGTTTTGCGGCCCACAAATTTACTGTTTTGATTTCAGCTGCAGCAGGTGGGAAAGCTTAGACAAACCCACTGTTTACTTTCTGCTCAGCACCAAACAACAGACAAAGTTAGCGACTATAGTGTATTTAGCAGCTAATGTTGTAACTTAAGGTTTTGTACCTTCCTTTTTTATTTTGTAGTGTGTTCCTTCTCTTGTGTGTCTTGTGGTTTTACTTCCTGTCTTTGTTTGCTTTTCCTCCAGTTTTGATTGTTGGCCCTTCCTTGATTGTTTGCACCTGTGTCTCGTTGTCTCACCTCCCCTAGGGTATTTTGTCCGGGTCTCTGTCTTTGTTCAGTGTTGGATCATTGTTGTTACTGCATGGTGTGATTCCTGTCTGGTGTTGCTCCCGTCTTGAGTTTTGTTCCCGTTGTGTGGGTGTCCCTGACTTTTGTGTGTGTCGCCGTTGGGTGCACTTTTTGTTTTACCTGGTTCCTGTGCCCAGTTACCCAGCATTCTTACCGTGAGTTCTGTATTGGATTCTTTGTCTCCCTTGGACCTTGGCTGGATTCTGGATTTTGTACCTTGCCTGCTCCCTATTGGACTGTTTAGCCACATTGGACTCACTTCCTTGTTTCCACCACTGCCAGCCGGTAACCCATTTTCCTATTACCTGTTGGTTACCTGTCTGCCTACTGGTCTATCTGCCTGTACCTGCCTATACCTGCCTGTAAACCATCACCCCCAATAAACACTGTAGCCATCCGGCTACTTCATACCGCTTCCTGGTCATCTGCATTTGGGTCCACATACCATACCATACCATACCATACCACATACGATCCAACCAATCATGGACCCAGCAGACTACCTTTGTATCCAGACACCCTAGCCTGCAACCCTGCCTGCTACTCCTCAGCCGGTTTTCCAGCCAGACTCCCTGCCTGCTAGCCCTTTGTCAGTCAGGCTTGGTTACCTAAGTCTGAAATCTGCCTGTCCCGAACCGGTCCCAGTCCCGAACCCATACCTAGGCACCCATCTGGCTCTCGGTGGTCCTCGCAGCCATCGGACTGCACCCCGGTCTGCCAGCCATCAGCCTGCACCCCAGCCTGCTGGCCCCCAGTTCATATTCCTACATACTTACCTCCTACGTGCTAGTCTCCAGTCAGCATCTCAGCCTGCAAGCCAGGGGGTACCTCAGTCTGTTGCTGTCTTGGCGCCTTCTGGGAAAACCCCCAGGAGGAAGCATGGCTCCCACAGCCGCTCGGATCGCAGCAGCACCAATCCCTCGTCGCCGCTGGTTCGCAGCGGCCTCCTGCCCCGGTTGGATCTGGTTCTCTGGCCTCATGAAGAGCCCAGAGGGGTTTCGCCTTTGCTACCGGCCTCCTGAGGGTCCCGCCTTCACCGCCGGCCTGCAGAGGTGTCCCCCCTTTGCCGTCGGCCTCCAGAGGGGCTCTGCCTTCCCCGCCGGCCTTTGTGGACACAAACATGCCTCATTTGAGCTGAGCTGATACTAGAAGGTGGAGTTAAAACACTGCAGACCACTGACTGGTCAGAGAGAATCGTCACTAGAATCACTTGCGCGACACAGGACATCCTGCACAAGCCTGCTGCAGTTTGTTTCCTTGCTGTGACAAACAGCCATATACCAAGAATCCAAAATACCATTCCTTCGATATCTTCCATTGTCCCTGTGTTTGTGCGTTTGTGTCGCATTGAAGATGATGTCATGGCAGTTTCATGCAGCGTCACTATGACGATCAGCTAAGAATTGTGCCTACATTGAGGGGGTACTATCTGCAGTGGAAAACACAATCAAGAAAAGTACCAGGTACCAAAAGAGAATCGTTACTGGAATCACTTGCGCGACACGAGACATCCTGCACAAACCTGCTGCCTTCAGCCTTTTCTGAAACAAAGTTTGTTTCCTTGCTGTGACAAACAGCCCATTAATAGATATTTTAAAGTACTAGTCTTATAATAAATGTTACCCAAAATTCATCAGTCCAAATGTAAAACAAGCCAAAAAAGGACCTATAAAATGTTTTAATCAAGCTTTCTAAAAGATGAAGTGATATTACCATGAACACACACACTGTAGTTTATTTTGACTCAATCCCACATACATCATCCTGCTGCCCCTGCCAAATGTGGATTAATCAACCACTGAAAATAGTCCCCAACAAGTGCAAATGCATTTCCTCCTGTTTGTTAAAACCTAGAGTGACCAGCTGTTATAGGAAATTACTGAGCATTTAAAAAAAATGAAATTATATATTGTGAAGTGTTTTCTGTCCTCAGTAGGAACCAATGGGCTTGGGGTTGAGTGCCACAGACACGGTAGCGAAGTCAGAAAGTATTGAGAGACAGGCTAACGCATTGTTGGTTTTACTCTTTTCATGGGATTTGTTGACAGTAGGAAAAATACTGAATTATCCCAATCCTTTAATATGTAAAAAGTTTCTGCAGAAAACTAATTGATTCATAGATCAAACCTCTACTTGGAATAAAGCTCCTAGCTCAGTCTAGCTCAGCTGCAGGATGTTCCATCTGTCTCTCTCTTGCATGAACTTTCTGTGTTGTTTTGCAGTTGTTGATGTGCACCTTTGACATTGTTTCACGTTGCCAAGGTAATTGATGGTGACAGTGTCAAGAAACTTGAGACCAAACAAAATCATATCACAGCAAAGTAGCCTTGTCATGTTATGAATATTTCATAAGCATATACAAACAGCATGACATGGGTGTACACAATACTCCTGTTACTTTTTCATAGGTTAATTAGTCCCACTAAGCAATTAGAATTTCCGATTAGGTAAACATTAAGCATGAAATGAGTTTCCCAAAACATTTGCTTCCCCAACATGTGTCTCCGCTGAGAAAAAGCAGAATGAATTGTTTATGTTTTGCATCCATATAAATGTCTCAAGTGGGTCATGTTTAGCTTCCTCTGCTAGTATAAGCAAAGACTGTTCAAACTAATGTAGTGAAAGAAGTACAGGGGTGACAATGAGGAGAGATGCAATCAGCTCTCTTACTCATGACAGGATTGCTTCATTTACACGCAATCCAGCAAAACACATAGAGGCTAATTACTACCACACTCACTCATCCATCCATCTACTTAAACAACATCTCTGCTGCTAAGTGATCATTGCTGTGGTGTCTTAGCAATTCAATTCATTTCAATTTAATTTTATTTATATAGCGTCAATTCATAACAGAAGTTATCTCATTGCACTTTTCCTTTAGAGCAGGTCTAGACCATACTCTTTATAATATTATTTACAGAGACCCAACAATTACCACCATGAACAAGCACTTGGCGACAGTGGCAAGAAAACCAGACTCCAGGGTGGGCAGCCATCTGCCGCTGCCAGTTGGGTTGAGAGAGAGAGGGCAGGAGGTAAGAGAGCATACAGTAGCACAATGCAAATTCCACATAGAATTTTAAAATAATAATAATGTAATGGTTGTGGTAATATTAATAAAATTATAAAAATAATAATATTTGTAGCAGCAGTTGTCAAGCAGGAACATGATCTGATTTCACAGGAGAGGAGCTTGATAGCTAAAGGCTCTGGCTCCCATCGTAATTTTGGAGACTCTAGGGACCACAAGTAACCCCGCACTCTGGGAGCGCAGTGTTCTAGTCAGGTAATAGAATAAGAGTTTTTAAGATACGATGGTGCCTGACCATTAAGAGCTTTGTAGGTGAGGAGAAGGATTTTAAATTCTATTCTGGATTTACAGGAAGCCAGTGCAGAAAAGCTACCGATGGAGAAAGTTTCCTAGTTCTTGTCAGTACATGTGCCGCAGCATTCTGGATCAACTGGAGAGTCTTAAGGGACTTATTGGGGCAGCCTGATAATGAGGAATTGCAATAATCCAGCCTAGAAGTAACAAATGCATGGACTAGTTTTTCTGCATCATTTTGAGACAGGATGTGCCTAATTTTTGCAATGTTGCGTAAGTAAAAGAAGGCAGTCCCTGAAGTGTGTTTCATGTGGGAGTTAAAGGACAAATCCTGATCAAAGATAACTCCGAGATTCATTACAGTTGTGCTGGAGGCTAGTGCAATGCCATCTAGAGCACTATTGCACTTAGACTGACTTTCATGAACTAGGTGGGTGTTCTATTAAAGTATATGAATTATAATAAGTCTAAGACTCTACAACCAAACTATTGGCTCTGAGAGGCTGTACTTAGGCACAGTAGTGCTTAGAGTGAAATGATAACATCAGCATGGCAACATGTTCACTATGACAATGTTAACATGCTGGTGTTAAGGAGGTATAATAATAAAATTTACCATGTTTACCATCTAGCATCTTAGCATGCTAACATTTGCTAATTAGGAATAAAAAGTACAGGCAGTAGAACTTGCTCTCTGATTATGTTAAATGCTCTCTCTTGCATTCCAGGTGCCAAATATCATGTGAACATGCATCTCATTCCATAAATGTTCTGTCATGTGTGAATGAAGATGTTAGATACATTAAGGTTAAAGACATGTATGTCTAAATGACAAAATGCCATCACAGATAGATGAAGCAAGCAATGTTACTTATTCTGTCTGAAAAGGGTTATAAACCAAAGTATTGGACAAGGTGAAATTTTGCCCTGATGATGCCGCTGGATAAAACATCAGAGGATTACCAAAGATATTACAATTAATCCTGAGGGGGACATGGATGTCTCTACCAAATTCTATGGCAATCCATCCAATAGTTGTCGAGACATTTCACCCAAACCCACAAAAGTCAATCCCATGGTGGAGCTAGAGGAAATGTCAGAAGATCACCAAAGTCAGTAGGTTTCTTCATCTGGGAACCATGAATGTCTGTACCAAATTTTGTGCCTATCCATCAAGTAGATGTTGAGATATTTTGCCAAATATGTGAAGACTTTGACCTGGTGGTGGCACTAGATGAAATGTCAGGGGATCAATTAAGTCATTAATAATTTATCCTCTGGGAACCTTGAATATCTGGACCCAATTTCATGGCAGTCCATCAAATAGTTATTAAGATATTTCACGCAATAACAAAACTGTCAAACTTATAGTGGCACTAGACAAAAAGTCAGGAGATCAGCAAAGTCAATATAATTCACCCTCTTGGGACCATGAATGTGTTTACAAAATTGCATTCAATAGTTGTAAAGATAATTCAGTCTAGATCAAAGTGGTGGACCAACCAACTGACTAACCAAGCGACACTGCCAGCCCCTGAGTCTGCCACTTGTGTGGCTAAAAACACTGGTGCTAAAGAAAACCTGTCCAAAGAGAAAAGGTTCCTTCTGGGAAATGTGAATATGCTTGGTAGATTTCATTACTTTTCAGGACCTTTTCTTGGATCGAGATGAAAGTTTGACCGGATGGTGGAGACAGAGGAAAGATTAGGGGGTCACCAAAATCAATATGAATCATCCTCTGAACACCATGGATAGCCACATCACATTGCATGGCAAATTTAGCACGTAATTGTTTAGACATCTTGGTTTGGTCAAACTGCTGGACAGAAATTTGCTTCACAATGGAAAAACATTACACAAAATTAAAAGATTTATCTCAATAATCAACTTGGAAATACTAGGCCATTTTTTAATAAAGCATAATACCACCGTAATTCTAAATCTTATGTATTTATTATTATTTGGTTTCTTTGTAAGGGACCATGTATCATATTAAGAAAAAAGAATTCAGTTTGATTAATTAATATTTTAACTGTCATCTGATCTGGACAGTTTATTGGAAAAAGCTGACTGTCCAAATACACTGCAAGAAAGGGGTACAGTACAACTAAAGTTATTCTAGATGATTTTGTATTCTCTGTTGTTTTCTTGGGTTTAAATTGTATACACAAAGCACACATTTGAGTACAATCTAAAATTCTCAAAGCTCCAAAGATGATGTTTCTCCAGTATCCTGCAGTGATGATATTGAATAGTCTTTTTATCCAGATTACACACTTAATAGTGGTTTAATAGTGGTTTTCTGCAGCTTGACTTCAAGATGTAACACAATGGGACATATGGGTAAAGATCAAAGTATCTATGAAAATGCTGACTGCATTCACAGAAAGACTAATTTTGTCTCCATGGTTGGAAGAACTAGTTCAAGCTCCTTTTTCTGTGACCACTCAGAGTATAACTCCAGTCTAATTAACACTGAACTACACAGGAAGATGGTGTCACAGTATATCCACCTTCTCCCAGCAGTTTGCCCACCTCCTAAACTCCCATTTAAACACTGGATATTGCGTTGTGAATTCTAAGAAGAAAGTTGTCTCTTTAATGCCATGGCAGTGCTTTCCTCTGGTGTTCCTGCTTCTTATTTCCTCATTGGACTGATGTATATGCATGATGAAGCGTTGCATCAACCTCAGCGGCAAAATTACCCATGGAGGACTAAGGTCTGATATGACAGGTCACCCATCACATTTGTATTCATGAGCAGTTAAATGAATGCATTGATGAATAAATGCATAACAAGAATCCACTAAATTGTTGCGTAAATGTCAAAGGATGCGTGATCTGCTGAAGCTTTGTGATTTCAATTTGTGAGAGAGGGAGCTGGCTGATTGGCTGTGGAATGGTGTAAATGGAAAACAACTATGTCTTCAATAGAAAAATGCACTGAGCTTCCTAGCTCCAACTGTGATGAAGATATTATTAGTTGGTTTTGAAATGTGCATGTTGAATGTAAAGAGCATGAAAGGGCCTTTGGAGCAGACCTCTGAGGGATCCTACCTGCAGCCAACTGTCTGGAGAGCAGCGTGATATTGTACACAGACTATGCTGTTATTCAGTGCGTTATCTGCCTGTTTAGTCCTTTGTGTCTGCTAGAATGGAGACATAAGGACTGTGTGGAACATCCAAAAGAAATCTGCTTTAACAAGATGGCTCAGTTTGTACACACACTTATCACAGAGTCAGGCAGCAGGACCAGCGTTTGACTGTTATTATTCATGATGCAAGATGCCTTTGATCTAGGCTCTGGTGCTTTTCAGAGCCAAGCATAACCTTCTTGCAACAGTTTCTCTCAGAAACACATCATGCACACCCATGTTGCCAAGGCTACTTTTTTAACGAGACATGAGCTTTCATGTTACATGGTAACTGCTGTGTTGAAGTACAACCACATGTCATCCCTTTTTGCAGTCAAAAATCATTTTCAAAGTGATTTTCAAATTTATTGTTGACAGGTTTTCAATACTGAAAGGAAGGAAAAAAGTAACTGTATGTGTATTCGTCCCGGATTGTTTGGTACACGATGTTCGGTATGCAACTTCCTCGGTTCGGTAGTTTATTTATGTCGACTACTCACACGTGCGGAACAGAAATTCTAGACCACGAGTTTGTTGTCTAACTAGCATGCTAGTTGGCTTAGCTACGTTACGGTAAATGGATGTACTTGTATAGCGCCTTTCTAGTCTTCCAACCACTCAAAGCTCTTTACACTACATGTCACATTCACCCCATTCACACAGATTAATACATACCATGAAAGGTGCCAACTGCTCACACACACCGATGGCTTCGGGAGCAATTTGGGATTCGGTATCTTGCCCAAGGAAACTTTGACATGCGGGTTAGGGGATCAAACCGCCAACCTTCCGATTCACTCTACCTCTAAGCCACAACTACCCCTAGGTGGCCACGTTAGTGGAGCTCATGTAGTGTTGCTGCCTCCGAACGGCAAACACAAATGAGAGACCAGAGCTGGAAGATCCTCCCATGACATTTAGATCTACTGTATGGGAGCATTACGGTTACCCGGTTAGTTACAGCTAAAATGGGCAACAATTGGTGTCAAACCGTATGCCAACATTATGCAACTGAAGTTGATTAACGGAATGAGACAAAAACAGACTGGAAAGCAAGGCATTTTCCCCATAGCATTCAGGCAGCCTCTCACAGATTCGAATTGTGCAAAAGCAACAACTAATGCCAAAGCAGTGTTTATCGCTGCGGATATGCAACCGTACTCAGTCATAGAGAATACAGAACTTAAGCATATGATCATAGAGCTTGAGCCTCACTACAACGTGCCTTCACTTGTGAATTTTAGTCAGTCCGTTTTCCCTGCTGTACTGAAAATTTGACCCTAACCGTGACCCCAAAACCAGGGTACATATTAAACAGTGAATTGTGTGTACCATTACACCCCTATTGGACTTACATCAGAAATGCTCCTTTAGCCTCTAAGGGTCTGAGTAGGTGGGCCGGGTACATGTTTGATTGACAGCTGAGCTGGTGAGGGCGCAGAGACACAATGTAAACAAACTTGCGCTGATAACTGTAGCCTACAAGCTAATTAAGAACCACCGCTGTTAGCAGTGGTATTGAATAATAATGCTGCATTCACACCAAGTCAGTAGAAAGGGAAAAACTGATATTCTGACATTATAGCCAGTCACACCAGACAGATGGTAATTGAGCTATTTTCCCCTATTTTTTATGTTACATATTTGTAGTGGTTCATTGGAATATGAAACCATACACAAACATACAGTGTACATCCTTTTTTATTAGCTAAATTGTTTGTAATTATTAGTATTGTAGCATTGCATTATTGTAAGCATTAGCTCTTCACATCATATTGTTCAGACTGTATTTATGAGCAGCTTACTGGGAAATACTGTTCATATCAGCCTCTGAGTTGTAATTCTGACAGGTATGATATCTCCCAACTGAAACTAAATGAACTACACTGATTTAAAATATCTCGTTTCACGTTTGAACAAACTGCGACAAATATGTAACAAAACAAAAGTAGTTTACTGAAATGGTGTGCTAGCAATGGGGGTAACCATCTTTGAATAATGCTTGAACACTACTCCCAAGTCGGAATAACGGGAGGTTTTCCTTATTTTTTTTTATTTTGCTGACAGCACATACATTGGAATATATTTAGATATGTCAGGGGCACCAGTATGTTGATACTTCTGTTGTTCTTTTTGCCAAGTGGGAGCTATCATAGCTGCCAGAAATTCTTGTTAACTTGGACTCTGTATTTCAACTAGGAGGCTAGCATGAATGTTTTCTTGGACTCAATCGCTTGTAATTATTTGGTGTGAATAATAAAAGAATTACACAATTTAGCATCTCTAACTAAACTTGATATTTGAGTAGTTGAGATAGTTGAGTCAATTGAATAGCTGCATTTCAGTAAAGGGACCTTTGTCAAGCATTTTCTAGCATTCGCAGTACCTCGACTATTCAATACATTTACCATAAGTGTTGATGCCGTGTGGAAGCTGACTTTTTACTCAGCATCTGTTTGAATACAGGTGTGCAAAGATAACTTGTCCTGTACGACTTGCTATGGTTTGTTCTAAATTATATAGCTCTATTTTTTCTTCTAAAGTACGAGGACATTATTAGAAATTAGGAAAATTCCTATGAAATTATTAGGAAATTACAGACCCATATAAAATAGCCTTCCCAGAATTTCTCTGTCTACATAGATGGAGATCCAGTGGCATTCCAGCTGATTAATGACTGGACAGGGGGCACTATAATGAAACAAAAAGTATAAAATATAAATTCTTCTCTATTTGGTAATGATTTTTTCTCAAACATGAGCATAGGACATGTCATTTGCAAAGCAGATTTGTATGCTAATAATTTCAGTTGAATTGTATGGATTGTTTATATCAAGCCTGGCTGTTGCTTACATTCAGCAAGCTACCTGCCTGATCTTTTAAAATTAATCAACCTCCTTGGTTCAGTTTTTGTTTGTTTGGATTTTGCCTGATTGAAAATTTGTTTTTCAGATGATTAATGCAGAGTTGGTGTCAGTACAAGGCTTGCACTGTGATAATAAAAGTAAAATCTATAAGATTTAATTGTATTTTTATTTTCAAAGTTGAGCTCTGGAGACATGAAACAAACAGCGCCAGGACATTTAAGAGGTATTGTCAAACATTAGCCAAAATCCTGATATGAGGATCCTCCCATTAACGGAGGGACTGAAGACTGGTGGAAGGTCCACTGACTGATAAAAGTGACTGCTGTACTATAGCATCCTCCCATGTCCTGTAATTGGTCATGGCAGACAGGCCAGGCTGTATGTGTGTGTGTGTGTGTGTGTGTGTGTGTATATGTCTGTACACGTGTGGGTGTACACAGCTCTTCAATCTATAGCAATTACGAAGTCACATAGCTGATTGCTGACCTCAGTCACTTATAGAGTGTGTGTTGATGTGTGTCATGTTTTTCCCTCGGTCAACACGCCATCACAGTTTGTTCAGTCCAGGCTTGAATGATGCTGGGATCAGTGATAAAGATATAGCTTGTCTCAGCAGTTCAACAGAGCTTTACAGATTAACATCGGATGGGGATGAAAAATTCATTCAAACACCTCCTCAGTACACGTGTTTAGTAAACAGAGAGTGCCTTGGTGGTAGTGTGTTATGCTGCACTGTGAAGAAGCTCATTTGTTGAAATAAAGCAGATTAATCCACGAGTGAGACTGACAACATGCACACAGACTGCCGGGGTTGCAAAAACAGCAGTGAATCTGAACTGCTGGATTAATCAAACGGTATTACAGTGATAATCTGTAGTTTTGTGATATCAATACATGTCCATTATGCTACACTCTAATGCAGATTGATACATAATATTCAGTTCATGAAAGCTTTTTAAATACCAAGGTCTAGTTTCCTGGATGTAATTTAAGCCTATAGTCCTGGACTAAAGTGAAACTAAAGTTCAATTCAGTTTAAATGTACCCTGGGGAGTATTCATTGAATGCAAACATGGTTTTATTTATATTCAACATTTTACACACACACATAAACATCATTGCAGGTTTTACAGGCTGTCATTTGAATCATTTTGGTGTGTGGATGACATTTACTAGTCGATAGCTGATCTCAATAAAAGTCCAGTATTGACAAACCAATATATCAACCTGGATCACATAAGCTGCATCATTTTGACTGTTTTCTGGTCTGTATAGTCCAAGGCTTTGTGTAAAGCCTGTACACTCATGGTAAATAATGCAGCCCGGACCTCACACAACTGCCTTAGATATGGTCATTCGGCGTGTGTAGGTGGCCAAGGTTTTTCCAATGTGTGTTTCAGTAGCACACTGTTAAGTCTGTTAAGACACACAACCTGCTATGCATCAGTCCCAGCCCCCCTCGGCTGTCTCTCTTCAGCTTTAGTGGACATGGCAGCCTGCTCACAAGCATTTTCCTCCATGGGGACATTTACCCCACACACACACATTCACACACATTCCCGACAGCACTCTCCTTGCCCCAGCACGGATCAAAGCCATCCACACAGTAAATAAACATATCAAAATGGCCAACAAAAGAGCCAGTAACTGTTGTGGAAAAAGAAAAAAGATTTGAGGAACAACAAAGTGAGGGCTCTTGGCTATCGGATCACAGACGGGAGGAATCTAATGGGCGCAGTGTGAAGATGTGAAAGTAAACATGCAGGGAGAGGCTTCTGTAATGAAGGCCACCAACAATGATGTCATCTAGACTAGCAAGCACACAATGGAGAATAAAATATATGATGCAAAATATATGTATGTATGGGTGCTGGCTTTTAAATGCACCCTGAAATCAACTACAAAGAGTGCTCAAGGAGCTTTTAGTGCAAAATCAGCAGTTTGAGTTGATGGACTGGTAGGGGAGGACCAGGTGGTATGTACAAATGTCTTTTATCAGAGAAATTCAAACATTTGCGACCAACATTATTTATAGACTTGGATTAAAGGAATAGTTCAAGATTTTGAGAAATACACTTATTTACTTTCTTTCAGAGTGAGACAATTTATATCTATCTCATGTCTGTGTGTGAAGCACAGTGTTGGAGTCAGGACATGGTTAGCCAAGATCAGCAAAGACTGGAAGCAGGGGTAAACAACTAGCAGTAGCACCTTGGATTTACCTAATTAGTAACTGTATTTTCATTGAAAATATCTAAAAACCAAAAAAATTAACTGAATAATAATTTAAACCAATATACAAAGGGATGACATTAAATTAATCATATTGACATCAGTTAATAATCAGAAAACATTGCATTCCATGTAAATATTCAATTGGATAAGCATGTTTTCAAAAAATAATTATCACAAAGTGGTCAGATTTTTTCATATGAGTATGTTTGAAATCTTCATCATTAACTCGCCACATTCCAAGAGGGATTTTTCTGCAATAAGCCACCTGAAAAGGTCTGGATTTGAAAACTGGGGATTCCTTTGGGCCTAACATGCCTTAACTGAATATGAAATGGCTCAATCAGGTTGTAGTAGAATTTTTTTTTCAAATTTTCAAGATATCACAAATGAGGTGAAGGCTGCAAGCTAGTGCAGGCCATCATCTTAATGTGGATAGCTATAGATTCTATGATACACATGAGCCTCAGATGCTATTGCCACAGGGAATAAGCCAGTCAGATGCATGAAGCTGTAACAAATTCAGAACTCATCATGGTTGCAGCGCTGCCAACTCTTTTCCAATTAAAGTAGCTAGCACTAGCTCCAAAAGTCACTAAAAGTTGCCAGATGACGTCATACGCTCATTTGTATATTGGTCATCACGCATTCATTTGCATAAAACTTAGTGGTTGTGTCAGTTGTAGCATGGGTGAGAATACCTAAAGACATATAAAAGGTAGATAGAGAAATCTTTAGCCAAATAATCACAAACTCACTACTAAATGAACACCCTAATCCAGAGATCCGGAGAGAAAGAGAGAGAAGGTCAAATGAACTATTTACGTAACGTAACTATAGAAGCTCACTACAACTGAACTCCCGTTCATGCGGTGAGCAGCGTCCTGCCCCACACTTACTGACTGCTCGCACATGGCACAAGAGGAGAGGGAGAGACCCCGCGCTGTAGGCAGAAGAGCCATTGACTGTGATTACTCTGAGCAACATACATGAAAATGAATTACAATATAATATATTTGATTATATTTCTCACTTTTTCCCCTGATGGTCTGAATAAGTCGCTAAACTTGTCGCTAGTCGCTTTTTAGAAATAAAGTTGCTAAGAGGGTCTGAAAAGTCACTAAACTGCCAAGTTGGCAACACTGGTTAAGAACAGAAACACAGCACCATAGTCCAAAATTGACCAAGAACCCAAAAGTAAAGTTACTTAAATTTTCAGTGGGCGAATACGTGCATATGATTGGAGAGAGCTATTACCCCTAAAGTCCAGTAGAGGTGGAGCCTGTGTGAGATAGAACAACCTACTGCTTGACATCAACAAAACCAAGGAGCTGAACGTTAATAACAGGAGTGCTCTGCAG